>JAYKKI010000089.1:4760000-5082500 GCA_039881145.1 Druceiella hillmani | reverse complement strand
TGGGAGCATAAGTGATTATACGCTTATTCATTAAATAGACCGATAGACACAGTTTTATACATAAGTGATTATACGCTTATTCATTAAATAGACCGATAGACACAGTTTTATACATAAGTGATTATACGCTTATTCATTAAATAGACCGATAGACACAGTTTTATACATAAGTGATTATACGCTTATTCATTAAATAGACCGATAGACACAATTTTATACATAAGTGATTATACGCTTATTCATTAAATAGACCGATAGTCACAGTTTTATACTATTATATTTATACTATTATATTCAATGACAATTTAGAGAAATAATTTAAGCAGTGATCGTCATTTCCAGGCTCCACGCATATCATGTTACTGCCAAATTTTCTTAGCATTTATATGGAAATATGGCTTGTTGCCTTTGCTCATACGTCTATTATATTGATAAGAAAGTAATTTCTGTTTTAGCAAATTAACTTTTTCTCGAAAGGAAACCTCTGTCAAAGAATTTTAACTATTACTGCCTAAAGAAGCAACACGCAACTCCCCCCGCCAATTTGACGTCACCCGCAGATAACGAGTACGATCGAGAGTACGTGTTCCTAGGTTGCTATTTGTTGCTTGCGGGTGTTATTTGTTCGATTTTACGATGTTTTGTCGAGTTTTGTGTAACTCAGTCTTAATTGATAACTATTCCTAATAATCCAATATAACAGGTCCGTTATTGCGCTGTGTGGGAGTGTTTAGAAAAAAATAAAATGAGATTGTTTTGTCTCCCCCTTTTTGTTTGTTGTAAATAATTTTGTTTTGCATAACCAACTTATTTGGTTAGTACCTATAATTTAATGTCTACAAGCATGTCACTGAGCAGTTTTAAATTTCAAACTGTTCTTAAAAGTCATTGTTTTGTTTGAACGCGATGTGGTTGGAAAACGTATCCTTGTAGTGTCGGCCGTTAGCTTATTATATTGTTTATTAAGAGATCTTTAACATGAAGCAAATCTAATCAAGTCAATAAAAAAAACGAAGACAATATTTCAGTGTATCACATTTATAAATAAACAAAATTTATTTTTATTCAAGATTTTATTATGTTTTTAGGATCGACACTAAGTACCTTTTTTTCAAATTCTATCTTAATATTAATATTATCAAATTACTTTCTCAAAATTAAATGTATGGTATAAAATACTTATTTATATAAGGTAATAATAAAGACGTGCGCGCCAATACAGAGTTACTGCACCATCGAGACAGTCGACGCTATTGGTCAGAAAGAGAAGAGCGTCAACTCGCTCGATCGGCGCGATTTCCCGCAACGATCGAGACCGATATGTAGTAATAATAAATATTCTTTACCTGCACGCTGCTGACAGCCCTACATTAATTTACGCACACACACATAAACGCATACGGATAGGCGAGTACGTATGTAATAGTGTAGGCAATTAAACCATAGCAATGCTCGTTTGTGTCAAGGGTGTGCCTGTGTGGTATCTCGCATCTCACTCATTGTTCTATTCCTAACCATTTGGCTAATCTGCGTGTCGGAGAATTTGCGACTGTGGCCTTGGAAAAAGTGATCTAAATCATTTGATTTTTGCATGTCCATTGAACAATAGATTTTCATGTTCATTGAACAATAGATTTTCATTGAACAATAGAGAGAAGAAAAAATATAAAATATAAATTGATAAAAGTGATCTGATCTAATTTTCCAATTAACATAAGATCACTTTTATCAATTGCTAAAAAACCCATTCTAGGATTAATCATTCGGTAAATAAGAGAGAACGACACCAAAATATATAATTTTTTATATTTATATTAGTGTTTATTTTTGTTTGTTTGTGTATTTGTGTATGATTATTTTATACTCCTCTGAACATTGTAATTTTTTTTTCATTATTTTTAACTGTAGTGAACCTTTTACCTATTTTTTGTTTTACCATGTCGTTTATTTTTTTGTTAATAAGCAACAATGACCGAAATACGATTTAATTAGTTAGCATATAGCCTTTTTTCCTCACTTGACATTGGCAAAGGTTCGCTGCGGAGAGAACGAATGCCATATAATGAAAGATAAAAATAAGATAAATAGACAGATTACTTTTAATGTTATGATTTATCCATTTGACAATTGCTAGCTGTCAGTTTTTATATTAGAAGCAAATTGCACGTAATTTTGTGTAGACAAAATTAGGTGTTTGGATAAATTAGGATAAATTTTTTAATTTGACAGTTTAGGATAATTTTTGTAATTTGACAGTTTTTTAAAATGGAGACAAAAATGATCATTTTTGATGTATTTTACTTTCTCATTTCCATAAAAGCAAGGAAGCTGCCAAGGCTCACAAAGAAGTGTGTGATTTTACGGTGTTGATTGCTTAACAGAAAGCATATGTCAATAAAATAACACATAAAATAAATAAATGACAATAAAAAAACGAGTGTGCTTCAGACCACACGACTGAAGTAAAACTTCAAATTCACAAAATATGAACTTTAAAATGGATTTACAATTTTATTCACTTTAAACGTAGAATATTTAATGTATTGAACAAAATAATAATTTAAAATCGGAGCCAGTCATGAGGACTGCCGACAGAAGTGAAAACTTAAAACTGTATTTTGAAATTTCAAACTGATGTTCCTATAGGAAACTAAAAATAAAACCTCCCCTTAACCCCTCCTCCCCTTCCCTTCCCTTCCTTCCCCTTCCCCTCCCCTCCACCTCCCCCCTTCCCCTTCCCCCTCACGTTTCAAAAGCAAGATGTTGGACTGAATTCGCATTCTATAATTCAATATAATTAGTTTTATTATTTCCAAAGTATGTTTTGGTTGAAATATACAAAACGTAACTCTCTCTCTTTCTGTCTTCACTAACTTATATCTCCCTCTCAACTTCCGTTCGGCCCGTCGATCACACTTTTCGTAACGCTCTCGTCACGCATTCACCAGCTTACTCCCCAAGTCAAGAGTGCGTAAAGGGTTTTACTTCAATAAATTGAAAAAAAGTATAAATATATTTATTACGTTTTTTCGCTGTACCACCCTCTAGAACCGAATTATATCGGTACTCTCTAGTTTCCCGCGGTATTCAACTGCTCAACCCATAGACTTGTATTACATCGCAACGACAGTCCCATAGTAACCGATAAATAGCTAGAAACGGTGTTAAATGACGGTATTAGCACCATTTCATTTTAGTTGACATTTCGATTCCCGTGAGTATGTTTGTCCTGAAAACAGTCAAAAAATGTCAGATTGTGTAGTAAAAATATATTTAAATTTCCGTTCAAGAATTTAAAAAAAAGGTTGATGTATGTTACCTTCGGTGTATAATCGTTTCTCATACATACTTTATATTATTTATTTAAAAAAAAGTTGTATGTTCAGTAACTATACAAAATTCAACGTTGTGACCTTGTAAGGACGTGTTTTCACACATAATTTTCTTTTAAATATTAATTTTTCGTTGCTTCGATTTTTGAAAATCGACTGATGAGTACGATGCCGGGAAACCAGGAAACCATAGAAGCAAAAAGAATTAGTATTTGTCCATCTGTCTGTGACAAACTGTGATAAACTTAAAACTGGAAATGTAAGTATAAAATGTTTATAAGTTTGAGTCATTTAGTGATTAAATATAGCCAACGCATACACTTTTTGACAAAATTACACATACGTTGTGTTTTTAATTAATGAGAAAAACATTGACTATATTATATGTTATTAAAATCATTTTCCAATTTGTTAAGTAGTGCAAAAAGAAGGTCGCATACTAAAGAAAAGAACAGCATTTTATCAGTGGAGATTTGAGTATGTGTATGCGCACGCGCCCGAAAAGCGTTAATATAACTAACTTTGGAAATCACTGATTTTCGTTAGAAAACAGAATCGAAAAATTGTCTAAATAGTCTTCCCAAATAATAACTATCTATACGTATAATAAAATTGTAACAGTGAATTCTGTACAAATATTTTAAAATGAGTAATTGATTCAGCGTATATGATAATAGAAGCCAGACAATTTTTTTTTTAATTTTTATCAGTCTGCCTCTTAATTTGTGCGTCAATCACGCAAAATCCACTAGAAGAATTTTGATGAAATTTGGTATGGTAATAGTTTGTATCCAAGAACAAATTCTAATAACTTTCCTCATTCCAAATTTCACGCGAACAAAGTCGTAGGACACAGTTATTTGAAATATTTGCAATTATATATATAATATATATATTTATATATATATATATATGTATGTATATATATATATATATGTATATATATATATACACATATATATATATATATATATATATATATATATATATATATATATATATATATATATACGTTTTTGAAGTTGTTTTCTAACATGTTTACCGACATTTCAACGACCGCTTATCTTAGTTTCTTGTTCGCAATTTAAATCATGGACTTAATATACTACGAAATTTAAATATTGAAAGTCACTCAAGTGCGAGCATAACTCGTTCATCGTGGGTCTGTACCTCGTTTGAAGTGCTTTTATTTATCATAAGTCGTCACTAATATGGACTTCCTAGCGTAAAAAGTATTTAATAATACCTTACATAATTAAGAAGAAGTAGGGATGTTATGGGAATATCTCAAAAACCACGACATCTTAATCATTGTTTTAGTTTTCCTTCGGCATTTGTGTAGGCTTCTAAAACCATCTTATAGACTACCTAACAATGACAGACAGACACCTGATCTTATAACGGTCCCGTTTTTCCTTTTGAGATATGGAAACCTAAACATCAAATGCAGTTAAATATATTTGCATTTATCATTTATAATGACAAAACCATTAACATTACTTACATGCAGTTTCCGTTATACAAATACTTTCCGTTCCGTTATGCAAATCCGTTATGCCAAATTTGAAGTTTCTTCGTCAAATTGTTTTTGAGAAAAATGGCTGTGGCAGATGAGCAGACGGACGGACTCGTGAATGGTTTTATAAGGGTTCCGTTTATTCTCCTCCGATGTACGGTACACTATACAAACATTTCACAGGCGATCCACTTCGATGTTCTCAGCTTCGGCGGCTTAGTTTAATATTTTATTCATCCGCATGGCCACTTTCTCTCACACTAATTTAAATTAAACATCTTTTTATTCTTCAGGTTCCTAACATGTTTCATGTTATGGATACCATTACAAATTCTAGATATATTAAATATCATCGAATGAAGCTAACCGACTAATAATTAAATTGACAGAGAAAACTTCTTTCGCACTTTTTCTGAGCAGTGAACGAAAATAAGCCGTCACGCTTGGGTCGGTGATGCTGAATTGGATAAACTCGGCTCCATTCGGCGTTGGTCAAGCGAGTACACTGGTCAGGTAAACTCGGCTCCCTTCGACATCGGTCAAGCGAGTTCACTGTATAACACGGAGTGCATCGTCCCAAGAATTACGTTTTATTTTAAAATTGTTTCTGATTCGTCGAAATAATACAGATCATATAACGTCAATATGTATTTTAAAATTGGATAAGTTTTCACATCTATCGTGTGGTCATAAGCATACGCATTTTTTTCATCACGATTTATTGTCTTATGTTTTCTTAAGCAAAGGGCATCTAAACCTAACAAAAGGGGAGATGCCTCGGTTTCGGTGAGTATAGACGCCCTTAGGGGGATCCCCCTCTCAGAGATAAACGTGTTTTACTCAAAAATCAGTTTTTTTTGTATTAGACAATGCCACGCAAGTATATGAGGAAAACTTATGCTCCCCCGCATGTTGAGTGCACCCAAGAAGCTTTGATAAATTCCATGGAGACTATGGATAACGGCCAACTTGCCTTAAACAAAAAAAATAGCCCGTCAGTCTGGAATACTAGCAAGAATATTAAGAAAGTGTTATCCAAGCAAACATTTTGAATAAAAAAAACCTTAAAGGCAAAGTTTCAGTTTATTTCAAACTTACTTACAATGTTGTTAGTAAGTTTATTTATCTTCATTACAAAAATGTTCTCATGGTCAACTAACCCACACCGTAGGCAAATATAATTTTTCTTAGAGGCTTAAGAAACGATATTTTTTCTGATATAAATACAATATACGCTTGCTTTTTATTTACCATTTCACAGATCAAGGATTTGTTTTAAAAATATAATTTTTTTAAGAAATTGGGCATCTATCGCCTAAATCGGTGTAAGCCTCCTCCGATGCTTTCCAGTCTTGTCTTTCTCTAGGCTGGACCACGTGTTTCAAGCTATTTTTACTACGTCATCGTCCCATCGTTTGAACGGTCTGTTTTGTGTCAGTTTTATATAAATAGGAAACCTGTTTATTGCAATTTGTGACCATCTTTCATCTTTAGCTCTTTGGATGTGACCTATCCACTTCGATATTAACTGCAGTGTGTGTTTTATTGTCTTTTACTTTTGTCTTTTCCTGATCATACTGTTAATTCGGTCTTTTAGTTTTATATTATCTTTCTATTCCTCTTCGACGTGATCTTATGTTGCTTAGATTAGAATTTGTCAGGCAAGCACAGATCAGGCACGGTGTCAATGACATATTCGTTACCTTTATTTTAAACTTTATCAGTATGGAGCCTTTAAACATTTCCTTCATGGACCAGTAGGTACTTACTCCACATGTTTTTTATTCTTTGGTCCATTTCTTTATCCATACAGGATTCAAAAGATATCAGATATCCAATGTAGACATTGTTATCTGCATATTCCAAAGAAGTTAACTGGATTGTGATAGACGTGTTACATATATTCGTCATAAATTTTGTCTTATCCTGGTTTATTTGTAACCCCACTTTCTACTCTGTTCATTAAAAGACTCCAGTATACATTGTAGGTTTTCATGTATTTCAGAAAGTAACATTATATCTGCGAATCTTAAGTGAGAGATGTATTTACCATTTAAGTGTAGTGAGTCCCATTCCTTCCCAGTTTTCTTTCCTCAAAATTAATTCCAAGACTGCGTTAAACAATTTTGGTGAGGGCAGGTTTTCCTGCTTTACTTCTTACTCTATAGGGAATGATGCTCATCTTGTCTTTGAGCGTACTCGTGCTGTGGTGTTATTATAGATTGTCTTGATTATATCATAGTTTACTCCTTGCTTATTTAATGCTTGTCATATCGAGCTACGAGATATAGAGTCGAAAGCTTTAGAATAATCTACAAAAGCGACATACGTCATATTCCTTGTACATTTCTATTATCGTTTTCAGTGTGTGTATATGGTCCACTGTAGAAAAATCTCCATGAAGCCTATTTGTTTTACTGTTTGATTTTCGTCATACTAGGTCACACCAGATAAAAGACAAATTCTTCTTCTGTAAAAATTTACTACAGCAAACTGAGCGAGAGACTTATACGGAGTAACTAAAAATATTTAAAAAATCAAAACGTGAAAGAAAACATTATTTTTCGATAAACGGAGAAAAGAGCCCTCTATTGAGTTGAAAATATACTACATACATATATCGCGCGGGAGTAAAAAATAATAATTTATGAAATATATTGGCGCTAAGAGCTAACGCCTCTATCACGTTCGTGCTCTAGGTTACACAATATAAAAAACAATTAATTCTTCTTCTGTAAAATAATTGATTACAATAAACTGAGCGAGAAAGATTATATAAAGTGACTAATAACAACATTTAAATAATCGAGAATAGATAATTAAATTATTATTTTTTTATGGACGGAAAAAAGAGCCCTCTATTGAGTTGAAAATAAATTACATATTTCAAAATAGTGATTTATGAAGTATAGGCCGTGCGCGAACCACACAGAAGGGATAACGAAATCAATCGCAGCGCTCCCGAAATATCTAGTAATCTGTTAAATTTTGTTATAAATACTATAATTTATTTAGCATAAATAGATATGCCTAAAGACGCCTGTTAAATATTGTCGTAGATAATATGATTTACGTACGTATATGGTCATGTTTACTTCTGGAACCAGCGCATTTTAGCTAAACTATGAATTTCACTGATGTCTTCATGAAAGAAAATACATAAAAAAAAACGATGTATTTTCAAAAAATAGCTCTAGGTAATCATTATTTTGTTATTAAAATTTGATTCGATAAGATATTTACAATAAGACCTCCATTTCTTACATTGTAATTTTTTTCCACTATTTTTATTTTAAATTTATGATTAGATACTAGATATTTATCAAACATATAAATATGAATGGTGACAGTAAAGAAAAAAGTTAAACAAGAGATTAATAAAAATTAACAAAATACACTTAATTTAATTAACAAAGACATTAAATTCTACCAATTTTAAAAATTTATTGTTAAATCTTTAGTTGGTGCTTTTTTTAATTATATGTTACTAATGAGTAACGAATAATTTTAGCAGCAATAAGAATTCAGCTCAAAAACCAAGAAATTTGAAATAAGTTAAGAGGATCTATGAAAATAAAATTTAAAAATTTGTATATAATTAAATATTTAAAGATCATAATTATTTATCTTTTTAATACGTTGTAAATTATTATTATTAACATTTCAATTTAGATGTTTGTTGAGTGTGTAGTATATAATTATAAATTTAAAGTGAAAATAGTGAAAAAAAACTTCAGCAATTACAAAATAAATATATTTATTGTAAGTAAATTATTAAAATCAATTTTTGCAATACTGAATTATATTTTTTAAATATATCATTTTTATGTACATCTTTAATTTAAAAAAAATATTATTTTTGATATTGCTTTTGCTTCGCTTGTTTTTATCAGAGCCATTAATTTGAAGCGTACTAATAAAATTGAAGCGCCTATAAAGCTGCTAAAGCTAGAAAGCGCTGATGTCACGCACTCAGTTAACAGGGAGGGAATATCGATATTTTTGTCTCTAAGCGAACTCGTGCTGTGCTGTTATTGTAGATTGTCTTAATTAGTTCTATATAATCATCGTTTACTTCCTGTTCATTTAATGATTGTCATAACATATTATGAGTTATAGAGTTGAAAGCTTTAGAATACTCTACAAAATCGATATAGGTACAGAGGTAAGTCATGTTCCTTGTACCTTTCCATTATCATTTTCAGTGTATATGCATAGTCTACTGTAGAAAAATCTTCATCAAGTCAGCCTGCTTTACTGGTTGATTTTCGTTATTCTAGGTCACATTCGATAAAAAACGAATTCTTCTTGTGTAGTAATTGACTACGACAAACTGAGCGAGAGAATTAGACGAAGTGACTAACAATATTTAAAAAATTGAGTGACAATAAAAATATTATTTTTTAATGAACGGAAAAAGAGCCCTCTATTGCGTTGAAAATATACTACATATACAGTGTGCAGGAGTAGAAAATAATAATATAGAAATATATTATTCTTATGGTATATTTTAAAGAGCTAACACCTCAATCGCATGCGCACTCTAGGTTAGACAATATGAAAAAGACGAAATAATTGTTTACAGTAACTGAGGGAGAGAGAGTTAGACGAACTGATTAAACAATAATTAAAAAATCTAAATGTGACCAATAAAAGCATTATTTTCGACGAAAGTAATGAAGAGCCCTCTATTGAGTTGAAAATAAACTATATATATCGTGCCGGAGTAGAAAACAATAATATAGAAATATATTATCGTTGTGGAACATTTTAAAGAGCTAACGCCTCTATCGCGTGAGCTCTCTAGGTTACACCATATGAAAAAGACGAATTCTTCTGTAAAATAATTGATTACAATAAACTGAACGAGGGAGTTAGACGAAGTGAGTCTAATTAGAAGAGTCCTCTATTGAGTTGAAAATAAACTACATATATCGTGCAGGAGTAGAAAACGATAATAAAAAAAATAATCATATAAAAACCGGCATATATACTTAATATTTGGCACCTCTACTAGTGACAAGACATGAATTTTAGTAGAGGATTACTTTGACGTCTGTCGTTAACAAATATTTTTAGATACTGGACAGTTTTGTTGAAAGATGGCCGATAAAAGTCCACGTAGCGCGAGCTCAGGTGTTACAAAAATAAAGTAACACGTTTAGTAAGTGTAATTTTGTGTCAAGTGCCAGTTATTTAATAAAAACATAATGACAGTGTTGTTTCATTTTATTAAATAGATAAAATTTAAAAAAAATCTTGTCAAGTACCGTATTCATTTAGGCACTTATAAACATTTAAGTACATGGTACTTCTATTCAATTTTGTACAACAAAAATATATTGCCTATTACATCTTTCAAACGCATAACCACATGGTGCAAGTTTCAAAAATTATTATATAGGAAATCATCGCTATACTTTTTCTACAACCTTTGTATAGGCTTCTAAAAACTGTTAATTTTGTAATTTTAGGTTTAATAGTTCAGGAAAAAATAAGGTTAGAGGTTGGAGGCTTATTTGTTCACATCTGTCAATAGGCTCTTCTATAAAACTACGTAAAACTCAAAAGAGCAAAAAAGATTACTTTTTTGTAAATTCCTTTTTGACAACAACAGTACGGAAACGATTGTCGATGTCAATTTAATAATTAATTTAAGCAATAGCTCCAAATTAAATTAAGCAATCGCATTCATAATGTCTTTTTTAAATAATTTCTAAAAAGTTATTGCCTACTTGATAACATTTTTATTATTATTTTTATTTCCTATTAACAATTCTTTATATATAAAAATGTAATTAATGTATGCGCGTTTATGGAGGAAGCTTTTGTTCTTTTGTTATGGTTACAAATAGTATTTTATCTTTTATCTATTAGTTTAAATATTTAAAAATAACACCTTTTTTACAATTATAGCCTATTTTTGTAATGCCTGCTCCGGTTTCCCAGTCTCCTTTCACCATGAAACGGATATTGCAAATACAGAGTTGCCAAACTTTGTTAGAAAATTCTGTGAATTCCACGATTTCCAGGTAATAAATAATTGATTTACAGATATAACGAAACTTAAAACGTAAACAAACGTTTTATACGCTTGGCAAACACTAATAGCATAGCATAGTTTGAATATAACATAAAAACTTTTAAAAACTAGTGCTAAATAAATAATAATGCCAACATAAGCAAACTATATTTTTGTATTTATCAGAGAACAACATAAATCTGAATTCCGTGATTAGAGTTTGGTGTGACGGAATGAATGTTAATACTGGGCGGAAAAATGAAGCCATTGTAATAGATGGGTGCGTGACATCAACGCCACTAGTGGTGCTGATCCGCAACTTTACGGGCGCACCAATTTTATTTTCAAATTAATAGTTCTTATAAGAATACAAAAATAACGGAAGATATAGACTCTGACTGATATTGTATGTAATTTTTTCTATATTTTCTGCTCCTAACTATATGTTATAGTTTTTTCTAACATATTCAACAGTTTTTTCTTATTTTTGTTCGCTTTCTTTTGGTAAATATTATTTATTAAATTATATTGTTATTTGTTTTGTTCTTTACATCGTAAAGTAAAGAAAATATCTAATTAAATGCTTTTTTTAACGAATAACAAGATAACATTTGTCCAAACCCAGAATATATATTATCCTTTGTTTTCAGTTCAAAAATATGAATATAATTATTAAAAACTCTTTCCGAAACTTTGTTTAAACTAATTCAATGGGTACATGACTCGATTGTGGGTTATATTGCTTACTTTTTTCTTTTATAGCGGCTAATACTTTATTTCTTTCATCTACTATTGGATATTGAAAAAGTTAAGTTTGTGTCTTGAAGTATTTTTACAATTTGCTATGTACCAACTATCGTGACTCATCTCGAAAATTAACTAAAAATATAAAATAAAAAGTAATAATGGATATATATATATATATATATACATATATATATGATATTTCACAAAAGCCTTTCCATTTATGCTACAGCGAGCGCTGTGGTCGATTTAGTTACCCCCACTCTGTAATTCGCACCCAACCAGTAATTGGAATAACACTGATCAAATGCGAGCCTCATTTGTACTGTATTTATCATAAGTCATAATTAATAATATCTCACATATTTGCTTACTATTTTGTGTATATTAAAAAAATATTACGTTTAGAATCTTCTGTACAATTTTCCCACAACCTTTGCATAGGCTTCTAAAAACTCTGTTCTTGTCATAATTTTAAATTCAGTAATTTCAGTTAAAAAGGGGGGATGGGGAGGAGAGTACATACTGTTTTCATATTTCACGGTATATCTTTGAAGATATACTACATAAAATTATAGAAATTTTTTTTGAAACGACACTTTCAAACGACACATCACTATACATGGACTTTAATTTTTTTTCCAGTTCTCAATTTGCTTTCCCTAAAATTTTGACATAAATATTTTTCTATATGTGCAGGTTAAATTTCTATTTAAATAATTTTATATTCACGAGTTAAAATGCGTTATTTTTTCCACGCCTTTCTACAGGATTGCGAGAAAAACAGCTGTGGCTGGCGGATGGAGGGATACTTGGGCGGTTTTACAAGGGTTCCGTTTTTTTTCATGTACCTTAAACAATCCTTAAACACAACCTTAACAAAAAAATCAAAAGGCGTTAAATGTTTCTACATTGGCTTTTCTGTCAATTAAATGAGATTGAATTATCAGGACCTTTTTGTTTCAAGATCACACTAAAGTAATTCCAGTTTCATTACGGTACATTTTAACATGGATAATACAGATAACTCAAGATAGAGGAACATCTCTATTCACCCCTTCCCCAGCTCTACATCATCTCTCTGGACCAACATAATTAATAATAAACAACAATAGGTATTGATAGTAGCCGTAGTAACGTAGTAGTAATAATAATATTAATATTAGTAACTCTAAATTAAGATTATATTATTAACCATCTCCTGCCAAAGAGATCTTAGTTATTTTGACCGTATATCTGGTAGGCATCTAGATAACCTAGACAAACTGGTTGTGCTAGGGAAAGCAGATAGCAAAAAAACCTCGCAGTCGACATTCTAGCTGCAAGTTTGATTGAAATAATGACGGAACTCCATGACACTTTCATTCTGAGGTAAATCGGATAGGGTAGCATGGAAGCAGAAGCTCAGCTAATCTATCAAGTTCCTCAAAACGATAAAAATCCTTACGGAGTCAATTACTCACCTTCCGTCCCTCAAAATGAACCCTTACAGGGTCTCTTAGTTGTCAGTCCGTCTGTCGGTCAAAGCCCTTTTTCTCAGGAACGGCTTGAGATATCAAGTTGAAAGTAATACCCTGTACTGAGATTAACTTATATTACTGTAAAAGTGTTTTGGTTCACACAACAAAAACATTTTTAAAGCGTATTTTTTCTTATTTATACCATCATGAAAAACCAATATACTCCGATCTTGAAAGTTGGCATGATGGAAGTTGCTCTAAGAGCACATGTGAAGGGAAAACTAAAAATGTTTGTCTATGTGGAATTATATATTTTTTAAATATGCGCCTATAGAAAATATAGCAGGCAGTATATTTACGTTTTTCTATATTCACTGTCGATTTTCCTAGAAATCATGCGACGTGGAATCTTGAAATTTAGCCTAGTAGTATATCTTATTAACCAATATATTTCCCTCTAGCTACCTTCATCAAGGTATTCATATAAGATTTAAAAAGTGAGTAAATAAACGACTATTTTTCGTGGAATTATATTTCTTTTTAAATATGCGCCTATAGAAAATATAGCAGGCAGTATATTTACGTTTTTCTATATTCACTGTCGATTTTCCTAGAAATCATGCGACGCAGAATTTTGAAATTTAGCCTAGTAATATATCTTATTAACCAATATATTTCCCTCTAGCTACCTTCATCAAGGTATTCATATAAGATTTAAAAAGTGAGTAAATAAACGACTATTTTTCGTGGAATTATATTTCTTTTTAAATATGCGCCTATAGAAAATATAGCAGGCAGTATATTTACGTTTTTCTATATTCACTGTCGATTTTCCTAGAAATCATGCGACGCAGAATTTTGAAATTTAGCATAGTGATATATCTTATTAACCTATATATTTCCCTCTAGCTACCTTCATCAAGGTATTCATATAAGATTTAAAAAGTGAGTAAATAAACGACTATTTTTCGTGGAATTATATTTCTTTTTAAATATGCGCCTATAGAAAATATAGCAGGCAATATATTTACGTTTTTCTATATTCACTGTCGATTTTCCTAGAAATCATGCGACGCAGAATTTTGAAATTTAGCATAGTGATATATCTTATTAACCTATATATTTCCCTCTAGCTACCTTCATCAAGGTATTCATATAAGATTTAAAAAGTGAGTAAATAAACGACTATTTTTCGTGGAATTATATTTCTTTTTAAATATGCGCCTATAGAAAATATAGCAGGCAGTATATTTACGTTTTTCTATATTCACTGTCGATTTTCCTAGAAATCATGCGACGCAGAATTTTGAAATTTAGCATAGTGATATATCTTATTAACCTATATATTTCCCTCTAGCTACCTTCATCAAGGTATTCATATAAGATTTAAAAAGTGAGTAAATAAACGACTATTTTTCGTGGAATTATATTTCTTTTTAAATATGCGCCTATAGAAAATATAGCAGGCAATATATTTACGTTTTTCTATATTCACTGTCGATTTTCCTAGAAATCATGCGACGCAGAATTTTGAAATTTAGCCTAGTAATATATCTTATTAACCAATATATTTCCCTCTAGCTACCTTCATCAAGGTATTCATATAAGATTTAAAAAGTGAGTAAATAAACGACTATTTTTCGTGGAATTATATTTCTTTTTAAATATGCGCCTATAGAAAATATAGCAGGCAGTATATTTACGTTTTTCTATATTCACTGTCGATTTTCCTAGAAATCATGCGACGCAGAATTTTGAAATTTAGCATAGTGATATATCTTATTAACCTATATATTTCCCTCTAGCTACCTTCATCAAGGTATTCATATAAGATTTAAAAAGTGAGTAAATAAACGACTATTTTTCGTGGAATTATATTTTTTTTAAAATATGCGCCTATAGAAAATATAGCAGGCAGTATATTTACGTTTTTCTATATTCACTGTCGATTTTCTTAGAAATCATGCGACGCAGAATTTTGAAATTTAGCCTAGTAATATATCTTATTAACCAATATATTTCCCTCTAGCTACCTTCATCAAGGTATTCATATAAGATTTAAAAAGTGAGTAAATAAACGACTATTTTTCGTGGAATTATATATTTTTTTAAATATGCGCCTATAGAAAATATAGCAGGCAGTATATTTACGTTTTTCTATATTCACTGTCGATTTTCTTAGAAATCATGCGACGCAGAATTTTGAAATTTAGCCTAGTAATATATCTTATTAACCTATATATTTCCCTCTAGCTACCTTCATCAAGGTATTCATATAAGATTTAAAAAGTGAGTAAATAAACGACTATTTTTCGTGGAATTATATTTCTTTTTAAATATGCGCCTATAGAAAATATAGCAGGCAATATATTTACGTTTTTCTATATTCACTGTCGATTTTCTTAGAAATCATGCGACGCAGAATTTTGAAATTTAGCCTAGTAATATATCTTATTAACCTATATATTTCCCTCTAGCTACCTTCATCAAGGTATTCATATAAGATTTAAAAAGTGAGTAAATAAACGACTATTTTTCGTGGAATTATATTTTTTTTAAATATGCGCCTATAGAAAATATAGCAGGCAGTATATTTACGTTTTTCTATAGTGATGTATCTTATTAACCTATATATTTCGCTCTAGCTCCATTTTTTAAAATGTTCATATAATATTTAAAAAGTGGGTAAATAAATGACTATTTTTTTACAATTATATGTATCGTATAAAGTATCATTTTAAAAGGATTGTTACGAAGAAGGCAAACATATCTTTTTCACAATTTTAAATTGCATATTTAAAAATGTAAAGCATTCCTCCACCTTCCTTATTTCCGAAACTAATGGGTCAAATATATACTTCTGTAGTTTCTTAAATATATACTTCTTGTAGTACTTTCTGTTGAAAGATATAGTTGGCAACATATTTACGATGTGAAATTAATATTTGTAAATAGTTTAATAGAAATAATATTTACCCTTAAATATTTGTGTCGAAATGTGTACGGAACCCTCATAGTGCAAGTTTTACTCGTACTTGACAGGTTTTTTGCAACGTGATTAAATAAGTTATTAAAAATTTTGATATGTCCTCTATATTCCCAAATTTAAACTATTTTTATCACTAAAGCTACAAATAAATTAATTTAACCTTATAGCTTCGTCTTTAAGCATTATCTGTTGGTTAGCGAAACTCATTTCTTTGGCAAATTTCACGAAACTTAGGCGTGGAAAATGAGTAGAAAATTATGACCAAATTATTCTGTCATCGAATTGAAGCTTTAAAGCAGAGGTCCTCAAGCTTTTTTGTCTCGACCATATGCCATGTTTTTCGATTTTGGATAGATCCCTGCTGACCCTTATGTAGACGAAAAATTATTAGTGGGATTATTTCATTTATTTAACTTTTTTGCCTCGTAGACCACATGTCATGTTTTTCGGTTTTGAGTAAACCACCTGCTGACTTTTTAGACCTTTGCTAAGAATGTTTTATTTTGGAAAGCCAAAAATAAATGAGACCCATTATCGTGGACTCCCGTTTACATCTCATGGAACCCCAATTTTTTTTCCTTACTGACTTTGACCCCTTGCAAATCGTAATCGACCCCTGGGGATCGATATAGACCACTTTAAAGTTATTATGCAATTGAAGAATAATTATTGATTTAAAAGAGACCGAAGTGGGTATACGTCTGCAGTCTCTCTTCTAGTTGTCATACTATTGTCAGCGTGGTCGTGGTCTCGATGATGATGTACATAGTTGGTCTTTGTCTCTGTTCCTCTCGAATCGGATGGCTGCTTCAACGATTCGTTTTCACATCAGTCGATTGACAGGTTTCCTAAGACACTCTATAATGGTAATCTCTGTCGCCGTCTTTATCAGGTCCTTCTATCGAGTTGGAAATCACCCTCGAAATATTTTACTTTCAACCTATCCATGCAACACTAGGCGCACCATCGAAATTTGTTTTCGGGGATATGTCCAAAGAATTTAAGGATTCGGAATTGTACAGTAAGGAGTCAGAAGCAGACAGAAGTCTTTCTTTGATTCTCAACTCCTTTATAATTAAGACATTTGTGCGAAAAGCAGACCAAGAAATTTTTAGCATGACCCTCCAGCACTACGTTTCCAGCGCATCGATTTTGCGTCTTAGGGTATTTAGATGCTTTAGGTGATTACACATATGATGAACATATTTAGATAACGAACTCTGTCTACTATAAAACTTCGTTGAAAGATTTTTTCAATAAATTTAATTCAGGTAAGCCATTGCTGATATATCATCCCAATCTACGACTTGTACATTTGAATATTGCTTGATTTTATATTGTGTGAGTTTCTTTTTTTGGTGGGAATCCCACAGGAATACCATCAGAGTTCCATATTTCCGTAAATAACAGCCGTTTCTCTCAGAAAGCGTTTGATGTAAAAAGTTAAAACTTTGTAAGCAATGAATCTTATTGATTTTTATATTTCACAACAATATATCACTAAAAATATTATTTTTATCTCTGAATTTTTGAAGAGGAAAGTTCTGTCCAACACAATTTTTGGCTTTTTTTTTGTCGTAAGGTCTAATTTTGAGGATCTAAATTTATTTTCTTTTTATTAAATAATTTCTAGATTATTGCTGTACATGTTCAGATAGAACTGGTACCTTTACCACTTCCCCAAAATTGTTAAACTTAGAATTATGAAAAAGTACGGTTGCAAAAATTTACTGGTATATTATACCGATGAGTCTATATCTCACTGTTTTTGAAAAATCCAAAATAGTTATTCCTCTTTGACCTAGATTATAAATCTAGGTGAGCTAAAACTTTATTATTGAAACTGTTTATCGCAGTCGATTTGTTTATTTATTTACAACACACTCTGCTTAATAATATATTTGTAACTAATTTGTTTATTTATTTACAACACACTCTGCTTAATCATATATTTATTGAAATCTACTCTTCAATCAGAGCATTTCATAAATTTCCAGGAAAGAAAACAAAACTACTGGGTCTGAAAAACCTATATTTAGGCTTATGTTTACCTTTTCGTAAGACAATCGTAAATATATTAGCCAATAAATTACTTGTTCATTTAAAAAAAATTGTTGTACATATTAATGAAATAATACATACGTGTCGTTAAGCAACATTTACTGAGTTTCGAGCAGCAATACGCTTTTTATGTCACACGAACAGCACTGGTACACGACGGTTTCAGACGTAAAATATATTGTAATAATATATGTATAATAAAGTCGTTAGATAGGGACGTGCAAATGAGTTGGATATCGATAAAAGCGTATAAAGGGTCGATATTCTCAATTAATGAAAAAGATAAAGAAAACACATCAATTATCATAAAATTTATTTTCGCTTTTTCGATTTCATAGATTTAGGTATGCATACTTAGATATATTAGAGTTTTAGCAATTTCTTGAATTTTATTGAAACTTTTCCAATATCTTCAGTGGAGTATATAAACAGCCAAACGTTCAAATGTTACAGTCTGATCTATTATTTGAGAATTAATATTAATAAAATATATTTTAAAAAACCGACTTCAAAAAAGGTAGGTACTAAAAAATAAAAATATAATTAACCCAAAATAGGTACCTACTTATTTGCAATAAATAAGTTACTTATTTTTGAAGTCGGTGCCGGCACCGCCCATCAACTTAAACAAATGTATAATTTAATTTAATTTATAATATGAATTTAAAACTTTAACTTCTAATGTACTTAAAATACTAAACAGATTCGTAAAGGGCGTAATTTGTAATATAAACATTTATATTTGTTTAAGTTGATCGACAGTGTTGACACCGACTTCAAAAATAAGTAACTTAGTTATTTATTGCAAAGTAGGTACCTATTTTGGGTTAATTATTTTTTTACTATTTGGTACCTAACTTTACTTTTTTTTTGAAATCGGTTTTTAAAAAGATATTTAATTTTAGAATTTTTAGTGATTAATATATAAATATTAATAACAATTATTTTCTTTCTTTGAATATTGGATAATTATTGATAGTTACGAGCAAAAACTAATAAATATGTAGATAATTTCCTCTTTGTCTAAAATTGATTACCAACAACACATAGAAATGAAGCGATTGTAGTAACTACCAATGGTTAGCTGTTAGCTGTTGAAGAGTTTGGTTCTTGGTGAGGAGTTCCGTTCACCACATCCGAAAGCCAATATCAGATTTTGCAATGTAATAACTAAAGTAACAATTAACCGATAGCATATATATTGAATCACCTTTGATCCGATCTACTATCCGTTAAGGAGTTACATTATTCATCTTCAGAACTCATCACATACTGACCTGATCGATGGTGCAGTTATTTTGCAAAGTAAAAACTACCAGTAATAATTATCTTCAATTACGTTTGATTTACTACCATCCGATAAAGAGTTCCATTATTCATCTCCAGAAAGCATCATCAGACTCTGACACGATCGATAGTGTAGTCATTTTTCAAATTAATAACTAAACCATACTTTGAATCACTTTTAATTTACTACCATCCGTTAAGGAGTTCCGTTATTCATCTCCAGGACTCATCATCAGACCCTAATCTGGTCGACGGGTAGTTATTTTGCAAACCAACACCTACTAGTAGCAAATATATTTAATCACAGTTGATTTACTAATATCCGTTAAGCAGTTCCATTGTTCATATCCAGAACTTATCATCAGACCCTGACCTGGTAGGTGGTGTAGTTATTTTGCAAAATAACAACTACCCGGAGCAAATATTTTGAATCATATTTGATTTACTGCCATTCGTTAAGGAGTTCCATCGTTCATTTATGGACTTCATCATCAGATTATCATCATATTTATATGGGACCACACCCATAGCACCCTCTTTAAAAATAAAAAAAATCATCGAAATCGGTCCACTCGGTAAAGAATTATCGTTGAACATACATAAAAAAAAGATACTATCAATTGAGCAACTCGAAATTTTATAATTATATAATGACAAGGAAAAAGATTTTGAGCGACATGGAAAGATATTGTATTATATATGAGAGTGATGGCAGTGGAAATTATATAATTATATAATGTCAAGAAAAATGCTGACTGTATATATCCGGATAGAATGCAAAAGATAAAGTAGCTGTGCAAGAGTTTTCAGTTCAACAATGCAAGCGGTCATGGAACTCTGTGGAAGAAGTAAATATTTAATGTATAAAATCAAATCAATTATTTATTTAACATTCGTCATATTTAAAAAAAACGAGTGTGGTTTAGACCACACGACTGAAGTAAAACTTCAAATTCACAAAATATGAACTTTAAAATGAATTTACAATTTTATTCATTTTAAACATAGAATATTTAATGTATTGAACAAAATAATAATTTATAAAATTGTTCAAGAACGAAATGAAATTACAAAATAATCAAAAAACAACCGTTCGCGTAATGCTAGCAAACTCGCATATATATATATATATATATATATATATATATATATATTTCATGCACTGGCTATGAGAGAAAGAGAGAAAGAAAATGTGTGCTCGCATCTCTCTCTCTTGTCCCTACAGTAATATACGAAACATAACTCCCTCTCTTTCTGTCTTCACTAACTTATATCTCCCTCTCAACTTCCGTTTGCCTCCCCGACACTTTTCGTAACGCTCTCATCACGCATTCACCAGCTTACTCCACAAGTCAAGCGTGCGTAAAGAAGTTTTACTTCAATAATTTAAGTTCATGGAAATTAGTATTTTGTTACTACCAATTGATCGAGTGTAGGTACATTATAAGTTTTCTTATCGTAATTTCCGTGTTACGTATTCCACTTATTTTTCCATGCTAGTAAGTCATTTATTCCATAGCCGGAAATTATTGACAGAAGACGTTTTAAAAAATTATTTGAAAAATTTTCTGGTTTACCAAAAACATATTACGTGGTGTATTGCGAATTCAACTCCATTTCAAAGTGACCTAGTGACTCCAGGGAAGAGTACAACAATGGCAGACAGGGGCGAAATCATCGGTTACTCCGACAAATTATTCGGTAGTGTTAATAAATTTACTAAATATTGTAAACGTAAACTTAGAGCAAGTGAGAAAAGTGAGCATGGAAAATGTATGGTGGAGGAAGTCAGAAGTAGTAGCAGGGAATAGCTACATGTAAATATAAACCTAGCATAAACAATTGGGTGACAACTTTAAAAAGATACCACTCTTTAACATATTTTGATGTGAAACATCTAATGGCGTGTTTGGATGGGAATTAAAATGTTTTGATGGCACGTTACGATGTGCCATTCGGTCAGTTTCACGTCTTGTCGGCTCTTTTCAACTTAATTCGGCCAGCTTCGCGTCTTATCGTCTCTTTCCGACTTAGTTCGTCCATCTTCGCGTCTTGTCGGTTCTTTCTGACTTAATTCTTCCATCTTCGCGTCTTGTCGCCTCTTTCCGATATAATTCGTCCAGCTTCGCATCTTGTCGACTCTTTTCGACTTAATTCGGCCAGCTTCGCGTTATGTCGATTATTTCCAAATTAACTCGGTCAGCTTCATGTCTTGACGGCTCTTTCCAAGTTAACGCTTCCCTATCTGCTACACTATATACACACTACTTTACGTGTGTGTTAGTGTATCAGAATTGTTTCTTATTTACTACACAACTTTACTCGTTTATATCTGTGAATTGCATTAAACTGTCTTAAAACTTTAAAAGTGTTTAATAGTTTACAATATAAGTTACAGTGACAAATAAAAGTAATGTAATCAGTTGAATGTGCACTGCATTGTTCGGGTAAACTCGGTTCACTTCGGCATCGTCCAAACGAGTTCCAAATTCAAAAATGATGAAATGTGATCAGTTGAATGTACACTGCATTGTTCGGGTAAACTCGGCTACCTTCGGCATCGGTCGAGCGAGTTCACTGTCTAACACGGAGTATACAGTTTCAAGAATTGCATTCTTAATAATATTCTTTTTGAGTATAATTTAATATAATAGGCCTATGATATATTTTTTTAATTTTTGTATTGAAAATTTTCCAACACCATACGGTTATACTGATTGCCAAAGTTTTCACTTCTATATTACAAAGACGAGCGTAAGTATGTGAAGTTGGCGTCTACCACTGATTTTCAATCATTTGAGAGATTACTTGTATTAAGAAATATGATCATATTCACTGAACCTGAAAATATACCAGATCCACAAGTTTTGAAGGCATTTTAACAAGCTCAAATATACTCCATTAAGATCAAGACCTCCTCTCTTAAGAGTACCCATCTCCATAACCAATTTCTGGTAATAGGAGTGCTTTACAAAAGTAGATTATCGTTATAGTCGGAATAAAGTTTTAAAGACCCTTGTATATTCTACTAAAAACACGACGTCTAATATACTATAACTATATTTATTTATTATAGAGTTATAATATATAGAGTTATAATATATTATATTATAACTCTATTAAAATAAAGTATAAAGATATTGTATATAAAACGAAAATATATAAAATATATTTTATAGTATCTTCTTTTACAGATTTTCTATTATTTTTCGTTTTCTGTCTCAAAATCGAAGCACAGAAGTATTATTTTACTAATTCAACTAAACCATTACATAATATTTGAATTGTATATGATTATAAAATCATTATAAATGTTATTTTGGTAGTTTTTTTTTAATAAACGTTTTTATGTTACTAAATTTATTGTTGCAGCCTTATTTTTTGCACTCAAATAATTTATTATGTGTTAATAAATAAGTAAACCATTGAGAAAATCATTAATAAATTAATAATAAAGTATTTCAAACAAAATCCATTAATGGTTCCTTTTTGTCAGAGAAAAGTGGAAATGGATAGCTATTTAATATATTTGGCGTTAATTTTGTAGAAATTCATTATTCACAATTAAATGAAACTACGTGATGTAGTATTATTTCTACTTTCTTTAAGTTCTTTACCACGACCTAGATTTCGTTGTATCACAACATCTTCAGATGGGCTGTTAGCAAAGATCTTCTTCTAGCATCTATGCTAAAAGCCCACCTGAAGATCTAATACAAAGAAACCTAGGTCGTGGTAAAGAAATTAAAGAAAGAAATATTACTACATCACGTAGTTATATTTAATTGTGAATGGATAGCTAGTTATTAATATAAAATGACACTGTATCATTAGTCTAAAAAAAAACTAATCATGGATCCAGTAGCAATTCTGTCAGCAGAGCCGTGACTAGGGCAGAGAGAGGGTACTATCTGCCCTAGGAAAATTTTAAATACTAAAAAGATCATTGAGTGTCGCAATAGCTAGAGGTGTCACTGGGTATAAATTGGGTGCTAACGGTTGTTGATCTAGAAATGAAACTGCAATTTCCAGGTAGAATTTCAGCGGTTTATTTGACTACTTAAAGTTAGTGCTGAACTAAACTGTATTAATCGGAAGTTCAGAGTTTCTGGCACTCTTTTTATATCCGCCAACCGACGGTGGTGCGCAGAGGAAATTCTCACAAGAAACCAATCAGTGAGCTTATCGAAGTTAGCATCAGCTAGTTCCTATTGTACCTAATTCCTATTGTTTAAAATTTTAAACTGTTACATTTACAGTTAGAAAGAATTCTTACTTTGAATGGGTTAATTGCGACCTTCAGCATGAGGGATTCAGACGTTCTCAAACTCCGGTGTTCGACATCAGGGGATAGTTATCTTAACAATGGAGTTAGTTACGGCACTATCTCTTATTTTTTACAAATATGTTCCAAATTGTACTCAATATGTAGACTAGAAGAGTTAAACATAACGAAGAGTTAACAACGCACTCCACAGTCGTAACAATTTTATAAACCGGATTCGTTCTCCGATACCAAGTATATCTAATCTATTTTGAATACTTCAAAAAGGCTTTAGATAGGGCCAACATAAAGGTTGTTTAAAAAAACCAAAAAAAATAGGTCTATTTACATTGATTACTTACCAATCTCAATTTGTAGATAAGTTAGGTTTTCCCAGACCGAAGTAATATTTCAAAAACCCTTTGGGACTAGTTTAGTCTAAGGGTAATTTAGTTTACCCTATTCAGAAAGCCCATGTTCCAGAATAAACTAATATTTAGTCTTAACTAAGTATTTATTTTAAGATACATACACGTATAATTTAAGTCAATGAGATAAGATGTCAAGTATATAAAACTCAAACTCTATAGAATTGACACAAAAAAACGTTATGGGACGCCCGGCAGATGTGGAGCATCTAAATTTGTTTATATTGTCATTTTGAAATATTTTTATATGAACGAAGTGAAAACCAAAAAAAAAACAAATAGAAAAAAAGTTGTAAGCATTACTAAATAAAAAACATTGCTTATACACAAATACACACCTGGAATGGCGTGTGCGTAGTGTCGTAGAGAGGAAAGCGTTAAGTCAGAAAGAGCCGACAAGATGCGAAGCCGGTCAAATTAAGCCGGATAGAGCTGACAACACGCGAAGCTGGCCGAATTAAATTAGAAAGAGCCGACAAGACGCTGGCCGAATTAAGTGGGAAAGAGCCGACAAGATACGAAGCCGGTCGAATTAAGTCGGATAGAGGTGACAAGACGCGAAGTTGGATTAAATCAGAAAGAACCGACAAGACCCTGGCTGAATTAAGCCGGAAAGAAAAAAAGAGCCGACAAGACGCGAAGCTGGTCCCTGGCCGTCGCGACGTGCCATGCACGCGTCTTCAGAATGTGCCATCAGAACGTGTATTCAGAATGTTTTAACTCCCATCCAAACACACCATTAAATGTTTCTCATCAAAAATGACTTGAGGTTTGATTTAGTTAAAGATGCTATCATTTGGTACTAGAACCTCCCCTTTCACTGTAGCATAAATCAATCTAGTATTGATCCAGTTTAACTATATTAGCCTAGTTTAAATCGGTTAGTTCTGATATGATATCTTTACCTTCTTTTGTTAAATCTAATGTAAGCAAAGGCAGCAAACTAGGACGACTTCTATTTGTTCTAATGATAGCGATTCATCGTCAGCTCTACCTAGTCATGAAATATTGCTGAAAATCTCAATAACTCTATTTAAGATCGTATTTAAGGTAATTCACACGGGTAAGAAGAGTATGAAATTTGTTTTACCTGAAAAACAATTATTATTTTCTCAGTAACCGTATACAAAAACATAACGAATTCGATTAGCTATGGTGCGAGCCACATTCATTTTATTTGGAGTTTTCAAAAATAATAACTTTATTTTTAAATCTTTCAGTAAATATTAGAAAGAAAAGTTCAATATTCCCATATATTTTTATAGTCTATGAATTACTTCGATTTTATTCGCTGCGTGCCCGACATTAGCGCCGCCTAGCGCACGCAACTTTAAAGGCGCTTCAATTTTATTTGTATCCTTCATATTAACGGCTCTGGTAAATGTTTAGGTGAACAATATTAAAATAACAAAAAATATCGACTAATATTACAGGCATATTTTTATTTCGTGTCCCTAACTACATATGAATTGCGCTGTTGTTATTTTTATCGACTTTACTACTATTATTAGTGTTTTCTATAAAAATGTGTTGTATTACGTTATTTGTCGCGTTATTATGTTTTAAAGTAGAAAAAATATCTAAATAAATGCTTTTATTAATGAATAATAATAGTATGATAGTTGTTCGAACTCATATTGAATAATGTCTTTTCGTTTTAGGGTCCAGAAATTAATGCCTTTATCGATAATTAATAATCTAATATAAAAACATTGTTTAAATTAACTCAACGGATAGAAACTCGAGTCGAATTTAGCTTATTTTGTTTCTTTTTGCTGTAGCTATCCATTTATTTCTTTGAAATAATTTCCAATTCGATGTAGGGAATCTTTAAAATTGACATTTGCTAATTCTTAATAGTTTTAGTGCCATGGTTTTTTATTCATATATACTTAAAAATGCCAAAGAAATCTTTTGTGTTTGATGTCATTTAACCTTGTCTCGAAAAAAAATGCATCTTTTCCAAAAATTATCCAATTTTAATAATTTTTTCGGTGTTTTCTTAATAAAAACTTGTACAAGGATAATAAAATATAAAGAAAATTATGGAAATATATATTGTGAATAAATATTATAACAAAAACTGAAATAAAGGTCACATCGTATTCTCGCAGTCCGGTATATCACCCGTATCAGCAAAATAATTGTTATCGTCACTATTATCACTATCACTCAAAATTTGCATTATGCCAAATTGTGAGCGCACCACAATGTCACTCCCACTATCACTTTCTTCACAACTTGAAAAACAATCATTTTCACTCGAATTATTTTCGTATTCCGACATTATGGGTTAAAAATGTTCTTTTCCTGGATCCTTTTTATATTGTAATTACTAATAACATTATAATTTGAACTATATGTAACACGTAGAAAGATAAAAAATTAGCGATGCGTGCGAGCGACCTTAAATAAATTTAGGTAGTACGCGTACGAGCGCGATGGGGCTCGTCGGCACTCAAACGGTTAAAGTATGTTTACAATTATAAAAATAAAATGGGCAATTATTATCTATGACAGTATTTCATAAGAGCCTTTCGATATCTCCATTTCTGCTACAGCGTGCGCTATGGTCGATTTCGTTACCCAGCCAATAATGTGATAAAGTACGAAAAATATCTTCAAAAAATACCAAATACACTAAAATGTTAATCTGCAGGTCGTTTTGACCACCTCAAAGTTAATATGATAAATTTCATTATATCAACGCCGGTTAAGTTAAATAGTATTCACAAACCCACACTGCTATATTGCTATGTATTGATTTAAAAATTATACCTTTATTTAATCGATTATCGACAAATATGAATTAGTTACATCACTAATGCTACGATTTGGTTTAACCTTGGAGGTGTCACATTGATCACAAAGCGGCATATAAGAAGCAACACAATAGTCTCTCGTAATATATCGATGTTCTTTTAAATTTAAAATTCTTACTTTTTATCGTATGACAAATCATTGTATATCGGTAGCAAAATATTGCATATTGTTGGGTTTTTACCACCCATAATTGTATCATGAGCACACGTCGCGTCGTTTGAAATAACAATTTAGAGATTAATTTATGTCGAATCCAAGGTCACGATTAGTAAAAAAATATAATATGACTGGTAAAAAAGAACATAATTTTGTCATTTCGCTCCAAATCTTTGGTTTACTGCATGATTTCCGGATATTGGAATGATTTTGTCGTTGCCACAAAAAACGGATTGTTTGGCGCGCAAGCGGCTGTCATTTATCTGACACGTGTTTTACTTCTTTTTTTGGCTTATGCAAAGCTTTTGAAGTGGCCAATCATTTTTCGTAAAGATAATGACTGGCCGCGGATTTGGGTGAGCGTAAAAAATATCAACAAAGCACAAATTTGTCCTAGATAACTCATTTTTTGTGTAGTTTCTTTTTATGAACCCCAGTCTGCGTGTCTGCAAGAAAAATCAATATTTAGTATTTTTATACAGTCAATAAGAATCGGTTTATTATATAAAAGTATACACAAATATCTTTTTATTAACTTCGTTTTTGAAGGCTTCCTTAGTCATACTATGGGTCTTATTGATGTTGTAGGATGATATTGCAAGGTGATAAGCTCAGGCAAGATAATTACTGACGAACACTTAAGCTATTCGATGTGTAATAGGCGTAAAAAGATAAGATTTGTGTGGATCGGTTGTTGAAATAATAAAAAAATCCTTGTATTGTTTATGTTTTTAAGTCACATTTTAATTTCTGTTTTCTTAGTAAATACTTATGTTATTTGAATTAAGGGTTGAAATTCAGTTTAGCAAAAATGCGAGTTTCCAGTTTTCTTTTGTTTTACATGGAAGGATATACATAAAAAATGATGTACTTAAAAAAATTGGTGCTTGGACTCGATTATTTTATTATCAAAATGACTAAAGATTCGTAGATGGTGAAATAATTATGTAGACCTGATGAAATTCTAGATCGCTTGAATTTATGTTGTAATTAAAAAATAACATAACGACATCATGATATAATCCACGTTAAGTACTATATATGAAAATCGATTCTTAAGGAGTAAAGTCCAAAAGATGTTCTTCATAGAAAATATTTTTTTAATGTAAAGCTAGTAAATTGATTACATTTTTTTGTCCGTATTCTGAATAAATATAAAGATCAAATGATTTACCGAGAAGAGAATCTGGAGAATATGACGTGTAATTGCCCATGAGAGAAGCAATCGTTTCCTAAACTCAAACAGCACACCTGCAAAGATTGCCCTTGCGCTTCAGTCATAGCCATAGCAAACGCAAGGCGTATTGGAAATAAAGTCGTTTGAACTCGAACGCCTTGTTGACCGGAATGAGAGGTATTCGTGGAAGTAGTACATCTTCATCTTTATTAGGTCTAATCAGAATTGTTGCTTCAATTAAAATCTATTTTTAAGTACTAATCCTGTGCCATTGCATAACTTTGAATGATTGATGTTTCGGAGTAATAAAACTGGCACTCCTATTTTCAAATTCGGAATATGGACGTTCATCTGGGAACATAGGGGAAATTTAGAAATTCCGTTGGAAAATTCACTACTTCACTTGGATCATCATGGGGTCGATAGATTTATATGTCACGTATGCTATTGCGATTCCATTTAGAATGATGTCCTTCGTATCGTCAACATTTTGATTTTGATAATTTTTTTCGATGCTTTGGAAAACCTTGTCTACCAACTCATCTTCTGAATTCACGATATCGCAGAAATTATAAGGGAAGGTGGTTTAGAGAAAAAAATAAATTAAACTATAGTAATCATTTTTTTTTATAAAACTACACGCGTATTCGAATGCGACGATGTGTCAAAATTATAAGTCAATCGACCGAATACTTTTCGAGTTTTGCGAGTACAAACATATGGCTGAAATGAAGCTGAATTTTTATATATAAACATTTATTGCGCTAGGAAGTCCATATTAATGATGACTTATGATAAATAAAATAATTTGACTTGAATCTTTCAACCCTTATGATTTCATCAACCCCGTTTGTAAGTTCATCCTTCATATCCAATAGATGCTATAGGTACTATTAGAGTTATAAGCATAAAATTTTGCTGATAAATGCTTTAGGTGGCGGTTACTGTTAATACTCGTACATTTACATCAAAATTATTATTTTCAATGGGGCAGGGGTAGGGACTGCAATTGCTGGATTCCTCATCCAGCAATCCAGCTGGATCCAGCGCATTTTCTTTCCTGCTGAATAAAAAAATAATTTTAAGACAAGACTAATATCTTTTAACTTTAATCTTCTCTACTTCTAATAAATAAGAGATTATAACTTAAATTTTATAAGTGGTTAGTGACTTAGCTAAACAATTGGTTGTGAAATTAGTGAGATAAGGAACAGAGTATATCTAGTTAGTTTAATTAATGTTTGTTTAGTATCTATTTGACGTATAAATATGATTCATAATTGTGATAAAAATAACTAACTAATACTAATTACTTATTACTTTACTAATACAAATAATTTATTTACTTATAAAGTTATAAATAACTGCAGAGAAAAGACCGTTATGTATGTATGTAGCCTTATCTTAACTAGCCATGCAGAACCAAATAAAACTGGTAAGACTAACACTGATTACCCGTTCTTACATTATTATAATAAATATAAGTGGATTAGTATAATTAAATTTCATATTTTATTATTTATAGATCATATTATATTTAATTATATTACTAACTAAACATTTAAATTTCATTATCTCAGGCGTAAAACCAAACCAAAATTAAGTTTTACTACCTAAATGTGTAAGTAGTGTTATTGATCTGTACTGAATGTGAATAGTCGTAATAAAAAAAATTTGAAAGAAGGGAAGAAAGAAAATACATTTATTTCTTAAGTGTTTAAAATAAAAATCATTTCTTTAAAAAATCTATAAATTGCTGGATCTCTGCTGGATCCAGTTGAAATTATGTTGGTTCAGCAAAAATCCAGCTGGACTGAAAATGCTGCTGGATTGAGTCCCTAGCCCTGCCTAGGAATATTATTAGGTAGAACTATAGATTTTTTTTCTTTATTCTAAGGTTATATTTCTATCATAACGCTTTTATTAACTCACTTCCTATGTCAACGACAAATTTTGCAATAGAAATTTTGACTAGTTCTAATTAAGCTAGAATTTTGAAATTTTGTAACAATGCAATGTGGTCACTCTAAAATCGTTCTAATCCCCTTAATATTGGTATAGAATGAAAGGGTTTGAAGAGTAAATTGCGACAAACTATATGACGCGATTATAAACTCAAAATGGCGGACGCCCCAAGATGGCGGATTGTCTTTTCCTTCACACCCCCTTTGATATGGATATTAAATGAAAGATACGATAAACTACGGGAACCGTTATTTTTAAGTTCTTTTCCATTTAATAATTTATTATATTTAAGCAAACAAGTTATCTAATATTACTTTAAAGAGGAGATTTCAGTTCGTAACATGAAGTGTTTTTGTGTTCTTGGCATTAACCTCGCGTTCACCTTAAATGAATTTATTTACTTTTAAATAAAATTACTCCATTTTATAATCTGTAATACTTATGTAATATAATTCACTCACAATAGTTCTTTTCTGTGCACCAACGTATGATTGTCGAGTATACCCAAAAGAAAATCGGTGGGAAATGAGATCGACAAAAGCCCAAATAATGTTGGTCCCAAATGTTACGGGAATACAAATGGCACTATTATATAGAAAAAATGAAAAAAATAAGCTCCTTAAAAGTTTTATTTAAATTGTTAATTAGACAAATCTTTAATTTTTTATAACAAATTTGGTTATCATCATCATCATCATATATATTAATACGCTAAGGTTAAGATGTTACACTCCCTTTTTAGAAAAAACCTCACAACTAATCCACATAAAATATATATCATTTTATAGACAACTAAAAAATTTATTATTGCTATTGTTTTTGCAAATTAATTAATTATTAAAATTATATACACAAAACAGCAATGCTGCCATCTAACGGCTCGACGTCAATATGATTGACGGTCGGTAAAATTTTTGTTTAATTTCAAATCCACTCACGTATAAATAAAGTGGCGCTTTAGCTCAATGCTTTTGATACTTGCGCCTCTATATGTCAATTTTAGTAAAATATTTGTTTGATCTGTCATCTGAGCTTCATAATGGAATAAATAATGCGAAGACTTCGCACGGGTCACGCTAGTTTTTCATAATAGTTTTGTAAATGTTATTTCTACAACACTCGTTAAGCCAGCGAGATGAAACAAAGTGCAGATTGTGTCTCGTTGCATCTTCTATATACACATTAAACACAATAATCGATGAAACTTGACGCATAAGATCATGTAAAATTTTAAAACAGCGAAAAAGACATTAATTTTGAAAACAACAGAACGAATGTCGATGTCAATTAGCAATCGCAGCCTTCCCCCTTCCCTCCTCGCCAACCGATATAGAATTGATCTGAATATTCAAGGATGTTTTGAACTGAAGTATGTACATATCGTTCTAGAAATTTCAATACCTGATAATATATAAAACCTTACGAAGTAAATTCTAAGCCTTTGTATAAAATGAACTTCGACGCGCGTGCAATCTAGAATATTCTGAACTGTAAATTGTACATGCTATGTTCTAGAAATGTCAATCCTTCAAAGTATATACGACAAACTTCGACGCGGGTGTATTATATTCAGTATTATTTTAGCACCGAAAAGGAACGGATCGAAGAAAATAAAAAACAAGTCCAAGGTGAATTTTTTTATTCTTTTTTTGTGTTTTGTAGTTTTCGCCGCGAAAATGTCAAAACGTAAGAGCGTGTTTACACATTTTAGCAAAATCTCTAAGAGAATAGATGGCGCAGAGAAAAGAAACAGAAGTAGAAAGAGAATAGATTATTAGAAGAATTCGAAAAACATTGTGTCGAATAAAAAAAAATCAAAGTGTAGAACAACGTGAAAATATTATAAAAAAAATATAGTAAAAATATATACCCGGGCATGGCCGGGTAACGCAGCTGGCATATTTTAAAAAGGACATATATTAAGTAGCAGCGATTTAAGTAAGGATGGAATTAAGTAAAGTGAAGGTCTGTCAAATTTATCATTGAGTTATATATTTAACACACTGCAGCTACATTAATATAATTTATTAAGATATTGTAGACAATAGTCTACAAATCTTGATACATTATATTATTGTATAGATATGAGATATCTGATAGTCTATAAAAACTATTGCGAACATTCCCAATTATAACAGATTACTTGTTATAACAATTTTCCTTTGCAAAATCGGATAATAGAAATATTTTTTAGCTAAACATACCTAAACTGTTATTTAATTACATATTTACAAACAGTGTCGGACTAGCCATATTGTCGAGGTGGCGTTTGCCAGACGGGCCCTAGCCTGAGGGGATCCCCGGTCCTACCTACCTCCTGGCTGACAATTTACATGTAATATGGTCCATACATACTTAGAGAGACATGAAACGGAAAAATTTGGAAAATGGTTGACCCTGAGGCTATCTTTGAATCTTCCCGCTGTTTTCGAGCTGGAAGCGCTCAAAAATATTTCTGATCGTAATTATTGAGCTTTTCGAGCTCAAGAATATGACTTTTTTATTCATTTTTGAGCTCTTTGAACTCGAAAAATAATAATGGCGATTTTTTTATGTTTTTGGAAAACAATATTTACCGAGAAATTAACTGAATTGGGGTATTCGATGCTGTTTTTTTTGTACAAGAAATAATGTATATTCAAAAGCATTGCTTCATTAAGATGTTTGAAAGTTATTTTGAAAAAACATTTTTTTTTTATTTTTTATGGCTATATCTTCTAAATGAATTCACTGATTTTGAAGGCATTCGACGTGGTTTTTAAATACTTATTTAAATACTTATTAATATTTTCCTAGTATGTTTCAAGTGATGCGAATACAAACAAACAAACACTCATCCATCCCGACAGATATTAATTGTAAAAACGCTCATTAGCTCATTTATTTTCTTAATTTTAATTTAACAAAGAAACTCGACAAAACAATGAATGTCAAATTTAATATTTCACATTACGAACACCATAACAAGGTTGTGTCAGTGGGAAAATTGTCATATGTCAAATAAGCCAGATTAGGACGATCGGGGTATTGTTTTTGCTAGCCACGTCATTACTGTGGTTCAGACGGCGTAACCTATTGAATAATTGGTTATACCAATTAAACCATAAGACCTATGATAATGAATTTTATTTATGGTTATTTTAATTTAATACTTGTGGTTGTTCACAATTAAATGAAACTAAGGGATGTAGTATTATTTCTAATTTCTTTAAGTTCTTTACCACGATCTAGGCTATTAGCAAAGATCTTTGCTAATAGCCCACCTGAAGATGTCGTTATACAACGAAACCTAGGTCGTGGTAAAGAACTTAAAGAAAGTAGAAATAATACTACATCACGTAGTTTCATTTAATTGTGAATAATGAATTTCTCCAAAATTAACGCCAAATATATTAATATTTGTGTCGTTTTAATTATGGTCCTATTTTAATAACAGGTCTTATTTACTTACTTCAGTATATACAATTAGTACATGTGGCGGACTTATTGCTATGAGAGCAATCTCTTAAAGCCAACCAGCACACCAGTAGAGCCCCACTGGATGAGCGGCCAGGAATCGAACCCACGATGCGCTGCACCGTTAAAGGCCGTTAGCCTTTTTATCAACCCAACACACCACGGTGACGACAGATTATGTACATATCATCACCAAATTATGTACCATATTGACAGCTCTGTACTCCTCTTTATACATATAGAAAGTAGACCGGTAAAATACATACAGTGTTGGACCTAGGTATTACAAGAAGAACAAAATCTATCAAGTACATACAGAACTCGTACTACGAACGTTCTGTTGTGTTCTTTATACATATACAAAATAGACCGGTAAAATACATACAGTATTAGACTTAGGTATTACAAGAAGAACAAAATCTATCAAGTACATATAGAACTCATACTACGAACGTTCTGTTGTGTTCTTTGTACATATAGAAAGTAGACCGGTAAAATACATACAGTATTGGACCTAGGTATTACAAGAAGAAGAAAATATATCAAGTACATACAGAACTCGTACTACGAACGTTCCGTATACATTTAAGCACTTATATGCATAATCGTGGTGTGTATTTAGAAAATTAGATAACCTAAGGATAATTGCTATAGTTATCCTGTAATATTCTAGTCATATTTTACCAACCTTGTTTTTTTCAGGATTTTTGTTTCTGTAGTTTCAGAAAAGCGGGGTGGGGGGGAAGTGGGAACCCTTTTCGCATATTATATATATATATATATATATATATATATATATATATATATATATATATATATATATATATATTTATTTATTATATCTCTTTAAATGTGCAATTTAAAATTATGAGAAATATTTTTATTTTCGTCATAAGAAGCTCTTTTAAATGGTACTCTACGTGATATTTAATACTAAACAACTTTTTTTAATTATTTATTTACCCACTCTTGACTTATTTAAAAAAGTTCATTCTTGAAATTAACACTTGAATATTTTTAAAAAGTTAGCTTAAGAATTGCAAAATATATTTAAAATTACAAAACATGTGGATTAATAAGTTGCGTTACTAGGCCAAATTTCAAGTTTCTACATTGCATAGTGTCTGAGAAACGGCTGTGACAGACAGAGAGAGAAATACGTGAATAGTCTCATAAGGGTCCGTTTAACCTTTCGAGGTACTGAACCTTAAAAATGACACTCATATAGAACTAAAACAAAAAAAATAACCCCTAAATGTTTATTTAAATCATCAGACAAATGAGAAATTTAGAATTTTTCTTTGAAAAGTGTAGTTATTTATCATTACATATTGTAAACGCTATTGCTATGGAAGTCTTTAAGATATCAATATGAAACAAATCCAGTTCGTTTTCCATTGTATCCTCTATACAGAGATGTATCATATTTATCCACGAAATTCGCATGCTAGACAGTGTTGCCAAAATGGCCACGCAAAATTCGAAAAGAGCGGAGATCATATTCATTTGCACAACAACACGGAACAAAAGTCACTGTCAGCTAGCAGTTATTTTTAACTCACTTAAGCAATTGCTACATATATAAAAAGCGACTTATTTTGTTGTTTCTCTAATCGTTTCTAGAATGTTGTTATATACGAAGTACATAATGTTTGTATTTGTATTTTTATTTTTTATTAACAATGTATTAATATGAAGATATTTTTTTTTCGTTATATACTAAGAACTACACGAATTGGATTTTATTCATTGCTCTGTAAGCAAAGAGCCATAAATAAAATACAATTTGTAAATCGTTGAATTGTTGCAAATCATTGAATTGTTTGTTTTTTACATTCTAACAATATTATCTTTTCTAAACCACATTCGTTTTCGCTAGACTCTTTTAAACGGTTCTCAGTAAAAAAAGGTTATTCTATGTATTTAGATCAAACAGTTGTGAAATTGCAGTTGTCTGATGTGGCCATAAAAAAAACTTTGGGCAAAACATTAACCACTCTCTATTTCAATTCATAACGCAATAATATTGCCTAGTTAAATTAGCAAAGGCGTTTAAAAATATATGTTACTGAACTAAATATCAGTAGTTGTAATCAATAAGTACATCCCTATGATTGACAGATGAGTAATTATGTTGCTGTTCTAGCGCGGGACTTCAAGGACGGAATAAAAATGTAATGGGCTCAGTCGTGTCCGGGCCGTAGGATTTTACGTGGAAAACGTCATGTTTTCCGATTTCTTTGCATCTTTGCAGGAATTGTACGTCTCTGTGATAGACAGATAAGTAATTATGTTGCTGTTCTAGCTCAGGAATTCAAAGGCGGAATAAAAACAAAATGTGCTCAGCCGTGTACGGGCCGTAGGATTTTACGTGGAAAACGCCATGTTCCCCAATCTCTGTATCTTTACAGGAATTGGACATCTCTGTGATAGACAGATAAGTAATTTTGCTGCTATTCTAGCACGGGACTTCAAGGATGGAATAAAAATGAAATGGGCTCAGCCGCGTAGGATTTTACGTGAAAAACGTCATGTTTTCCGATTTCTTTGCATTTTTGCAGGAATTTAATCACAAAAATGCAAGTCTTAGTATTTCTAAAAAATGTATTGGCTTTGTCAATACCAAGAACTTTTCTCACTATTACATTCTATAACAACACACACACACACACACACACACACATATATATATATATATATATATATATATATATATATATATATATATATATATATATATACTCATATATGCAGATATCCCTGGAAAAATATTATTTATAACTTTGCGGTCAAAAATTTTTGATTTTTATTATTAAAGCCCATATCGCTTGGTCGCTTTTCTGGTTCTCCTTGATTGGCCCTTTCCTCTGATTGCCGTATCCTTCGCTTCTGGTAATATTTTTGTATCATATTATATTCCAGAAAAAATATAGTTTTTAAACTTTGCTGCCATAAAATTTCGATTATTGCCATTAAAGCCAATATCTTTTTAGCTCTAATTAGAACTATTTAAGGACTTCCCTTGGCCACATCGCCTGATGACTTAGATTCACGCGTTGGCAAGGTAGACCGCTTGGAAAATTTGCATATTTCTATATATCTGTCTCTTTCGTACACGACCGCTATGCTTTTGTATATGTTACTTCAATTGTTGAAATAACCTAACTAGTTAGAATCTCAAGAGAGTGGCTTTATGAATTGTATCGGTAATTTCCTGTCGCAGCTTTAATTCACAGATTGTAATTCACAGAGATACAAGAGATACAGAGATTGATGTCTTAACTTCACGCGTTCACAAAGTAGACCGCCTGTAAAATATGTACACTTTTATATTTCTGTCTCCTTCGTACACGACCGCTATGCTTTTGTATAGGTTACTTCAATTGTTGAAATAACTTAACTAGTTTGAATCTCAAGAGAGTAGCTTTATGAATTTTATCGGTAATGTCCTATCGCACATTTAATTCACAGATTGTAATTCACAGAGATACAAGAGATACAGAGAATGATGTCTTAGCTTCACGCGTTCACAAGATAGACCGCCTGTAAAATATGCATACTTCGAAATTTCTGTCTCCTTCGTACGCGACCGCTATGCTTTTGTATAGGTTACTTCAATTGTTGAAATAACCTAACTAGTTTAAATCTCAAGAGAGTAGCTTTATGAATTTTATCGATAAGTTCCTGTCACAGATTTAATTCACAAATTATAATTCACAGAGATATAAAAGATACAGAGATTTAATAAATTTTTGACCTGGCTACCAACCCGAACTTATAGAATTTTTCACGTCAAAAAATCTAAACACACAAATCTCTTTTAACCCGTCTTTGTAACGTAATGCCTGTGGGACCAGGATTTTAGAAAAAAAACACTCTAGTGCATCGCTTACATAATATTTTATTTAATTTTTTTTACGGTTAATTTATCAATAGTACACGCGATGTTTTAGTGATTTATTCCATGATTTAATCGATTGACCTGACTGAAGTATAGTTCAGCCTTATAATAAAAACTCCTGTACAGATAGCCATACATATCCAATAACTAGCCATACATATCCAATAACTAGCGGGACGACAGGTAGCAGTCAAATCTCCGCACTTGACTTTTGCTGGATTGGAGGGTTTAAAGTTCACCAGATCCGAGATGAATGCTCGTCGTCGGTATGAGGCAATTTCTTTATTAATTAATTTCAATAGATATAAAGTTTACTATTACTTAAACTAAAATTGTAACGAACTACGAAGTAAACTAGAAGTTGAATAAACCGATGATGACTCATGGTTTTGCAGTGTGGTAACCTCTTTTATATGCCGCCATGTGATCCCTTTGTGCGGGCACAGGTTATCACACACGGCCGCTTTATCGTCGCGTTGGTTACTGCAGTTGTCCGGAACGTACACATCCTGGGACTTTTTATAGATATTATTCTCATTTGAAATTTTTTCAAACATAATTGTTATTTAGCTATAACGGTTTGGTTATTTAACTCAACAATACTTCTATTCTCCGATGTTGCAACGAAAAACGTATTATAACAAAAAAATATGTGGTATTTATCAACATATAACGTTGAATTTTCTCATAAAATGTTATGTTGTTTAAAATATATTATAAATAATTTTAAGGTACCTATAGTAATTTAAAAGTCCCACTTTTCCTGCAGACAGGTCTTGAAATGAACCTGGACAAGAACAAAATATCTAACTTTCATGTCGCACCTATGTAGCAGTGTATCTTGGGAATACTACTCCCGAAATTGCTGATCACTAAGATAAACTATCAAATTAGGTAAACTCAACTTCAAGAAAAAGGTCAATCAGAGAATCAAGCTAGGTAGAGTTCGGGGAATCACATAAAATAATGCAGCATTTGAAAATGATATGCGGCTCTTTACGAAAGTGATATGCGGTCCGTTACGAAAGTGATATGCGGCCCTTTACGGAAGTGATATGCGGCCCGTTACGAAAGTGATATGCGGCCCTTTATGAAAATAATATGCTACCCTTTACGAAACTGATATGCGGCCCTTTTGGAAAGTGATATGCGGCCCTTTATGAAAGTGATATGCGGCCCTTTATGAAAGTGATATGCGGCCCTTTGCGACTGTGATATGCGGCCCTTTACGAAAGTGATATGCGGCCCTTTACTATTGGTCTTGTAAAATACTCCAAGTCACTCAGTCAGCTGTAGGAAGAGCTAGAATTTAATCTTCTATTTAATCCTATGGGAAGATTTTCCCCGGATTATGTCCGGACGAAATCCGTTAACAACCTCGAAACAAAAATTGTCTTATTCAATGGCTTGAGACAATTACGAATTACGCAGCAATGTCGCATAATTCGATAATATAACAATTTTCGTCCGTTAATTCGTAAATTGTGCATTCAATTGTGCATCGTTAATCGTGCATTAATTTTCATAAAAACAAAATAAATTACTTCATTAATGACATCAACGAGAAAAGTCGAACTAAATTAAATCTAAAATAAAATATTTATCAGTATTAACGTCCCTCTATTGTAGTAGTATCAGTCTTTTATATTAACGTCCGTCTATCGTAGTAGTATCAGTCTTTTATACTAACGTAGTAGTATCAGTATTTTATATTAACGTCCCTCTATTGTAGTAATATCAGTCTTTTATATTAACGTCCCTCAATTGTAGTAGTATCAGTCTTTTATATTAACGTAGTATTATCCCTCTTTTATATTAACGTCCCTCTATTGTAGTAGTATCAGTCTTTTATATTAACGTAGTAGTATCAGTCTTTTATATTAACGTCCCTCTATAGGTATCAGTCTTTTATATTAACGTAGTAGTATCAGTCTTTTATATTAACGTTTTCTGCGTTAAAAGTACGACAACGTCCCTCTATTGTAGTAGTATCAATACTAACGTCCCTCTATTGTAGTAGTATCAGTCTTTTATACTTCTGTGTAGTCTTAATACTGATGAAGTAAGCAGAAACCCTTTTCTCTTCTGAGTGTCTCGATGATAGACATTCTGCCGCAATTGCTGCCTCATGTTTTCTGCGTTAAAAGTACGACAACGTCCCTCTATTGTAGTAGTATCAGTATTATCAGTAGGCTTATTTTTAAGTTAAATGATATGTTTGCTAAAAAAAATAAAATTTTGAATTGATTGAAATACCTTATTGCCTGCCGCGTACTAATGGTTATTTATTTTAAAATATATGATTTCAAATACCAAAACTTTCGTTTTACTTTGAGTAGGCTTGTAGAAAAAAAATATCGATGTATCGATATATCGATATTTTTTATTCTTTTTATCGATATTTTTTGGCGATATTTTATATTTCGATATATCGATATAAAATAACAAGTATCGGAAACGTATCAAAATCGATATTTTTTCCTATGGCGACACTAAACTCTATGGGCCGCAGCAAGCCACATTTCAATTCCAAGCTCAACCAGAAGTGGTGTATGCTTAGCGAACTGGAACAATGTCTTGACCAACCTATAAAACCTACCCAGAAAAGGGAATCCAATAAAGTTCTGGTTTGATAGTCGCCATTTTACCCCACTCCTTACAGAAGGTACCTTACCTTAGGGAAGGGAGCTTACCTTAGCTCTAAAATATTTGATATCTACTGAGTCCTCGGTTTCATTTGAGAAATCTCGCAGTACCCAATAACACCAGAGCACATAAAGCTAAGAGTTTTAATTTTGTCTCTGTCAGAAAAATATTCGTTTGCCTGGATTGATTAATATTAATTATTACCTAAACTAAATATTTGAATAAAAAATGTTATTTACCTAAGCTAAGTACCTATTTGATTAATAAACAAGAAAATAATTCTTGTCCATGTTTTTGATTTCAGATTTTATATTACATGATTTATTAAAAGAAATGTTCATTGATTGGTATTTATTTAGTAATCTAAGATTGTATTGAGCTAAACTAGACAAAATACACTATATATTTTAGAACGCTAATACTATCTTTAAAACCGTCCTGATATATCGATATTTTCTTTTCGATATATTGAAAACGATATCGATACTTTTAAAATATATCCATATGATATATATCGATACATTTTGGCATTCTGGACATCCCTAACTTTGAGTATGCTAAAATATCACGTCACCTATATTATCGTATCACGTCTAAGACTTTCTTAAATTTAAAGTTTATTATAAGTAGTTTGTATTATCATTAATATTGTTTTTTTATTGATAATTGGAGTTTACTCCTCAAAAATCGATTTTCAAATATAGCGCCGGTATGAAGTTATATGAGGAGTCAAATCAGAAGTTCAGAGCGTTAATAAAAGTGTAACAGTTTGTAAGTTTGGATGTAGGAGGTAATCTCCGGAACTACTCATCCGATTTCAAAAATTCTTTCATCAATATTTAAAAAGGACCTTCAGAACGGACATAGGTTGTATATTATCTCATTAAAAACAATTTTCATGAAGACCAGTTTTATAATGTAAGTCAACGAAAAAACAGTCGAGCAAATAAACGCATTTGCTTATGAACGTTGCCTTAAGGGTATAACATTTATTGACATTCAAAATTTTTATACAGTGTTACTTATTTAATACATTCCAAGACAATGATAATTAAGGAGAAACTGACACACATAATGTTTTTTTTTCCTTACATTTTCGAAATCGGTTAAAGCGAGGATTAAATATGATCCCTAATAAGGTGATCCGTAAAAGAACTATAGGTAATACTCTAGGTCATAATGCGCTAGAACCATTGAAGAATGAATTTTCTCTAAGGGCGACTACTTAGCGAAAGACGTAGGCAAAACGGCCTTCCGCCAGGGGGATAAATAACCTGGTAAAATCGCGGGTAGCCGTTGGATGCAGGTGGCATGGAATCGATTCTTGTGGGAATCTATGGAGTAGGCCTATGTTCTGCAGTGGACATTTTCCGGCTGATGATGATAAAGATAATGTAAAAGTTTAATCTTAAAAATTCATCCGGCTCGCTAAATATATTTTTGGACCTGTTGTAACATGGTGTGCTATGAAAATTGTACAACGTACTTGAAGTAAGCCATTTAATATTTGAATTAGACTGGTTGGTAATTGGACTGGTGGGTCCTAAAAAAATATTACTATATTCTCTACAATTATCTGATACTATAAGGTATATGATGGTAGTAGCTTCAAGTCAGTCAACTAAATAAATCTGTGATAAACTGTAAAAATCAAAACTTTCCATTCTGCGATATTAGTACAATATACAAATCCTTTATCAATTTTATTGGATACTTATGATTGCATAGACAAATATGCAATTGTGTTTGAGTAAGACAGGCGAATATGAATGCATTTTGAATAATTTTATATAGTTACACCTCTTCTATATAAAGGAGAAATGTATTTACTTGCAAACTTTATGTAATAACATTTAACTTGTTTGCAGCATCCGGCTGCCTTGTACGAAATTATCGCAAGACGCGGAATGAATATATAGAAAAAGTGCGGGAATATAGACATCACCAGCAACGTCATAGTTCATAAATTTTATCTTCAGCCAGAGCGGGAGTAATAATTTATGTCACGTCAGATAACATCTCAGAGTTTATTTGTGTTACAAATTTTCTAGGTACATCTGTCAGTTGGCAACATACTGTGCTGTATACGAACGTATGAAAATTGTATAAAATACTTGAAGTAAGTAATTTAATATTTGAATCGGACTGGTTGGTAATTGAGAACTGTTGAATAGAATTTGAATAAGTTAATTGACTTATTTATATTAAATACCATGGTCAACTACTTAATTGAAACTTTGAACAAATTAGTTGGTACGAATAATTACAATAAGTTAATTGACTTATTTATTTTAAATACCATGGTCAACTACTTAATTGAAACTTTGAACAAATTAGTTGGTACGAATAATTACAATAAGTTAATTGATTTATTTATTTTAAATACCATGGTCAACTACTTAATTGAAACTTTGAACAAGTTAGTTGGTACGAATAATTCCAATAAGTTAATTGATTTATTTATTTTAAATACCATGGTCAACTACTTAATTGAAACTTTGAACAAATTAGTAGTTACGTATAATTACAATAAGTTAATTGACTTATTTATTTTAAATACCATGGTCAACTACTTAATTGAAACTTTGAACAAATTAGTTGGTACGAATAATTACAATAAGTTAATTGATTTATTTATTTTAAATACCATGGTCAACTACTTAATTGAAACTTTGAACAAATTAGTCGGTACGAATAATTACAATAAGTTAATTGACTTATTTATTTTAAATATCATGGTCAACTACTTAATTGAAACTTTGAACAAATTAGTTGGTCCGAATAATTACAATAAGTTAATTGATTTATTTATTTTAAATACCATGGTCAACTACTTAATTGAAACTTTGACCAAATTAGTTGGTACGAATAATTACAATAAGTTAATTGACTTATTTATATTAAATACCATGGTCAAGTACTTAATTGAAACTTTGAACAAATTAGTTGGTACGAATAATTACAATAAGTTAATTAACTTATTTATTTTAAATACCATGGTCAACTACTTAATTGAAACTTTGAACAAATTAGTTGGTACGAATAATTACAATAAGTTAATTGATTTATTTATTTTAAATACCATGGTCAACTACTTAATTGAAACTTTGAACAAATTAGTTGGTACGAATAATTACAATAAGTTAATTGACTTATTTATATTAAATACCATGGTCAAGTACTTAATTGAAACTTTGAACAAATTAGTTGGTACGAATAATTACAATAAGTTAATTGACTTATTTATTTTAAATATCATGGTCAACTACTTAATTGAAACTATGAACAAATTAGTTGGTACGAATAATTACAATAAGTTAATTGATTTATTTATTTTAAATACCATGGTCAACTAGTTAATTGAAACTTTGAACAAGTTAGTTGGTACGAATAATTCCAATAAGTTAATTGATTTATTTATTTTAAATACCATGGTCAACTAGTTAATTGAAACTTTGAACAAATTAGTTGGTACGAATAATTACAATAAGTTAATTGATTTATTTATTTTAAATACCATGATCAACTACTTAATTGAAACTTTGAACAAATTAGTTGGTACGAATAATTACAATAAGTTAATTGATTTATTTATTTTAAATACCATGGTCAACTACTTAATTGAAACTTTGAACAAATTAGTTGGTACGAATAATTACAATAAGTTAATTGACTTATTTATATTAAATACCATGGTCAAGTACTTAATTGAAACTTTGAACAAATTAGTTGGTACGAATAATTACAATAAGTTAATTGACTTATTTATATTAAATACCATGGTCAAGTACTTAATTGAAACTTTGAACAAATTAGTTGGTACGAATAATTACAATAAGTTAATTGATTTATTTATTTTAAATACCATGGTCAACTAGTTAATTGAAACTTTGAACAAATTAGTTGGTACGAATAATGACAATAAGTTAATTGATTTATTTATATTAAATACCATGGTCAACTACTTAATTGAAACTTTGAACCGATTAGTTGGTACGAATAATTACAATAAGTTAATTGACTTATTTATATTAAATACCATGGTCAAGTACTTAATTGAAACTTTGAACAAATTAGTTGGTACGAATAATTACAATAAGTTAATTGACTTATTTATTTTAAATATCATGATCAACTACTTAATTGAAACTTTGAACAAATTAGTTGGTACGAATAATTACAATAAGTTAATTGATTTATTTATTTTAAATACCATGGTCAACTACTTAATTGAAACTTTGAACAAATTAGTTGGTACGAATAATTACAATAAGTTAATTGACTTATTTATATTAAATACCATGGTCAAGTACTTAATTGAAACTTTGAACAAATTAGTTGGTACGAATAATTACAATAAGTTAATTGATTTATTTATTTTAAATACCATGGTCAACTAGTTAATTGAAACTTTGAACAAATTAGTTGGTGCGAATAATTATAATAAGTTAATTGATTTATTTATATTAAATACCATGGTCAACTACTTAATTGAAACTTTGAACCGATTAGTTGGTACGAATAATTACAATAAGTTAATTGACTTATTTATTTTAAATACCATGATCAACTATTTAATTGAAACTTTGAACAAATTACCTGGGACGATTTATACGATTAGAAGGATCGGTTTAGATTTAATGTCTTAACATAGCAAGTATTTTAGCAAGAAATTATTAGTTCACAGTTTTCTTTTATTAATTTAAAAAAAACGCACAATAAACCTTATTTGGATTATGGTTTTTTAAAAAAAGACGTTACAAAATGTTTAACAAACAAATTGTGTTTTTATACTGAATCATTTTTGACTATTTTATAAACAGTTTCATTTAGCATCAGGTTATTGTTGCTTATTGAAATTTTGCAATTGATTTTTCACCTACTTTTAGTTAATCGATTGTCATTTATTCAGTGCCTATGTACATACAACATTATGATAATTTCAACTTTTGATTCTTAAGTCTTCATGTTGCATATACTGCCTTCTCAAATTGTGAAACATAACGATTTTCTGTTTTTAAATTAGTATTTTGAGTCTCAAGCAGAGACTCTGTCATTGTGTAACTCCTCAGGTCTGACGTTGCGGGGGTTCCGTCTGCCTAAATGATTAGATTTTATGATCTGCTTATCTTAAATTGGCAAATTTAGGCCACAAGAAATGACTCTAGTTATTGAATTCTTAATCCCAATTTAAACTTGAACTGTTTTAAATCCAGCGATTTAAATATCTATTTAACTATTCGTGTATTTGAAGCCAAAGTTCGAGTTATCGTACCGTTTCAGTCGAATCATTTTATTATATTTTATACTGTTGTGTTATCTAAATATATTATTTCTAAAAGGTGTTTTTTGGTCGAGCGGCTCGATCTCTTTAACTACTGCACTAAAAAAAATAAAAAAAATATCCACTTAAAGCTTATGTTTTCATCTTTTGGCGAAAAATATAAAATAATTCGAAAAAAATATTTTTGTTAATTTAAAAATTAATTTTAATAACAATTGGCATGAGCGCCATCTGTGGGCGACACATCAAATATCTTAGCCAAATTGTATACTTGGAACACGCTAGATGGCGATATAGTGCGAAGACTTCGCACGGGTCAGCTAGTTTAACTAATTTGTAATATGTTACGTTATAACAAACGATTTGGCAATAATATTAAGAAGCTAGATATGATTTCCAAGCTCCAATAAAAAACATACAATAGGCACGAAGGGCGAAAGCGAAATTTTTATCGCAACACGAATGTTCGTCGGATAGTGTGGTCGTAGTACGAAGAAGAGTAAAGCCAAAGCTTTTATCACTACAATACGATACGAATGTTTGTTAGAAAGTATAATCATAGCACGAAGGACAAAGACGAAATTGTTATCGCTACTCGAATGTTCGTCCGATAATGTGGTCGTAGCACGAAGGGTAAAGGCGAAATTATTATCGTGTCAAAGTGCCACGAACATTCGTCCGGTAGTGTGGTGAAATTTTTATCGGTGAAATTTTTATCGCGACAACACGCCATGAATACTCATATGATATGTGGTGGTAACACGAAGGGTGAAGGCGAAAATTTTATCGTGACAACACGCTACAAATTTTCAACTGATAGTGATGTAGTACTTTGAAGGGAGAAAGCGAGTTTTTTATCGCAACAACATGCAGCGAATACTCGTTCAATAGCAGAATAAGCAAGCGTCGTGCAACCGTTCACAACTCGGCGAGGAATTATAATTTATTTATTTTTTCGAAATTATTATTATCCGCAAAAAAGATGGTAATTGGTCAATACGCATACGAATAATCGTGGTTTAACTGTCGCATTTTCAAAAATAGAGTCGGCCGTGATTTGTACATGTATTATTTGGAAACATGTCGTACAAATTTTATATAAATTTATCAATGTTTACCCACGTTTTTCACGAATTTTTTTTATTGTATTAATGTTTGCAAAGATCTTTGCTAATATCCCACCTGAAGATGTTGTAATGCAACGAAACCTAGGTCGTGGTAAAGAAATTAAAGAAAGTAGAAATAATACTACATCACGCAGTTTCATTTAATTTTGAATAATGAATTTCTACAAAATTAACGCCAAATATATTCAATATTCGAAATATATTTGTAAGGAAATCTTAAGAGGGTGATTATTGGCTGCAGTAAATTAAGATTTTAAAAAAATATTTAAATTCCTTACGTAGTATAGGATGTCGTCTGAAAAGGTTAAGTAAAAGGATTTAAAAAATGTTTTCTTTTTCTAATTTTAGCCAGTATATCTTCAGAGAAATACTGAATAATATCTAATCCCATCAAAAACATTTCATATAAAAATGTTTTCTTTTTCCTAATTTTAGCCAGTATATCTTCAGAGATATACTGAATAATATCTAATCCCATAAAAATCATTTCATATAAAAATGTTTTCTTTTTCCTAATTTTAGCCAGTATATCTTCAGAGATATACTGAATAATATCTAATCCCATAAAAATCATTTCATATAAAAATCTTTTCTTTTTCCTAATTTTAGCCAGTATATCTTCAGAGATATACTGAATAATATCTAATCCCATAAAAATCATTTCATATAAAAATGTTTTCTTTTTCCTAATTTTAGCCAGTATATCTTCAGAGATATACTGAATAATATCTAATCTCATCAAAAACATTCCATATAAAAATGTTGCCAAGACTCACTTTCCTTTAACTCTCAAATTGTTATGAGATCTCATGTAGATCCAAGTTCTTAGTAAGTCTACATTTTAGTCAGAGAAATTCATAGGGTTTAGCCGTGTCGCGGAATTATTAATTTATGTAACTTTTATATTATTGCAAATACTCAAGTTATCAGTAGCGTGATACACAAAAATCTCCTATCATCTATAGAGTGAGCTGTGAAGAAACGAACTGAAGACATACTAATTTGTCGTAATTCCGATTCTTAATTATATTTCCGTAACCTAATTTGCTTTAATTCCGATTCCTAATTATATTCCTATGTGTTAATTTGCCGTTATTCCGTTTCCTAATTATATTCACATAAGGTAATTTGCCGTAATTCCGATTCCTAATTGTATTCCTAGTTTTATACTAATTTGACGTCTTTCTCATTTCTAATTATATTCCTGTAAGCTAATTTGCCGTAATCGGATTGTTTTCCAAATTTGGGCTCTCAACTGTTATTCAAACTTAAGTTATGACGATTTGAATATACGGCGAATCGCTTCGAGAAAAGGTACTAGACACAGTGCCCTGGTCATCTTGACGGACGCTGCGTGCCACTAGATAAATACATATTCCCTCGAATCTACTGATGCTAAGATTATGAAAGAACCGAGTTTTTAGAAGCCTATGAAAGCTTGTTGGTAAACCATAAAATATAAAATTAACGACTCTGGTTGCCACAGTTTTTGAGACATGCGGGTGACCTGACAAGAGTCCCGTTTCTCCTTTTGAAGCATGGAACCATAAAATATACTACAAATATTTAATAATATTACTAATTTGCATGTAACGTTGTTATTTAACAATTTTTGAAGTGAAACTTCTTTTTGCTCCTCCACTGCTAGTCACTCAGCACCTTAGCGGACGCTTGGATGTTGTTTCGTTTTTCATTATGCTTTAAGTTGTAGTAATCTTTATGTAATAATATTATTGAAGTAATTAGTTTACATAATGAATTAAGTTCTGCTTACGTCATAATTAATTACATTATTATATTCATTATCTTGTGCACCTTGCATGTGTATTGATTCACACGTTAATATTACAGTGTGTGAAGTCTTACAAGTGCGCAGATAATTTTTATTGATCTGAATAATCTTGTCTAATACGTTACGCTTACATTATTTCTTAAATATTTGAAGGGCTTCTCTCGAGCCGGGCTTTTCAGCATCTAATCTTAATCCAGTGACTATATTGTGTCTATTCCCATTTATGCAGGTAAGACGCCATATTTCCTGATGATGAAACTCTATCCTGGTGCCTCCAACTTCGTCCGTTTCACACTTCTATACTGTCACTGAGAAATACATTGAACTTCTTCGAACATTTCTTCATCCGAAATACCTGACAATTCTTTACTTTGGACAAATCTTTACTTTGGCGAAAAAAATTCACAACAGATTCTGTGGAATCCATGTACTTATCAATTAAGATTGGGTCGATTGCATCCGGCACCTCAGTTTTTATTGTTGCAAGGGAATAAGTTTGGGGATTCATAACCTACTCCCGTTTGGCGTCTTATAAACGTCGACCTTTTTTTTGTTTTGCTGTTTAGATTTTGTCACGTCTGTAAAATAAATTTTATAAATTAGAATGGCTTGAATTATAAAATACCGTAATTAATTAAAAACGCCATTCGCATATTGGCACTATTATTTATTGGCGACACCACAAAGTTGCGTAAGAATTGGTGAATATACATAAAAAGTGCAAGATACTATACATACACAATGTATAACAAAAAAAAATTGGGGTCTGGCTGTGTCATGTGTTGTACGTGAATACGTCTATGTAACGGATTATATTTTTTAAATATATATTTTTGATAATATTTTTTTATTCTAACACCTTATTATATTCACTGTCACTTCTTTAAACTAATGTCTTATATACAATCGATAGAATTTGACGACAGCCGACGATTAAAACTTAAAAGAACATCGTAACTTTTCCGAATCAAAAGTTATTATACTAATTGCAAATCTCGGTACGCAGCATAATAACCTCAAAATGGCGGCACTTCCCCCTTCACCGCGCGCGATGCGTCACTGTTCTCGCTTATCGTAATGAATTCTTTGATCCTTTAACTATCCAGTGGTATAATTTAATTGTTGATGTAGAGGATAGATTCGAAACTGCAACGCCAAACTGTATCACCCGATTTTGTTATCATTACGTTTTTTGGATTGCCCTGTATGGTAGCAAATTTAAAGACGTATTCACGTAAAACTTTTTGTTTTACTAGCTTAAAAATTGGAGAAATAAATTGATTTATCTGTCTGGAGAACATGAAAAAGGGAACACGAATTGATACAATTTTGGGATCACAATTTGTTTCCAATATTAAGACATAATGTAAAGATTATATATTAGTAATTCATTGACTTTCACCAGTGTTTCTAATGGTTATGTCAGCCGGGATTACTCGGCAATACACCGCCATTTCTGCCGTGCAGTATTGGAAGTGAAGTCCGATGTAATTTACCATTCAGCAAGTGCCGGTCATATTTCATTGGCCGCACCAATAATTACAGTTGAACTGTGGATATGTAGCCTAGCCTTTTATTTTCATTAGCTATTATAAACAATTACAAAATAAAAGATCAAGAATTATAAAACAAAATAGAACTAAAGCACAAACTATGAGAAACATAACGACAATATGTGAAACATCTTGCAATTGACGGCTAATGTAAATGAATTAGTTAGCGCAGAAAACAACTTGATTTAATGAATAGCTTTCTGATTGGTAATTTTTTAACGTAAAAATAAGTTTCTTTTATTTGCCACAATTTATATTTGTAAATTTTTGTAGTCGATAAATTTCGATAGAAAATTATCGCCAGATAATATTTTGAATGCCTCGAGAATCGGGCTCGAAGATCGATTTATAGAGCTTCTTACGGTTTTGCATTACGAGCCATTGTAAAAAAATAAGAAGGTTATTAAATAATAAAAATGTTAATACTATGAACTTTCATTACATTTCCAATAGAATTTATATAAAAGAAAGGATAGGTCTTAAAATCTAGTTATTTTAATTAAGGACGTTTTATTAGATTCAATTAAGGACGAAAAAAGTAATGTCATAATATATTTGTAATATTTCAAAAACTTTCAAATGCAATTACTTAGAAAAATGGAAAAAAATCAAACTTTTAAAATTACCCGTTAACTTATCTATGAATGAAAAAACAACAAAAACTTATACGGCTATGAGCTAACATAAAATAATGTTTCCAACAATAATAAACAAAACAAATAGATTGCATGGAAAAAAGCAAAAAAATAACAAATTTAAAATTGGTAAAATTTCAATGTTTTGATAAATTTTATGAAACTAGAGAAGCGACTTCAAACATCTACCTTGTTTTGATTCTTTCTAAACCCTCTTTACGGGACTGACAAAGCCATGGTAAATCTGGCTATCTGTTGCATTTATAATATTGTCCGCTCACGCGTTAAGTCTTCAGTCAGTAGTATTTTATTAAAACGACATCGATACTATAACAGAATTGATAACTTGACAATCTTCCCTTAACTACTTTCAACTTTAAATCCATTTTAACTCAAAAACATTTTATTTAATGACTTAAATAGTTTATCATAACGATTTGCCGACAGGATAATGAAGGTATTTTATATGTCGAATGCTTGGTATTCCACCATCCTTTTTCTCAATTCTTCTTTATCGATACGTCCAACATTACTAAATTTTCGGAACATCCCTTTCATGTATTTTCCTTTTTTCACTCATTTTCAAAGTTCTCTAATTATAAGGACTATTTCAATCTCATACGACGTTGGTATGTAAATAAACATCAAACCCGCCTCTCGCAAAGGGCCCGCCTTAAAAAGTTACGAGGTGTCGGTTCGCCAACATCTCCATTATCACTCCGTTTATTTCTAATTATCATATCCCCACTACCGTTTCGGCAATTTATCATTATCGTTTCACCAACCACTCCATGGCTGCTTTGGCCTTTTACCATTGACGCTTCATCAACCTCTGCGTTACCCTATGTACTATTATCGCTTTGCCAAATTCTCCCTTAGCGCTTCGGCCGTTTACCATTTTCCCTTCACCAATCTCTCCATTACCGCTTCGATTATTTAACATTATCGCTTCATCTACCTCTCCCTTATCGCTTCGACCATTTAAAATTATTGCCTTACCAACTTTTCCATTACTGCTTTGACCAATTGTTATTAACGCTTCGCCAACCTCTCCTTTACTGCTTTTGTCATTTAATATAACCTCTTCATCAATTTCTCCTGTATAGCTTCGGGCATTTACTATTATCGCTTCACCAACCTCTTCATTACTCCGGACGTAAATTTCCACCAAATAAAGATGAATTTCTAATATCCACTGCAGTTATTTTTACTGTAGTTTTGAGGTTATTTTTTATCTCGCGGTAAGGTGTAGACTAGTTTAAACAGCGTTTCTAAAAAGTGTGATGAAATAACCATAGTACTGATATAAAAATAAAGGAATCACTAATTAAAAAAGTAATCAACGGAAGTAAACATTGGATAAATAAATATATTTTCTACGCAGATAATACCTGAACAGAAGATAGTTAAATAGCATCGTGAGCCCAAATAAAGGAAGAATGGTTGGATGAAACGGTTACTACCCTTACTGGAAAATGTCTCGATTAGGAAAACTAAAAGGTTGCAAGATGACACTTTCATAATGAAAGGTTCAAAACCCTAGAAAAGGGTTATTTTACGAGACTCTGAAGACGAAACCCTAGACAACTATGACAACGGTCTTACGAAATGTCAGATAATGGCTATTTTATCTTATTCAAGGAGCAGTACCTATCACATACAGAGGATTAACTTTTGTGGAACCTTCGAAGCTGAAAATGTCTAAGCCGAAACCTAAACCAATACTGGAAATTATAACCTTAAATCTGAGAACAATGTGTCAAGTTACAAAAAGGAGACAATTTACAAATTATCTTGGATAATTATAAGCAAAGTATATGTAATGTTTTGCAGATCTTTTAAAACATGACACGATTGGTCTAATCCAACTACGTAATTGTGCATAAACTTCATAGCAAACAAACTTGTTATCAGGCTAATCACTTTATGTAACTACTGCCCATAAATTGTTTTCATGAATTAGATAATTATAAGCTAGATATCTCCAAGGTATCGCGTACTTTTTGCAGTTTACAGATGTTCTAAATCAAGACCGCATTGATCTAATCCAGATACGTATTTTTGTATAAACTCCATAGCAAACAAACTTGATGTCAAGTAAACCACTTTATTCAACAACTGTCCACAAATTATTTTAATGAATTAGACAGTTACAAGCTAAATATCTCCAAGACATCGCGTATTCTTTGCAATTTGTAGATCTTCTAAATGAAGACCACACTGACCTAATCCAAATGTCTCTTTATGTATGATCTCCATAGCAAACAAACTTGTTATCAAGCAAATTACTTTATTCCACTACTTTCCACAAATTGCTTTTATGAAATAGACTATTATAAGCTAGATAGCTGTAGCGTATCGCGTACTTTTGCAGTTTGCCGATCTTCTAAATAATGACTACAATGATCTAATCCAGATACGTATTGTTGTATAAAGTCCATAGCAAACAAACTTGTTATCAAACAAACCACTTTATTCAACTAATCTTCACAAATTGTTTCTATGAAATATAAAGTATAAGCTAAGTACCTGCAGCGTATCGCGTATTTTTGGAAGTTTGCAGATCTTTGAAATCGTAACCAAATTTATCTAATCTAAATACCTCTAATTTCCGTAAATTCCATCGTAGACAAATTTATTACCAGGCAAATAAACTTATTAAACCACTGTCGAAACTATATATGGCCGAAACCTACAACTTTGCATCAAAAATACACTGCTAGAACCGGCATTCAATTAAACTTCTTATTTTCTATGACTATGGCCGAATCCTATAACTATAGAGACAACTGATGTCGAAATTCGACGAAACGTTTTTTTTTCTCTATGGTAGTATTTTCTAAATCTGCATTTAAGCGAAACTTACATATCTACATCGTAAATAGAACCTAAATGTAATTTTTAATATTCGAACTACCCAATGTTCAATATTCTAGGTATAACTTAGCAGAAATTGGTCATGTCCTTTACTGAGACTTGTTGCCGTTATGTGTAATAAATGTTGCAAAATGTATAACTGTCAGAGTATGTGATTAAGTTAGGCGCATTGTCGTCACCGTTAGGCGCATTGTCGTCATGTGAAGTAACTTTTAAGCTTAATTCTAAGCTATTCGTATATATATTTTTATTACAAAAATCTCCCATTATATCTTTAAAAAAATTTCTGTAATGTATCTTATATAAGTAAGTTGTCTTGTAAAGATCGTTTCATATTGAGAGCTTCCAGGGTGTCATTTTTTCTGAAACAAAGTATATAAAAACTAATAACGTACCCCGGCTCTGCAAGTGTACATTTTAGAGTGGACAAAAATAGTATCTAAAATATTTCTATCTACGCCAAGATGTTGTGACATGTTTCTTTTCTACGATTTTTTAACATGTATTTTTTTCTTTCATGAACCTAGTTCTGCGTTTCATTTTAATTAACGGAAATATAATAATGTACCACGATATGACGCAGTTGTGCCTCCCCTTCCACCTTGCCTTTGTTTTCCCTCTCCATGAGCGAATAGATCCTACTGAACGTCATTAAAATGCGTATTTCTACTTTACTACTATCAAAAAACTTTTAAATTATCTTAAATTGCTAATATAAATTACAAAGTAAGAAAGGTAAATTTGTATCTACGAAAAACGCCTGAAATACCTGTGATATTTACTTTAATGACTATTAATAAATTTAACTAAACACCGCCACTTTCGTTCCACGTATTTATTTAAATTAAAAACAGTTACCGGAGCTTATCTATAAAAGATAGATAAACGCTATCGCAAACGTTTCTTAAGACCATTTTAAGACATGCAATTCCCCCATACGGATTATTGATGTATTACGTTGGCATTATCACAAAATGTATGCAACATATATACCTACTATATAATCTGTAACAATATGGAAACTATAAGCTATCATATCGTGAAAGTCGTATGTAAAAAACAAACAAACAAAGTAATCGTCTTTTTTATCAGTAGTTTATCTAAAGCAAAATAAATAAAACAAAAAAGTGAAAGTATGATTTCTTAATGGAAAAAAGTGCCTGTTTTATTGATAATAAATTCAAAAAATTATAATACGTAAAGACACTTTATGCCAAATTTCTAACTATCCCCATTCATTGAGCACCGTCATAAAAAAAATAATTTTGGTTGTGGTTATGAATACCAGAATTTTTTTCAAATTTTCATTTTACTCTCTATTCATGGGTCATAAAAGATCCTTCTGGAAGTCTTAAAGATTTAAATCGATCTTTTTGGCGTTAAAAATCTGTCTGCTCATTAAGTATATGATAGCCGGTCGAACTTTCTTGTGTTATAAAATACCGTCAGATTTCAATCGCTAATAACTACGAGATTACTAATGCGTTAACAATGGTTGAACCCACAACAGATAGAGCATATCTGGCCGTATTTGCCATATAGCATTTGTTTTGCCTGTGACATCATCACGCATACGGGTGATTGTTGAGAATTAGCGTTGTTTAAAGATATAACTTAGTGTAGTGTGAAAAAGCGTTTAGGTAGGATGTTGATTTGAGTGTCATTGTGAAGATCTTTAGGAGCACTACTAGAAATCAAAGTGAGACAATAAGAATATTCGCCGGAATATAAGTAAAAATCGGTATTAAATGGAAAATTACAAAAAAAACATGTCGGTCCATATGAATCGTGAATATGCTCGGAATTATAGTAAATGATAGTCAGAGAAAAGCTTGCATCAAAAGTTATCCAAAAAATCTAAGATATATATATATATATATATATATATATATATATAAATATTAAGGCCAAACAAATTCGAGAGCTACTACAGCGTCGAACACGTCAAAGAAGGGTGCTAAAGTAGTGGTGTAAAGTAGATAATTTATGTGTCCCTCTATCTGTATGTCACAGTCCTATTCTGAGAAACCGTTCGAAGTATAAACTAGGAATTCAAGATATGTATCTAATATAATTAATTCAATCATATATATATAAATAGTTAATACTTAAAAATATTTAGAGGCAAATGAAGAACTTGATATTTCTGGTCCGGCTTTGATATTGGAACCACGTCCTTATAATTAAGTGTTTTCCAAATTGCAAAGTATAATATGTTTAGAAGCAAGTCAAAATTAGTCAATACAGGAATGCTAGGGTATATCAAAAAAGGTTCTCATTTAAAAAATGGTGGGTGAGCTGAGTGACCCAACAGTGTTCCAAGTTCTTGGACTTGGACCACTGAGTGGAACTCGAACCACTGCTAGGTCCCCTGAGTGAAAGGGACAGTGAAAAGAGCTCACATTTGAGATGAAGTACGACCTGAGAGATAGTTTAGTGCCTTAAGGTCGAAGAGTGACACAGATCAGAATTTAGATTAGAAATGAGGTACCAACTGTGGGACACGGTCATGGGCAAATGTTGCGAGTGCAATGGGGTTAAATGTACATGTAACAATAGTTAAATATAGTCGATATGAATTTCTTTTACTATAATTTCTAGGGATTATTCTCTAGTTGATCCTATCCTTAGGTTATGGATACTCTCAGGAAAGGTATAACTTGATGTTTTTATTATTGGGAGACTTTAATACTTGATTGTATAGATATAGATCAAGAGCTAATCAACTTCGTGACATATTTACATCTTCAAACCTTGTTATTCTTCCTTCTTTTTCCACATTCCACACAGAATCTTGTAATTCTCTCCTCGATTTAATTATCATGTCGAATCCTAAGCTTCGTTCTGCCTATAGTCAACTTACTGCTCCAGACTTTTCTCATCATGAACTCATTTATATCTCACTCTCTATTAAGAGTCCAAAGCTTTCGTCTAAATTAATATATCGTCGCAATTTTAGCCGATGGCACGTCATCTCTGCTTAAGGAGGCACGTTGTGTTAATTGGGGAGCGATCCATGTTTAAATAATGTAGATAATATGGTGCAGAATTTCACCATTGAGATTACTAACCTAATGAATAAACATGCACCATTAAAGCGAATAAAATTAAGAAAAGAGGCCGCGCCCTGGTTCAATGTTTCCATAAAATGTTTTATGCAGAAACGGGATAGGGCCAAATCTAAACATAAGAGGATCCCACACCCCTTCGCTAGGAAGCATACAGATTATTAAGAAATAAGGTATCACAAATGTGCAGAAACGACGCATACTTACGCTTCTTTTTATTTTTATTAATACATTAAAAAACCGGCCAAATGCGAGTCAAGCTCATTTACCAAAGATTCCGTACCTCGTCCGAAGTGAAATTACTTTATTTATCGGAAGTCATCACTAATATGGATTTCATAGTGAAATAAACGTTTAATAACAATTAATATAATTAAATAGCCGCGACGTACATATTATCATAAATATCTAAACAATTATGACATTTAGAATCATCGTAAACAATTTTCCTACAACTTTTGCACAACTTGTAAAAATGTTATTTTTTTTCATAATTTTAAATTAAGTAGTTTCGTAAATAAGACGCATGGAAACTATAGAATGATGTTAAATAGATATATAGTGTGTGTGCGAAAGAGATAGGGATTTCGTGTTCCAAATTTTTGTACGAAGTAAACCCACCGAATAATAGTGAATTGCAAAGAATGTATCGTAGATAAAATATTAAATAAATGGGACACTACCATACTACATTTCTGACACTGTTAGAAAGAGATGGCATGCTCGACAACATTTACGACCTGCCCATACAGATACAAAACTGGATTACAATGAAAGACGGTTCAATTGAAAAATAGTTTTATTACATGCAATAATTACACTCTTAAATAAAAACTAAATTATTTTAAATTATGTTATAAGCATATTACAAATATAAAGCAAACGATAAATAAGACAATGAGTTTGTTACTTACTTCCCAAACTGTAACAAAAGAATTTCTAAAAATCATGGCTCTAAAGATGCATTACCGAAAATTGTAAAAACAATTGGTTGCATTCCTCATAACAACCCTTAAATCATATACAGAGAAGCATAACTCAGAAAATAAATTTAGATTATTTTATTTACCCCTTCTTCAATTATTTCAATATTTTAAAAAAAGATAGCGGTATCGCATGATTTTTGAGAAAATCGACTATGACAAATGGACAGCTGAGACGCGAATAATTATTCATTTTTCAGTTTAAAGTCTGGAACCCTAAAGACCTTCAAAATCTAAATAAATTCATTGGCAGATTGAGAGAATTATCTACTTGTGACCTTGGGTTAAGCAATTTTTAAGTCTTTATTCGTTTTGAAAATATCTTCAACACAAACGATCTCACCTTGAGACGATCGAGATAACATGAATCCCTACCATAACACTTTTACAAAGTAACAACATGAGATTAACCAGCTTAAAATACAATACACTATAGAAATTACTGAACACACAAACGCGGAAAATAAGTTACACCTTTTGTTCAGAAATTCATGACAACATTTATTAAACATCGACGTGAATCACGCTTTTAAAAAAATTCTGTGTTTACAATGTTCTTTACCGCGAATTATAGCGTCTGATATAATTCTGCTATGCAATTCTAGCCCTCAGTGCGATACATATTCCAGCGTAGACAAATCAAAATTGCGCGTTCAACTCCCGAGGCTCGCGACTTCGGCCGTCGCCGTAAATACTCGACAATCTTCGGTTTTCCGATACTTCCCATTCGCCGACTGCAAACGTCAGTCGCCCATTTTGTTTTACTGTAAAAAGACGTAGCTTTGAAGTGCTTGTGTTACTCTGCGGTTTTTATATGAACGATTTAAATATTATTTTTTATATCGATTTGTACGATTTTGTAATTTGTGTGTGATTTTAAATATCCGAAAATGGGCAAGGTAAGTTTTAATTTTATATCACTGATTTAATTTATTATTAAATCTAATAATACTTTATTTTGAAATAACCTAATGAGCGAGTGACGTATGGAAATTTGTCGATTCTTTATCTTTGCTTGTTAGATGGACTATTCCATTTGTTTGAAAGAGATAGTTATATTTGTTTTTTGTCTATCCTGTAAGTATGATAATATAGATTCATATAAATGTTTATTTTTTCCAATAAGTTTAATTATTTTATTTCTGTTGAAAATAAAGGGTTAAATAAAAATTTTTTTTTTTAAATTTAGTTTTTATTATTATCATTTTAAAGGGTTGATATTTATTTAGTTAATATATTTGTTATTATATCGAATTTTGTACTTTGAAAAATATGTATTGCTTTTTGTAAATGTATGGTAATTATTAATAATTTATTTTGCAAGTTAAAATGTTCAAATATAATTTCTGTGTCGATTCTCGTATCCAACAATCGATATGTAAACATTACACATGAGAAACTAAAAAATTATATTATGATAAATTATGATATTTATTCTGAAAATATTAATAAAAAACATTATTGAAATCACCAAACTAGGTAGAAATATTTTTTAACAGATTATATATTATGTATAACGTATGTTTCAGTGTATCAAATCAAATACGTCATGTTAGGTTATATTTTTATGATATAAATTAAAATAATTAATTGATTATCATAAAATTTCATTTAAAAAAAAAGGGTTCGGTCGTGATTATTCTATAATAAAAAATTATTCGAAAAGAAAATTGGAATGGATACTTCCATTTTTTTATTCCCGTTGCCAAATGGTAAAGACGGAACCCTTATAATTTCGTCCTGTCCGTATATCACAACTATTTTATTCGGAGATTATTGGCACTGTATAAATGAAATTTGGATGCTAGGTGTCTTCTATGAACCGCCATATAATGAGATAGTGGAATTATGAAAAAAAATGATATTACATGTGACAATCCAAACATGTAACTGAAGGATGAAAAAATCGGGTATGGGATATCGTTAGATAGTTCGTAAAAAATTATATAAAGGTTCCAAATCCCTTTTATATTTAAGTCAATAGTTGATGAAAAATACGCTTTTAAAGTCTTAAAGTGTGCCCCCCCCCACCTCTATCTTTTAATATAACGTGTGTCAAATTCTGCAAAAAATAAGATGGTAGAACTTAAAATAAACTTCCAGCGAGAATTGGTCAAATTAAGATATGTTGTGTAGTGTCTGTGATATGGGACATTTTCGGTACCGACCGCAAAAATAACTTTGTTTTTCACAGTGTTTGATAAATACAAACTTATAAGTTTAATATTGTTTGGTGCTACGGAACCCTTTGTATGCGAGTCCGACTCGCACTTGGCCGGTTTTTTTATTCTGCTAACATTCTTTAACATTTTCACTTTAAATTTATATTATGTACTAAGTATATACTTAACAATTGTACTCTCAAAGAACTCTTACTAATATAATAATAATGACTTTTACTGAGAATTACCGATAGCTTAAATAGATTTTCGTATTAAATAAGATAAGTATAATTTGTAAAATAAGATAGTGTATCATTTTGTTTTTAAATTTTGGCGACTGTTTTTCACGCTAAATTTAATCGCTAAGGTTTAAAATAATAAATAATAAAAAATTATAGAAACCTAAATGAAAATAAAAATCGCGTTCACCTCAGTTCACGTGAGAAAAGTTAAATTTCTTCGGCGACCTAAACCTCGATTTGTAAGTACATAATAAAGGGAGAAGCGACAGAGAGAGAGAGAGAGAGAGAGAGCGAGAGAGAGAGAATATACTAAGTGTAAGTCCATAGGTTATACTAAATTCGTATAAGATTTTAATATCATACATTCAGAAAAATTAATAAACATTTAACAAAATCTTCATATAAATTTATATAGACAAATATATATATATATATATATATATATATATATATATGTATGTGTATATATGTATATGTATATATGTTTATACACATGTAAGTATATAATATAAAAAAAAATCTTCATATAAATTTACATAGATAATTGTCAATTAAATTATTAAATTAGCCTATAAGATAAATGAAGACATCTCATTAGCTACGCTAAGTAAACCATTGAAAATATTATTAAATATATAACACAACTAATACACAATAAATATATAACACAACACAATAAATATATAACACAACGTATACCTCAGCTATTCATATGTAGCGTCTGAGACGTAAATCTACAATGCGCGACACTGTCTTATTCAATCGCTTTGTATCGTTGTGTATACGTCGCTGTCTTGCTCCACTTCTATGGCGTCGGAATATATAGCTCTCTTTCTCTCTACATTATATCTTCTCTCTCGTGTAACGAAATGTGCCTAAACGTGACGCGACCTTAAAATTTTACTCTCAATTCTCGTCCACTTATCAATTTACTTCAAAAAAGATAATTAAAAATACGAACTTTTCTTTTACCATACCTACCACTTAAATGAGCCAGTGAATTTCGTATATTAAATATCAAGTGAGATGAATGTTGAGATTTTTTCAGTCATACAATATTGTGGGTTAAAAATGTAACTGAATAACTAACAAGTAATATATAAGTTGAAATAATTGGCCATTGTAAAAAAAAATAAATGCGAAGTTGTATGTCCTAATTTATTGTTTACAAATTTTTCAACTTTTTTTTAATGCTACTCTCTTTTTTTAATATTTCATAAGACTTCATGAGTTTTTAATTTTTTCCGCCTTACTATTAAACAAATTCTTCCGCCTAACTATTAAAACTATTGACATAAAACAATGAGCTAATATTAGCTTAACAATATTAAAATAAAACCGAAAAAGTTAAATTTTTACCTAAAAATTCACAATACAATATTTTTTTTTATAATCTCCAATACAATTTGTTGTTTTTTTAATTTTTTGTACTCAATTCGATATTGCCCATAAGAAACTATAACGATGTTTCTACGTATACCTCACAAGTTCCCTAAATACAAAATTTATAAAGTTGTAAAAAAAAACAAGAAGATATTTTTGTTTTTTTTTCTCGCTAAATTTATCAACCGTTATTCTGTGACACTTGTATGTAGGGTTACCATAATCATTTTTAGGAAACTAGAAGTTAAGAACTAAAAACCCTGAATGTTTTGCTCGTAACTCCGGACACTTAAATCACTAAATGCTCATATTATATTAAAATAAAACAGTACTAATTATATAATTCTAAGCAAAATTATTTGGTCTTAATCAAGTCTTATTATGTTTGGGACCACAAAAAAATTATACTTGAAACAATTATAATGCTTCATTTATGGCATAAAGAATAAAAAAAATCAGTTCTAATCTACATTCTTAATTTAAACTCTTAAACTTAAATCAACTTGTAAAACTCGTAGTAACGGACTTTAAAACTGAAATCAACTGTAAAATAAATTTCAAAACTTACGAGTTTTAACAATTTAGAATACGGTTTCTGATTCTTGTTTATTTATTTGTGTTTGTAAATAATGTAGAAATAATAGAAAACTGCTTTCATTAAAACACCGGACACTTTCAAAAATCCCATGAACGGGGACTTTTATAAAGAAGTGAAACCATCCGGGTGAAACGGGGCGAGTGACAAGCCTATTTGTATATCCAAATAACCATTGACATGTAAGCTATGGATAAAGAAGCGCGCCTCTGGAAATTAAAATCAAAAATATGATTGAATCCATAGACTTAATACGAAATATTAAGTCTATGACTAAAACTACGCGAAATGTCAAAAGTAACACAGATATTTCCATCTCGCTCTATATTTTTTCTTACATAGATTTAGTAAATTCTCCATAGATAGTCAATGTGTATGAAAGAGAAAACGAATTATAATGGTCCTTTCGAACATTACAAAAAGACAGAACGAAACATTATAAACGAGACCACACGCGTATTTGCTAACGGCCCGTAGCGACCTGCTTTCATTGACGTTTGCGGTTTATTTATAATTATAACCAAATTGTCTTAAAATTCGACGGAAATTGAATTATTTACACAGTGGTAGCATATGTTTTGCGGAGTTGTATATCTTCTCGTAATAAAAACCCTCAGAATTACACTTTTAATCGGTAAATATGTAAAAACAATATTCAACTGTTTCTTTAAATATGATGGTAAAAAGAATGTAATTTTCAGGAATTTATAAAGCAGCTAGCTGCGCATTCGTTAATGTATTTATTTCACAATTTATTTCAAGAATATCTGAATTATCAAATACGTGAAAATTATTGCTAAAGGTGTCACAACTGCCATACATATTTACATACACGTTTAAAGTTTTACGAACACTAACGAATTTGAATTTTAGTCTCGCATTGTTTTGTTTATTTCCTATCTATGTATTATATACTAAATATATGATTTCTTAGAACTGAATTCTTTCTTTCAACAGTTAGCCCGTTTCTGAATAAATTTAAGTAGAAATCACGATTCTTAAAATTATATCTGTACAAAATGCAATTTATCTGTTTGCCTTTTCACTCGTAACCATGGTTACCTGAACTAAAGCTGATTCTCTGTGACAATTGCGACAATTTGTTTTCCTTACTTGTTAATTCTGCACAATCGATTCTTTAGTGTATGAGTGCTTTTATTGATGATTCGAGAGAGATAAAAGATAGCCTAAATTTTATGCATAACGCAGACGAAAGATTTTTGTAGGTGGCATACAGCTACCGACTTTTGTGGGTGAAGGTCGGTGGCCGACTTTCTACCGATTCGTCGTACAAGTCATGACGCGTGCGTCACCAACTAATATCTGCTGTCTCTGTTGGTCATATCTTCTATCCTTTAATAGTAACGTTCGGATCATGGAGTTGGCCAGAGTCGTTTCGATTATTAAGACCGATTTTTGTAGAACGTAAATAAAGTATTAAATATCATATGAACTACTTTTTAGTTTATAGTTGCTCCAGTAATTTTTCCGTATTGCGCGACCACACAAATGGATAAACAGGAAAAAAAACAGACAGGCAGACAAAATATAATTTAGCGAATGTTTAGTTGAGATAAAAGTTGGCCAAGGTTTTAATCTGAACTCTTAAGCATTATCTCAGTGAAAGTTTCGTTCATAACGGTCCAGTTTATGTGTTGTTTTAACAAACAAGCAAACAGATAAATAAAAAAAAGGGTGCGTGTACTTATGTACGCGCGTGAGAAGTTGTACATCTTTGGCATCATTAAAAAATAGTTTTTAATTGTTAAATTTATTTATTTACTTTTAAAATATTGAATAACCAATAATAAATATTTGACATTAATAATTTAATAATATTTAGTATTAATTATGTTAAATAATAATATTTTAATTTATATCAATAAATAATACATACTGATAGATAACCACAATTATATTGGAGCACTTGAAAAAGTCTATAAACACAATTTTTTCACTAATATTTACGAATAGTAAATATATTAATCAAAATATTGAATTTAAATCACTACTGAATATAATTTATCAGCACATATATAAATCGCACTTATATGAAACTAAAACACGTGTGTGAATGTAGACACTAGAAACATGTGGAAAATAAATACTATGAATATGAAAACAGTGAACAGAGGCGACGATGGTGCCAACTTGCGCGACTAATAGAGGTTCTATTTCTATTTTGTTGGTAGCTCTTGTTTCGAAACTGCAACCGCTGCAACTTCATACTGTAACTTTTGTGTGACGAATCTTAAAATTTCACTCTCATAATTTTTTCATAACGCGCCTAATTAGGGAATATTTAATTGAGGCAAAAAGTAGCCAAGATTTTAATGTTAACATCAGTGAAAGCACTATTCGAATATGTCAGTAGTTTTTACGTGCTGCTCAAACAAACTGACAGACAAACATTCTGAAACAATCTCATACAATAATCTGGCAACACCGTTTGCAACATACGCTACGCTCGTTACGTCACGGCACACGTCAGTGGAAATTTTATCACATTTTCAGTGCATTGCTCAATGAAATACGATTTTGGAGCAAGGCTATCAAATCATTCTTTAAGATAAGATTCGTCCAACATAAATCCCACAATTCGTCACAGTTATCGATAACATGTATCGCATATACAATAACTAAGAGAACAAACATGTTATTAAACACCCTCTACACTACTCGCGAAGTTACCTCGACGAAGTGCCCGTCGAAGTTGATCGCAGTCTGAAGTACGCACAGAGCAAATTGAACTACATCTCTACACTATTCTTTTCGCCTAACTTCGATCAACTTCGCGAGTAGTGTAGTGCAGGTTACCGTTTTAAATACATTTATTCTCAATATTGACGCAAAACTGCACTTCGGAGAGTTCTTTCATTGAAGTCCACCAACGAAAATGTGCCTGGCTTAACAGAAATAGAATATCATTTTGTAAAAAATCTGGTATTTTTTAGAATATAAAAAAATTGCGATTAGAACGAAAGAGCAAAAACACACATATATTAGATTGTTAACATATCGGCACTTGTTATTAAAAAATAAAAATAAAATAACCAACTAACCAAATACATAATAACTTTAGAAATGATTGAGAAATATAAATTGTTATTTTAAGGATTAAAAGGAAAAAAGTAACCCTTATAGGATCACATCAATGTTCGTCTGTCAGTCTGTCAAGATCCTTTTTCTCAGGAACGAGTGGAGGTATAAAGTTGAAATTATTATCAAGTACTTAGGTCTACTGTCAAGTCTAATCATACTTCTAAGTCAAAGAAATCAAAAAGAACCCTAAAAATACCGCTATTTATGGCGTATATTTCTCGTTGACAATCATGAAATTTGACGAGGAACAAGCTCTCACAACACAAATAAAGGAAAAAATCCAAATATCGTTTATTTGTAGTTATATCACTTAAAAAAATATTTTTTATAAATATGGGCTTCTGAAAGATAAAGTAGGCAATATATTTTCATTTTCAAGAATTACAATTTTGTAAGTAGTTTAATAGGAATATTCTGTACCTTTAAATGTTTATTAAATTTGTACGGAACCCTCGCAGCGCGAGCTTCACTCGTGTTTGACAGGTTTTTTTTTAATTGGCAGCCATTGTTTAAGTTAATTAAAGATAAACTGTTAATTGACATCGATATACCTTCTATTGTTGTCAAAATGATTGTCTTCTTCGTTCTTTTAGCGTTTTATAGGACCCTTTCAACGACCTGTCAAGCCTATGAGCGTCATGTATGTTACATCTGTGTATGGAGGATACAGCGAGCCATAATCTGTACTTTGTTTCGTCTTACTGACTCAAAGAATCCCATAGAAATAGCATTTACAAATTAATTTGAAAAATATCGTGATTTTTATAAAAAATACAATATTTCTCATTTCGCTGATTGACAATTGAAATAAAATTTTTAAACGGTCTATTTTTTTCATTATATCTACTTAAGAGTGTATTTTTTATTTTTGTTACATTATGGATTTGACCGGTTTTCGTTTTAATAAATTCTAATCGTAAATAAAAATCGTATACCTGAAATTAACATATGAAACTAAATGTTTCTCTTGAATATAATTAATAAAAAAAAGTGATCGAGTAGTCCACGGGGGACTCGACGGGGTCTACATTGGCGTGAAAAAAAAGTTTGGGTTTAGAAATATGGTAGAAATGTAGTAGGAGGAGTCCACCGAAACCAGTAAAATTTTGAAAGCGGTCTACGAGAAAAAAGTTTGAGAACCTCTGCTGTAGACTAATGGAAAAACCACCAGTAATGTGCTCACATGGACGCAGTTTAAAATCTCAATGTTTGTATACTACAATATTTAAGTATTATATTCTTTTAAGTCCAAGCAGACCACAATAATGTCTGCTGAAATCATTATTAGTAATAACAATGTGGAAACACTCAATAAAATAACTCAGTAATGTTACATACAAACATTAATGGGGAACTTTGCTGCCAATTTTTTCAGCTAGGAGGCTACCTGTACTATAATGTAAACATCATATATAAACATGATGTCACGTTTTGTAATTTGTATACGTCTGCTTGAGAAGTATTAAAATTCATTTGTTTTTCGAAGATTAAATCCTTATTTATAATAAATATGCATCAATGATGTGCAGTTGGAGCAGCTGAAAATAAACTTGTCCATTTAATTCCTAAGGACAAACAACGTCAAAAGCTATGGGAAATAGTTGTGCGTCACGAAAACTTTAAGACAACAAAAAATCGTCTGTTTTGTATAGGGCATTCATTTTAATGGGATTTTTTAATTCTAATATTGTTAAATATCCGTAAACTTTTGTCATATTTTCTAAAAGTTTTCAATTTCACACGCCACAAAAATCTACTGCTTTTTTGACAGCTAGTTTTATTTACGTCTTACTTTGGTGGCGCCATCTGCGATTAGCTTTGCGTAAGAATCCCTATTGTTAACTTCAAACACTAACTTTATTATTATTTTTGCCTATTGACTGGTCAAATTACAACTTCATGTTTGCTGCAACTTCATGTTAAAGCCGAGCTTCTGCTTGAAGTATTGATTATTATAGATCTGTCTAAACATATTTACAGATTCTTCAACTCTTCATCATGCAAATAATTAAGAAAGAGCAAGATATATAAAGTCTGATAAATATCTCAATACCAATTTAGCAACTGGTTTACAAAGATATTTAAAAAAAATAAGTTGTGTTCTATAAGGCAATAAAGAAAGAGATATTTTATGTAATTCCCACCTCCCTTTAGCCAGAGTCTCTGCTTGTATGAATTACATGGATCCCACTAGATTTAGGTGATGGAAGCTCAGTCTGTTCCTTAGATTCCACAGTATTGTACGTTTTTTTTTGCTTTAATTTGTATGGCTACTCATTATCTACCTACAAAGGATCAAGATTAACCAATAATTATACATACCATTATTAATCAAAATCTAGAAGCCTATACAAGGAAGTCGCAACAAAACGTAGTAATTTGATAATAAAACCGCTCTGACAATAATTGGAGAAATTGGAATATATAATAGTTAACGCTTTGACGCGCAACTCCTAAAAAAATCTGTCCTACAACAAAATCAGAGCTACTCTGCCCGACTATCATCAATTTGAAGGTTAGGAGTGAAAAGGCGGTAACGAAGAAAAGGATGGAGCATAAGATATATATATATATATATATATATATATATATATATATATATATATATATATATACATACATACATACATACATATATCCTTCCGAGAGTTGTCGGTGACTGATGTCACATCCTACAAAATCCGGTCGCCTATGTTGAGCGTTACCCATTAGCCAATACAAACATCCGTGATATTTTATACTAAAATATTTTAATATTACAAATAAAACCAGTGAAACCATAAAATTCTGTTAAAACTGTTCGCAAGAATTGGCTGTAATAATCAATGGTAGTATCTATAATAACTTCTCAATAGTCCCTTGATGTTATCATTTATGATAATTTCATTATGATAAAAGTTAATTACTTGAATATTTTATTAATAGGAATGTAATTTTCACGTATTAACCGTAGTTTGCCCAGTGAGAGCTATGTTAAATAATTGCTTGTAACAATTAAACTAAGTGGTTGACGATAATGTATTTCATTAGTTTCTTTTCTTGATGATACGTGAAGTGACACGCAAAAGAAATTGTAACATAGAAAAGAAAAGAATAGAAGCAACTGTGACGTAATGTTCAACGAAAAACTATGCTCCAAATTAAGAATAGATAGTGTTTTTTATCTAAAAATCTTTTTCTTTTTTGTAATAGAACGTATTGCAAACAATATTGGAAAGATGGCGCTAGTATCTTACGACTCAATTTTTTTCTTCTATGGGAAAACATGTCGTATGAAATTGAGCGAAATTTATCTGGGTTTTTTATTTAAAAGATGGGTGAATGAATGACCCATTTTTTACTTTTCTACCATTTATTTTAGAAGTATGGGTGCTCTAAATACCTACTAATATGATAAAAGTGAGACGTTGTTTGTGTTTTTATTTGTTTGTCTTTCTTTCGTGCTTAAGCTGTTCAAAGGATTTTAATTAGAGTTTACCTTTAAATAATAAACAACCTAGATTAAAAGATAGTCTATATATAATTGCGCTATCGTAGAAGTTAACATAAATTTAAAAAAAATTATGCTCGCCAAAGTCGAGAAACTAATATTTCATTTATCAAGCCAAATTCAGGGGTTAATTATTATCATATTACACCACAGTAAATGTTAAACGTTAGTTCTTGTAAATTATGTTTAAAATAATACTTATCTTGTAACTACATAACTGATCTGAAAGAAATCTACGTTTATTCCTGTGAAAAAAGTTTAAAGATCCTAATATTATACGTGGCATTGTTGCATCGTACTCTAGGGATGGTATCCATTTGAAGGGATGGAGGGAGGGAGGAGGGGTAGGTTTATAGGATCTCATTTCAAAAACACTATAAAAGTACTTGACATTATCTATATTTTAGAGGTATAAAAGAGGGTTGCATAAACTGAAGAAGACCTTCAAGTACGCTATATTTTATTAACATTCTTATTTCTAAGCTGAATACACTCCTTAAACAGTGCGATATGTTCCAAGTTAATCAAGAAAATGACGTACGTTTGCTTGCCAGCAATACCTGATGATGGCTGCATTTTTAATACGCTCGCAATCCCCAAGTTTCTCTACCCTGTTTCTTTAATCCTACATCTTTATATTTCTCATGTAATACTTCTAAAATAAATTCTTTTAACAGAAACAGAAATAATTTAAATCATAATAATTATTAAATATTCAAAAATATTTTTTATTGCCATCGGCATAGAATATCGCTAACGCACACTCTTCAAGATCTATACATAGAAAATATTTTAAAAATAGTGAACCAGAAAATTTGTTTCTAGAATTCTTGTCAGTCTACTGTCTGTATGTTAATTTGTTCGTCAATCACGCGAAATCTACTGCACGAATTTTATGAAATTTAGTATGGTAATAGTTTATACCCGAGACTAACATATGAGAAAAAAAATTCGTATCACTTTTCGTATTCCAAATTTCACGAGAATGAAGTCCTAGGAACAGCTAGTAAAGAATAAATTAAATATTAAATATATTTAGCGTTTATTTTGTGGAAATTCGTTATTCACAATTAAATGAAACCACGTGATGTAGTATTATTTCCACTTTCTTTAAGTTCTTTACCACGACCTAGGTTTCGTTGTATTACATCTTCAGGTGGGCTATTAGCAAAGATTTCTTTCTAATAGCCCACCTGAAGATGTATCTTTGCTAATAGCCCACTTGAAGACGTTGTAATACAACGAAACCTAGGTCGTGGTAAAGAACTTAAAGAAAGTAGAAATAATACTACATCACGTAGTTTCATTTGATTGTCAATAAATTAAAGAAAATTTAAATATAAATGATGACTGAAAGGCACTTCATCCTGAGAAGCAGCTTCCGCCCTTCGGGATGATGTCGGGATTTAATTATCCGTCATTCCGAGACGGTCTCGGGATTTAATTATCCGTCATATTACACATGTTAATATGAATAGTATAGTGTAAACTTAACCGAATAAAATTACTTAAGTATCTTTGCTAGGAGCAAGTGAATAGACTCGACCGAGTGAAGAAGTGGAAGTAGGACTCGAACCCTGTACCATATTATCGTAAAGCTTATTAAATATTTACAAAAATTAAAAAAACTATAACGCAATTATTTCACATAGAATTAAAAATTAATAATTTACTTGTACTATACAATATATATATATATATATATATATATATATATATATATATATATATATATATATATATATATATACATATATATATATATATGTATATATATATATATATATATATATATATATATATATATATATGTATATATATAAATAATACGGATCAGCCGGTTTTTGTAAGCAAGTCACTCAGTATCAAAATTCATAAAATTTGAATATATTCCTTTTAAACTGACAGAAGTTTGGCTTTACGGAAACTTAACTTGACAGTAGTACAGACTTAGGTCTTAGTATTCTATGTTAATTATTATTAATTTAATTATTATATTGATTTTAGTTAGGTCTTAGTATTTTAGTTAATTATAATATTATATTAAACTGTCTATGCTCTTTAAATCGAGACCAAAATAGCGGCGCTATATCTATTTTAAGCCGGGTTATTGAAGTTTGAAATTACTTCGATATAAACTGTCACTGATTTGGGCGCGATTGTCTCCCCACATCTGGCATCAATTTTAAAGACGTTTTCATATGAAAAGGGGTTTTATAGGCAGACGGACAACGAAATGATCTTATGAGAGTTGCATTATTCATTATGAATTCAAAAACGAGAATAATTAAGATCACTGGTAATTTTTTTGGGACCACAGGGAATTCAGTATTTTATTGTTGTTAATTTAATATTTATTTCTAAAATTTTAATAACTGAAATTGAATAACCGAAAAAACACTGGTCGATATACAATAATTTTGACACATGAAGTTACACGTCGATTTACATAAACCTAAATTTATCAAAAGGTTTAAATATTAAAATCTGATGAAATAAATCGGACTTTTCAATCTCGTACTTTTACTACAAAATTGTCAAGGTAACTGTCGCGAAGTTTTCTTTAGCCTAAATAGTTTAGAACCAAATTTAGGTATAGTACTAACTTTTAAATTACTCCGTAAATGAAAAAGAAAGTATTGGTTAGGTGAATCTAAATGAACCTATATACTCGTGACTGTTTCAGTTTAAACTTCGAAAAAGTTGATGATGGTTGGTATTTTCGCTGTATTCAAAATCAGTCTAGTTGCGTGAATAAACTGTTCACCATGTAAATCGATTTTGCTTGGATATGTACGCTGGCTAATGAGAAAAGTTACATAAGTTTAACTTAAAAAAGGCTCGAAGGACGTGAAAGTAAAAACAGATTAATACTAGTAAAGGTCAAAATAATAACGTCGGATTTAATGCGAACGACAATACTATTAAATGAAAAGAAATACGAAACTAAATCTTTAAATTCTGTCAAGAAATTATTCTAAATTCCCTTTTTATTCTGTAATTGGAATTATGGGATAATTTTAAAAACAGCAGTAGGAAGGAGCAAACAGAAGAAACAACAAGATTCGAACAAAACACATGCCGAGAATAATTGCAGAGTACAAAAAGAAGAGAGTTTTGTAGAAAATTGTTTATAAAATCAATAGACTTCTTTGCTGATAGTTAACCAATCTATAAAAAGGGTATCACCAAAATCGGTCAAGGATTGCGATCTGTAACGTGTTTCAAAACTGAATACACTTGTAAGTGGCTACTCTACCGTAATCACCTGTAGCTTGACTTACATTTTTAGTGGTTCGTTTTCAGTAATGTCCATTTTCAGATCAATATTATTTTTTATCCTTTCAGTCTGTTTAGTTCTGTCTCTATATTCATGACTCTCAATATTGCGAACAGCTCAGTAAATTTCTAGAATTTCCTAATCTTTTCTTATCTAATTCTTGTATACAAAAAATTATTGGTAAATTCAAAATATCTCTGAACTTATAAATAGATTTGGGGGATTAAATATCGCTTGATTGTTTATTTAGGTGTGTTGTAATGCTACGTTTTGGTGCAGATGTTTTAGTTGCTTTTAATTTAACATGTCTGCATATATCTTTTAGAATCTTTGCCTCTGCATTTGTGATACTTCCATCATTTTTTAAGTAAAACTTCTTTACGCACGCTTGACTTGGGGTGTAAGCTGGTGAATGCGTGACGAGAGCGTTAAGAAAAGTGTGATCGGGCGAGGCGAACGGAAGTTGAGAGGGAGATATAATTTAGTGAAGACAGAAAGAGAGTTATGTTTCGTATATTGTAAGACATCTTTCGTATACTGTAGGGACAAGAGTGAGAGGTGCGAGCACACATTTTCTTTCTCTCTTCCTCTCATAGTCAGTTATGTTTCGTATATCTAAGACACAGTGCAAGCCTATTGTCTTTAGCACGCTGTAGGAGGAAGAGAGAGCAGTTCTCTTCCTCTCATAGCCAGCGCATGAAATATATATATATATATATATATATATATATATATATATGCGAGTTTGCTAGCGTTACGCGAACGGTGATTTTTTTTGATAATTTTGTAATTTAATTTCGTTCTTGAATAATTTTATAAATTATTATTTTGTTCAATACATTAAATATTCTACGTTTAAAGTGAATAAAATTGTAAATTCATTTTAAAGTTCATATTTTGTGAATTTGAAGTTTTACTTCAGTCGTGTGGTCTTAAGCACACTCGTTTTTTTATTTCAATAACTCTGTCAATTTGCTTTATGGTTTCTCCAAAAATATTCTGAACGTTTGATTTGATTGTACTGTTATGTCACCTGTTGTAATCAATTTTGTCGTTTGTCAATTTTGAACACACAATTTGAAGTTATGCATAAAATCGTGAATTTTTTTAAGTCGATTCGAAGATGAGGCTGCTGTGAAGTACGAATACCTGCGAGTTGTTTACATGTTTTAAGTAGTTCAACTGCTGATTTGAGTTTTATGTTTTGGTGGGTATGGGTGTTTGTGCGTTTGTCTGTTTCTGCATATATCTTCGCTTTTGAATATCTTTTTATTGGAAAAATTGTGCTGTGTAGAACGTTTGATTATAAATGGTTCAGCGGTTTCCAAAGTCTTTGAATTTTTTAACTTATTCGATATTTTCGATGACGATTCTGTTAGATAACTAGACAATTACTCTCTGATACGTTACGATACCTTTTGAAACGTAAAAAAGGTGGATATAAATTATAAAAGTATGGAAACTATTAACTACCTGTGTAACTATGAACTACCTAAATGAAACCAAATTCGTTTTGAAATAACAATGAAATTCTATGTAAATTGAATATTTTTTTTAAACTTTTGTTTGTTTGCTTTTTGTTGTTTAAATTTTAATTCAGTATACTATTTAGTTATGTTTTTTTGCCGGCCGGTTCTGTCTTTATATTGTTTAATGTTCTATTTAATTAGATATGTAATGAAAACTGGATATGTTTTGAAATCATATTATTAATTTTGTAGTATTATATTTTATGTTTGCCGTTGCGGTTTTTAGTACTTTGTGGTAAAATTGCCAAAAGAGAACGCTTATGGAATCTCTTTGCTGTCTGTCTGTCCATCCGTTTTTCACAGGAGATTTTCTCGGAAATTATTCAACGTAATATAACACATAAATAGAGTTTGATATTCCAATTATAGATGCGAAATATAATAAGTGCAATTTTGATTTTGGGAATTAATTTCAGTTGGGAAATAAAAAAAACATTTCAAGGGATAGTGTATCGTGTCAGACAAAAATTTATTTAAGCACGAAATCAACAATACATATGGCGTATTTTTTATGAATTGTTATCACCAAATGGATCGTTCAGAAAAATCTGAAAAAATTCATCAACATTTAGAACTAAATGTTTATTGAACCGAAATTACCAGGATTAAAAATTCTAGTGCTGTTATTTGTTATAAACAATATAATTGTTTATTTCCTTATGGCTGCTGAACAATTTGGTTTTAGGGAAAAAGTCACCATTAAACATTTATATGGAAGGCTAATGGTAGGCAACACTAATTGTGCAAATATAAACAACCGATTCTTGGAGAGTGAAGTATGCTTGGTGATACTTGCGTAAAGGAAACGTGTTTCGACATTTATAATGATTAAGTCATTAAAAATGTGGAAAACCACAAAGTTGCAGACTCAACAGTAAACATGTAAAGAATACTAATGATATGTTGAAACCCAACAAGGAAGTTTTCCTTATAGCAATGTTCACTTGTTCTTATCACGCAATGCTGTTAACCTCTCAATTGTTGTCATAATAAGAGACAACGCTGGCTCACTTGCGTATTATTCTAACCATGCACTGACAGCATTTTTATACCAAAATTGACCTTCGCAATCAGTTTGACTTCAGAGCTTGGGTCACACGATAAAAGGAGACGAGTTAGCAGAAATGCTATATTAGCGGAAGACGTTTTCCAGAAATGTTTTTGAGGAAAAAACATGTGGAAAAAATATTGGAACACAACTGTCTGATGGTCACAAGGCCAAGTAGATGATCAAGCAAGTCAATATTTTATTCTATTGAAATAAAATGTTTGTGTTGTATTTATAATAGGACGTAACGTAACGTTTTGATGCAAATAGTTTGAGAGGAGATCAAATAGAGAAGGGAAGAAAAAAAAGGGGAAACGGTTTTTTTGTCATTTTGGTTATATTTTAGAATTACCGCAATGATTCCTTAACGTTCTGATTCAAATAGTTTGAGAGGAGATCATATAGAGAAGAAAAGGTAAAAAGAGGAAACGGTTTTTTATCATTTGGTTATATTTTAGAATGTTAAAAAACGTTATCGATAATAGGCGAACGTACCTACAGACCAACAAATTATTAATATTTCTAAAAGAAAATTTATACAAAATAAGTGAAGTGAACATCAAGCTTCTTAGAACTTACGCGGATCTTTTGAAAACAACATTTTAAATGTGATCGTTACGGAAATGGAATATAATTATTAAAAAAGCTGGAATTTTTTAGAATATAAAAAAACAAACAATTCAGCGAATAACAATCAAGAAAGGAAAAAAATAAAATACGATTTGTATCAGTTATACAAAGCTAACTTCATAAGCGCGCACATGCTTTATTTTTATTAATAAGAAATAAAAAAATAATCAGCTTTTAGGAATTATTCCAAAAAAATAATAGTGACCGTTTTTTAATCTGTAGCCATCGCCTAAATTAATTAAAAGTAAACTATGCACTGACATTCATATTCATTCTGTAATGTCAAAATACATTTTTTTTCGTTCTTTTCGAATTTTGCGTGGCTTTTTTCGACATTGTACATCTGTATACAACGGGGTGAGGATAAATTGTTTTTACAAATTATTATGAAAAAACACCTCGATTTCCATGGAAAACTCAAGATATCCTTGTCGGATTGACGATTTAAATAAAACTTTTAAGAGACTTATTTTTTTACGAAACCAGTTCAGTTCAGCGAAAATCTGAATTTCCATCTTTTTTTCTTTTAAATGAAAGAAAATAGGTAAAAAACGAAATATTAACCAAAAGTAGGACTCGGTCGCGATTAGTTTATAAAAAAAGTGATTTGGAAAAAATTCCCATACAAAAGTGTTTTTTAGTTTGTTTTTTGACAAGAAAATATAAGTTATAAGTTTTTCGACTTAATTGCCATTCTTTTTAATTTTAAAGAGAGATTTTGCAAAGACGAAGAGGAATTGATACAAAAAAACAACCAAAAAAAAAATTTAAATTTGACAATGGGCAGAGTTTCTCATAACGAGAGGTTATAAAATTTACATTTGACAGTCAATTAATAACCGTTTCTTCATAGGAAGAGCATTTTTGAAATAAATTTTTTATAATAAAATACCTAATTCTAAAATATATATTCTTTCATGTAAAACAAAAAAAACCGGGAAATTTACATTTTCGCTAAACTGCACCTATATTTTTTTCCTTTAATCTATAAAGTGTTGTCACTTTTATTCTTGTAACAATTAGGTCCAAAACTTTATGGATTGTGTTGGTCACCATTGTTTTTTTTGCATTTTCAATTTTAGGAGCTCATTTTTACTTGTAAGTGTTGTCACTTTTATTCTTGTAATAATTGGGTCCAAAACTTTATGGATTGTGCTGGTCACCGTTGTTTTTTTTTGCATTTTCAATTTTAGGAGCTCATTTTCACTTGTAAGTGTTGTCACTTTTATTCTTGTAATAATTGGGTCCAAAACTTTATGGATTGTGCTGGTCGCCATTGTTTTTTTTGCATTTTCAATTTTAGGAGCTCATTTTTACTTGTAAGTGTTGTCACTTTTATTCTTGTAACAATTGGATCAAGAACTTTATGGATTGTGCTCGTCGCCATTGTTTTTTTTTGCATTTTCAATTTTAGGAGCTCATTTTCACTTGTAAGTGTTGTCACTTTTATTCTTGTAACAATTAGGTCCAGAACTTTATGGATTGTGTTGGATACCGTTGGTTTTTTTTTGCATTTTAAATTTTAGGCGCTCATTTTCATGGCAGGTATGCTAAGCATACAAAGGGTATTTAATATATTGTTGGTCATACAAGAACTACGTTTTGACCTGTCGCAAAGTAGAAAAAGACTTCTCAATGAGACTCGAGGTACATAATTGTACCAGAGTTACAGGCATTAATTTTTTGTAACTAGAATGGATTTTGCAGCCTTTTCTTTTTTGTTTGAGTAAACAATAAATAGGCTTCTGGCATTTATTACAAAGAAAGTGATATTAGGTACAATTTTGTAGCTCATGAACAAAGCGGAGCCAATGCCTCCTTGCTCCAATTTGGATAAGCTCATGGCAGCATGCCCATTTCCGTATGGGTATATCTTTCGAATCGATGTACGGATTTCGGTGCAACTGTTTGTATTATAATAAGTCCCATCACAGTACTGCCCACATACGCATAGGAAACAGTGAGTAAAACGTGATATAAGTCTGCGATTAACAGTTGAATAAACTTCATCAAATACGTTCATTCTTATCAATGTTGCAAGACTTAAAAAACAAGAATATATTTTTTTTGCTTTAATCAAAATAATGGAACGAGAGATCAAACTGGTTTTTAATTGATTCAACATCTTTAGAAATAAATTGCATTGATTTATTATAATATTTTTTTTGGTATGGAAAGTTTTTAAATGATCTTATATACGTGAATCATTATTTTTTAAACAATATTTACTCTTATGACTCCTCCTGTGATCACACGTTTATCGCCAGTTCGAACGTCACAAATTTGCTAAAAGTGTTAATATGAAGCAGCTGGCCATCTTAACGATAATATCAATTTGAAAAAGGACCCTTCGGAGGGCTTGATGTTTAAATAAATAATGATATTTATGTTTTTTATTCAATTAAAAAGGTTTAACCTGACATCATAATAGCATCGAAATTGATTTATGTGAACAGCCATTTGCTCGGCCAATTGTTTGTTAGATGACATAAAGGAAAAAATGGGCCCAACGTTAGAGAGATAAAACATATTTTTTTAAAAAGTTGGTATATTTTAGAATATAAAAAACCCAAACAATTCAGTAATTGACAGTTAGGAAAGATAAAAAAATAAAATACAATTTGTAATCATAATCCGAAACAAAGAACGAAACTTCATAAATGCGCATATATTATATTTTTAAAACGTCAAGAATTGCTAATTGCAATATTCAATTAGCTTTCCGCGAATTGAACCATTAACCTTCTAAATATGAAGTACATATAAATAATACCGAACACTGACATTAAACATTTTTTAATGTATTTTTTTAACTTAAATATATCTAACTAAAAATAATAATCTAAAATATACAGAATAAGATTAAAATATGTAGTATTAAATAGGAATAAGAGCCTAGCTATAATCAGAAAAGTAATGCTGTATATTGTGTATAAAATATCTATCTTACACTGCAATTTAATATTAATATATGTGTTGAAAAAAAATACCATATCACATTTTTTTTCACTTCACTACCCTTACACCAAATATTGTGTTACGTATAAGTATATTTATACATTCTTATACGTAACATAATATTTGCTATAAGGATAATGAAACGAAAAAAATTATAACATGTCATTTATATTTATATATAAAGATAATTAAAAATCGTTCCACGTCCAATTGAAATTGACTCATTGTTGCTATCTCACTCCAATCGACTCTTTGAACAAATATGTGTGTGAGTAGCATATATGGGTATAAACGTTCTATGAGTTGAAATATCGAATATTTTTTAAAATGTTTTATACCTCTGAGTTTTGCGTAAATGACAGCAAGGGTTGACCCTTTTTCTCCTCAAAATTTTGCAAATTATTTTAATAAAATATTGATATTTATAACATTATTTGTAATGTTAGTTTATTAATTTAACAGTGTATTCCATTTAATAATATTATAGTTGAAGTAAAATGAGTTTTGTAAAGTGTCGTCGACTGACTTGTGCCAACCCTATTTTAACTGTCAAATTGGTTTGCTTACAAACATTCTCTTTTGGAATGGAATAGGGTATAAGTATGTACGGAACTCTCTTAGTACAAATTCTACTCTAGCTTAAAAGGTAATTTTTTGCTACTTTGTGAGATATTTTTGGAAACTGCTGAATGAAAGAGCCCCATGCTTTTGGTATTTATATTTTTAAAATTATGAAATTGTTACCACTTATGATGACATAAGCCTTGAGCATCTAAATCTCAGATTTTTTGAACACAAGTTACATTTATTGAAAAATGCTAAGTTATAAGATAAATGAACGCCACGTAAAAAAATAAATTTTGACATATTGAGATAGGTGGCCTTTGTTATAATTGACATGTAAATTTAATTCTTAAATATATTTTGCGCGTTCTCACGTTATATAATAACATAAATTGTATATAATAACATAAATTAACAATTAGTCCTTTGTTTATTTACGTACTTTAATGTACACAATTTGTACATATGGCGGACTTATTGCATTTTATTGCTATCTTTTATAACCAACCAGAACATCAAGTCCAGCCTACCATCGGCAAGCCTCCGGGAATCTAAACCGGGTCCCCGGGGTGCGTAGCGTTGTAAAAGGTTACGATCCCTTGCGATCGACCCAATAAACCACGATGACGACATTCGTCGATTGAATTGAATAATCTTCTCGCTATTTATTTTTTATTCGCCAATTATAATTGATTGATAAAACAATATAATCGATAATTAATGTATGAATTGTTTTATCCGCATCATTAATTAATTATTTAACATGATTATTAATGTATTAATAATGATTATTAATATTTTATTGACATCGTTAATATGTTAAAAAAATGTAGTGTTGCCAGTAGAAATAAGTAAAAACGGTTTTGTTTTTGTGATTTTTATTTCTTGTAATTAGCGAGTTTTGTCCGTTCCGTTGCGAACTTTCATATCCATATAAAATTCACTAGCAAAGAAGACTAGCAAAAATCCATGTTATGTTGGGTCCAGATATTACAAGAATAAAATATAAACAAAGAAAATGAATAACTCTAGAAATAGAGAAATTAAACTCATAAATAAAGTGAAAAGATTAACTCATCAAAACGTACATTTAAATAGTCAATCAGTCAAATGAGAAATCTGGTATTTTTATGGAAAATAAGGTTATTTTTCATATGGCTTGTGAATGCTTTTTCTATGGATTCTTTGAGGATGGATATCTTTGAACCAGCATCAGGAAACCGAGAGAGACGCCGAAAAGAACCACGTAAAACTTTAAAACGGTAAAAGACATTCTTTCTTTTATTCCGTGGCGATTATTCTCTCCAGAGACAAATTTTGCCAGTGTTAAGTTTATAATTATTAGTTAAGCAACACTGACTGGTTCACACTCCGAATATTTCTGTCACTGTTGCTTGATGAGAAAAATAAACCAAAGAGCAAAACAATATTCAAATAGGAGTTCACTATAATACAATAAATAAAGCAAAGATATAAATAAAAAATTAATTTATATATAATGCAAAAGTGACGACAATACACAGTCGAATAATATATGTGTGTATATATATATATATATATATATATATATATATATATATAGATTTTGATGTCGTTCTTTCTTATGTATTGAATGATTAAGTCTAGAATGGTTTTATTAGCAACGGATAGAAGGGTTCTAATGTTAATTGGTAACTGAATTTTTTTTAATGATTCAATGACAAAAGAACAGTCGTCAATGTCAATATATTTTTAATTAATTTAAGCAATGGCTACAAATAAAAAAAGCGATCGGTTTTGCTTATGTTTTCTAACTGTTTCCAAAAAGTTACGTACCTTGTTAGATTTTTATTGTAATTTTTATGTCTTGTTAACAATTCTTGATCATTTAGAAATATAATGTATATAAATTTATGAAGACAAATTATTTTTGTTTTGTCTTATGGTTTGTTTGGTTTGTGAAACTGTATTTCATTTTTTGGTCTTTCTTAATTGCCAATCTGTGAATTGTTTGTTTTTTTTATATTCTAAAAAAATACTAGCTCTTTTAAAAATGACATCTTATTGTTGTAACGGTCGTTTTTCATAAGTTTTTTTCTTGTTACGTTTAAGAAAATTCTTTAGCTTTAGGATGCGTTTCCCTTGATATATTTTAAGGTTTTCTTTATATTTTTTTAAACATTTTTGTAATGAGCCTACGTCACTCAAGAGAAATTGAGTAAGTGTATATACATTAAACTTCCGTTAGTGACATTATTTGGACAGAAGACTTAAGGTGTCTGTTACATCATACCATATCCGATTTCAGCGCAGTTGTAAGCTATACATAACAAATCTCCACACGGACAATGTTAGGTGACATTACACATTTATAGGTAATGTATAACATAAGATCCACGTCTATTCTTCGTCGTTATTGAAGGTCGGTCCTCTCTAGAAACGTCAGCCTGAATTGTCATCAGTGTCATTACCCATGGTTCAGCCGCCTACGTATCTCAAGAACACGTCTCAGTCGCGATAGTAACGTCCGCTCAATTTCCTAACATTGTTTATTCATATGCATCGGTACCCCCATAATTGTGAATTCATTTTACATTATTTGAAAGAGAGTGTTCCACGGATCGTCAGTTAGTGTGCGTAGACCCTAATATTTGTGACGTAACATGATCAGAATAGAGCCATTATGAATATATATGCAAGCTCGCCTTTTTTATGTGTATTATTAGTGATGTAACGAATATTCGCGTATGCTTTCGCATATCTTTTATATTTGCATTCGTATTCACTGGCGAATGTGACTGCAACAAAATTTTCGTGATGAGTTTATTAATATAGAAAAATATATTAAGAAAACACAATAACAGAAATTTTAAAAAAATCTTAAATTGCAAAGAAATGTGGTATGTTACGAAAACAAAAATTAAATTGATTTTTTTTAAATAACACAAACTTTCTATTTGCTAAAATATACGTAATCTGTAATCTACGGTAACATCACGCTATTTCAACTGGGGATATCGCGTCGTGAATATGAGGCGATAATGATGTGTCATATCGTAATCTGTTTGAGAAAGGAATACAAATATATAAAAGAAAAAAAAATTAAAGTGTTTCTATTAAAATATATTCTTTTTGTGCATATTACAGTACTTCTTATACATAAATTCTTAGTAGTGTCGATACGAGTAGATATCAGTAGCCTATTCTTGATATCGATGCGAGTAGATATCGATAGCCTATTACGGTATTGATACTCTGTAGGTATTGGAACGTCCCTAATTTGCACATAAGGGAATATTACTGGTTTCAATTGTTACTAAATTCAACTGATTTTTGTGATTCCGTACTAACAAGAAACTTTTTCATTTCGTTATGATCGTTCCACCCATTTGCCACGGATTCTTTACAGTTCTACAGTTTTATGCTGAAAATGTATAAAGTAGATGCTTAATGGGTAGGAGGAGTCAATTAATACGTATTGAAATATATTTAACTAGGTATTAATTGACCCCCCCCCCCTTCCTTAAGCATCTACTGTATAAATACAAATATATATATATATATAAGCGGGTGCAAATAATTTTTTCGCACATCCCTTATAATGTAATATTTTAAATCCCATTAGCGAAATGCATTTGCACACTAGCGCAGACTAGTGTCAATAATTAAAACTAAGTTTCCTGCGAATACCGACATCTTAACTTTACTGTTGTAAAATTGTATCGAGAGCATGTATGTATATATATATATATATATATATATATATATATATATATATATATATATATATATATATATATATATAGAAAATAATATATTTGAAAATGTTTGGAATCGATCGAACTCTGAATGGAACCATTTTTTTCATAATGTTTGTTTATTTATTCGCCTATTGATTCTGGTAGCACTTAAAAATTACATAATGAATTCTGTCACTATAAAAAAGGAATGAAGTAGTGAAATTTTAATTAAACATTCTTTTTAATCCGATTTGTATTTTTTGATAATTAGCACTGTCAAAGTTACAGACAAAATCTTAAACTACTTTATAAACAATTGTTAATCGATTTATATAACAAGAAAAACAATTGAGCCCAAACTTAATCAAGAAAAATAATTATTTTTCTCAAGTTGGTGCTCAATTATTTTCCTTGTTATTTGTAATAAAAAATACGCTTTTCTTTAAATTATCCCGTTTTTGTTTTCGCGGACCCAAAAAACTTCGAGGGAACCGCTCTGAAGTTGGCGTTATGATATTCTAACGTGATTTTCCTTTGTAGCCAACTTCAGAACGATTCCACTTGAATTATTGCTTTTTAAAAAATATTTTTATTCATAAGATGGTTAGTATTCTGTTAAAAGATTAGTTTAACTAATAAAGTGAAGTTCAATATATTTTTGGAAATCAAGGACATTTCATATTGATTGAATTTAATTGCTCGATGTGCATTTTATGTCTACATCCGCATACCTACGGTAACATCACGCTATTTCAACTGGAGATATCGCGTCGTGAATGTGAGGCGATAATGATGTGTCATGTCGTTCGATCCTGACGTATGTAAGTAACTTATTGCGACACACTTTCTCATATATTTTTATTTTTCCTTAACCTTTGGCCTAGCAGAAAATGGGCGCCCGTCCCTAGAGGACGCTACGTTCACCATTACGTTTCTAATAAACTCTATCATCAATATTTAACAGAAAAACAACTAAGTGTTGTGTATATCGAAATCCGACGTGGTCCTTACGTGCAAAAAAGTGTTAGAAGAGGGAAGGAGTTTGTATCTTCAATATTTTTGGAAAATTTAGTGGCAATAGACAAACAAAACAATAATTCATTTATTATTTGATATTTACAGTATAATTCCAATTAAAACAATAAATTTTTCATCGTCATTTTAATGTTTAAAAAATTTTATATATATTTTGGAATTATCTTTCTTTATCTATGGTTATCTGAGTGACATTTGAGAAAAAAATAAACATTGTGTTTAATTGTACCAAAATAACTGTACAAACAAATCAATTGTACAAAATAAACCTTGTGTATAATTAATGTATTCCACATTTGCCACACAATCTTAAATAAAACAATGAAAGTCATCCATCATTATATTGCATAGATACCTATATATTATTGTCGAAAAAGTGATATCCTCAAAAAGTTGATACATATTTTGAAATAATTTTCCATTGTCTATGGTTATTTGAGTGACGATCGATCAAAAATAATAACTGTGATTTCCAAATTCTCTAAATTAATAGGTTTAACTTGAATGATCCTCAGGATATAAAAATATATTCATATAATTTGTATACCATACATTCCTTACTCGCAGATAATTACGACATAATTTTAAATATAACAACAAAAATCGTGCATTGTTTTTATGTTATATAGATACCAACATATTATTGTCGAAAAAGTTATATCCTCAAAAAGTTGATACATATTTTGAAATCATTTTCCATTGTCTATGGTTATTTGAGTGACGACTGATCAAAAATAATAACTGTGTTTCAAATTCTCTAAATGAATAGGTATAACTTGAATGATCCTCAGGATATAAAAATATACACCTACAATTTATATACCATACATTCCTTACTCGTAGACAATTAGGACATAGTTTTAAATATAACAACAAAAATCATCCATTATCATTATACTGTATAGATACCTACATATTATTGTCGAAAAAGTTATATCCTCAAAAATTGATACATATTTTAAAATTATATTCCATTGTCTATGATTATTTGAGTGATGATTGATCAAAAATAATAACTGTGTTTTCCAAATTCTCTAAATGAATAGGTATAACTTGAATGATCCTCAGGATTTCAAAATATACACGTACAATTTATATACCATACATTCCTTACTCGTAGACAATTAGGACATAGTTTTAAATATAACAACAAAAATCATCCATTATCATTATACTGTATAGATACCTACATATTATTGTCGAAAAAGTTATATCCTCAAAAATTGATACATATTTTGAAATTATATTCCATTGTCTATGATTATTTGAGTGATGATTGATCAAAAATAATAACTGTGTTTTCCAAATTCTCTAAATGAATAGGTATAACTTGAATGATCCTCAGGATTTCAAAATATACACGTACAATTTATATACCATACATTCCTTACTCGTAGACAATTAGGACATAGTTTTAAATATAACAACAAAAATCGTCCATTATCATTATACTGTATGGATACCTACATTTTATTGTCGAAAAAGTTATATTCTCAAAAATTGGTACATATTTTGAAATAATTTTGCATTTTTATAGTCTAATAATTTTGCATTGTTACCTTAATGATGACTAACTAAAAATAATAGCTGTGATTCCCAAATTTTCTTAAGTAATAAATATTACTCGAATGAGCTTCAGATTGTCAAAAAATTTAACGTAGAATTTTTGTAAAACCAAAGATTATACATTAAGTTTCTTGACATTCGCAAGTTCATTCAAGTAATATTTGGACCGGATTTTCAACCTCGTAATTTAAAGCATGTTTAATGCTGTACATGACCTGAAGTGCCGTTGAGAACCAATTTATTTTAGTTCTAAGTAATCTTGAAGTTTATAAATGTTCCCGTAATTGTGGTAAAAAAACAGTAAGTGTATTAAAATTTAATTCCATCACAAATATTTGAGTCATCTTGTGAAAAATTAAGAAAAAAGGAATTAATTAAAAATCTAATATTAATGGCGTCTTTTTTTGTAATGTTTGATAGCTCATTAATATTTATGGTCCACACTCATTAGTTGTAGTCTTTCCGTTTTGTGGATTTTAGTGAATTATTTACTATAAGGATCATACGAGCTGCTATCATTGCCAACAGATGATAAATTAAAAATATTTTGATTAAACATATTTTAATCATATGAACACACCATACATGCTATAATCAATCAAAACTATTTATAATTCTTGAATATAGTGTGTCGTATAAAAGCATTTTAATTAAAAAAAAATATAGCGTTTACTTTTTCAAAAATCGAATCTCGAATTCACTCGTAATAATATTTTTACATTCAATGGCGTTTACAATTTTCTGTTGATAAAATACTGGACTGATATTGAGAAACATTTACGTAACTAGAAGTACTTGTTTCTTTCGTTTTCCAATAAGCTCTGTTTTTTGCATGGCCCCTCTTTGACTTTATTTTATTGAAAGGAAACTAGTAGGAAACATTGTCCTGGATAGCAACAAAACGCCATTCATTTTATAAAAAAAATTATAAAATATTTCCTGTACAAATTGCATTTTTGCAGTGGATTACATGTTATAATTTTTTTGACTTCTTGCTATTTGTTCTGCCCCTGAACACCAAAATTGCTATTAGAGCATTTTTTCGCCACCGTCACAACTCAAAAAAATATGAAGTTACTACTTGAATATCATGTAATTATGTGTAATAACTGTAACGAAAAAAAGCGAAGTGTCAATTTTGAAGCGCTTTGCGATTTTTGTCAACACTAAAATATTCTACTTAACGGCATTTACACAGTGACAGTTCGTGCGGACTGCGGACAGTTACCGTTGAGCAGCGTCACTATCACAAACTGTCGTCATGCATACGTAGGCGAACCTCCATATTATCATAGCATGACAGTGTCACGATAGCTACCACGACGGTAACTGTCGCACGGACTGTCACCGTGTAAACGCCACTTACTGTGAGAATTTATAGATATGTCTTGTCTATGTATGTCTATACTTGTATAGACATACACAAACATAGATTAAATTTTACATAGAAATGTTAACGTTTCAAAATTATAAATTGACTTGCTAAGCTCTTACATATTCTATTCACTAAAGAAATAGAATGTGTAAGATCGGAAAGACGCATTTAAAAATAGCTTCCAAACATGGAATATATGTATTTTATCATCAATTTATATAAAACGTAGGAGGAAAATGTGAAGGTTGCTCGACCGGCTACCTTTTAAGATAGACAGGTCAATACTTAATAAAACCTTGGTTTAATAATCGATACAGTAATAGGTATGTGAATCAACTTATAATGTATAGACAACTTTAGGTATGTAGTATGCTTAATAATCGTTCAGTAAAAGTAAGAAATCAAAAAGTCACAAAAAACGTGTCGCGATTTGAATTTGGAATGTGGTAAGTACGTTTGTATCGGCATTGAAAATGTTAGTCACATATTCACTTGAATAATGCATTACAGATAATTTGTATTTAAATCTCAGACTATTCAGCGCTTCTTACGTTTTCACTTAAATTAACAAACAAAATACATCCGTCTATATTTAGTTGAGTAATATACGGTGTAGACGATATTGATAAACAAACAGCGTCAATGTGACGAATGGCTAACGTACTCTCCAATGACGTTTTGTTATGAATCCTGGTGATACGTGTTTCTCGCAAGTGTTACGCATTGATAATCCATCCAAAACATTGCGACGTTAACAATATTGAAAACAAAAACAATAGTCGTTTATTTCCTTTTAACAAATGTATAGGCGAGTAAATAATTTTTATCTGTAATGAACAAAGTGCAACTCTGCGATAGGTGAACGATTTTATGATACGGAGCAAAACTTTATGAATGACGTAAATGGAAATAATGTTAAATTAAAATAAAAGAACAATCCTATTAAATTACACCAATAACGACAAACATAAATCATTAAAATAAGTGTGACAGGAGCCGCAACATAATTTTAATACAAACGGATTTTTTCTTATAGGTATTATCTATGCAAATTGCCAATAAAAAAACTGTTACATGAGTTTGTTTCGTAACGACTGCTAACGACGTTTGTTTTAATTTTCGAGTTTTTTATTAACCTATTTTTTTAAATTGATTTATATTATCTGTTAATGTATCTTTTAGTACCTAAATAAATATAAGCGTAAAATACTTAGAAGTGTGAAGAATTTATATTAAATTTTAAGTTAATGGTCATCGATGTAAAAAGGGAAGATACGGTTCGGTTTAACGGTGCGTGGTCCGCGTAAACCAGGTCCAATGGACCTAGTTTTATTTTGTTCAATTCAGTCATACGTAGACCAGCGGTTCGTATAGGCGCGGGGTTTTTGAAATTAGAATTGCCAATATTTTTAGTCAAATTGATTCAAAAATGCCATCTAGTACTTTTACATTAACCATTCACAAAACAAAAACAGGACACATGGATTTACTTTTCAAGCTTAATTACATAAAAATGTTATAAGCTTTCAAAAAAAAATTTTCTTTTATTACTGTGATTTACTAATGTTCGAATGATAGCGCACGCGTAAACGCCGCACAGTGAGAAGCTATAGTACTAGTATTGCGTTCGGTGCAAATTGTCAATTTATTGATTCTCTCGCACTACAGTTACTACGCATCGCTTTGTCTCATTCGGTTACTTTTACATGTAGGCAATTGTGATTGCAGCTGGAGAGTTTGTGTAGGTGTAATTGTACATATGCCCGTTTTATATTTACGTAAATCAAGAGTCTCTTTTTACTTCGATGTTAGCTGTAACGTTTATTAAGATCTATTTCCATAAATTACACTTTAAACGTTTAAATACCAAGAATTTTGTTTCATTCTTTTAGTTTTAATGAATAATTTTAATTAACAAACTAAGAGTAATTTTAAAAGGGAGATAAGAAGTTTTTATGAAAATTAGACGTATGATCATATCGATAAATATAATCACAGATCATAATAGAATTCAGCATGTACCAATGAATAGACAAATAGTGCTATTTTTTAAAAGTTTAACGTCGGTACCAGTAACTTCCTGCCACTGTCATAATATTATATTTCCGCAGAATATGCTAAACTCTGCAAATGGTTTAATCAAGCAAGTTTTCGACAATTCGTTAAAATCCTCGTTAAAAAACTGAGTCCATTCACTGGGTTTTTTGTTTTTTTTTACTTTATTTTTTTGTTTTTTTTAATAATCGTAACTAAACTTATTTATAAAAGTAACTATTATGTTTTTATAAATTTGTAAAAAAATTAATACGTTTCGTTATGCACGCATTTTGATGTATTAAAATTTCTGAAAGTTAAGCGAAACTCTGTTTTTTGTTATGGTGTTATTTACTGGTACATTCACCTAATTTCTTATCTATTATTTTTATTATTATCAATTTTGTCGTTATTGATAACATGTGTTTACCGAATCAGTAAGTTTATATTACGTAATTTTAGTAGCTGGCAATCTTTGCATTCTGATCTGTCAATCAATAGTGTATCGCTGAAAAATTAAAGAAACGTCAAGTTTGCCGGAAATTTACGTGGAAATAAAATTTCATTCGATTTCCTTGTGGTAATATAAGGAACATACTATAAAGTAATCTTAATTCGTTATAGCTTGAAGTGTTATATAAATTTTGTGTGATCATATGAGAAGATACTTAAGAAATATCGTCAGAAAAATGGTATGAAAATTTTACTTTGATCACTTAATTTACTTTGTTGACTGTAAATATCTGTAAGAACATATCAGTAATTCTAATTAATATAAGGTATATATTTTTTTAGCAAATTATATTTTATACTGCTTTTAATTATTTTTCAGCCTACAGCTTCAAGCATTAAATTTTGCCGCGGGTCAAGTAAACTTGACAGTTTCGTAATTTTTGTTTGAAAATAGAATTGGTTTAACGTAATATTTATTTTTAAATTGGCCAAAAAATAGTGTTGATTCCTTTTTTTGGTAACGTTTTAAATGACTAACAATTTAAGTTGGCTATCTACCAAATAATTTATTTCACAATAACATGGAGATATTGCGAAAAAATAACTATCGAAGAAAGTAATAATATGTAAATTTGATTTATTGGAGAGAACATTTTATTAATCTAATATTTTTCGTGGTATAAGTGGATCTTAGCAAATGACTTACTTTTACTGTTTTTCTTTATTTAAATGAAAGCAAACTTACATTAAATTCAATTACCCAATAGTTAAAAGGTGACTTAAGGGGTATTTTATAAAAAAAAAAGAAATAATACTATTAGTAAGGAAAATAAAAAAACAAAACGGTAAGTGTATTGTAGTTTTTCTGAATTAATTCGCTTCTTTTTAAAAAAAAAAACAATATTATTAGTCAATCTTTTTTTTCACTAAATAAAATAAATAAAATTAATGAAAAAGTTCAATCTACAATTTGACTAATTTAAATGACATTCAACTTATAAAAGTGCCCTCAATGTGTCGTAAATAATTATATGTATTTATAGTATATAACAATTTTAAGATTTTCACATAGCAACTATTAACCTAAACATAAGTGGCACAATGTGCTTATTAAATAATATCAGTATAATAAAACGTATGGGGAAATGTCACAAATGCCAGACATCATGCGGTATGGTGTGACTTCGACAGTTGCTCGGAAAAGATTGCCTTTGGCTCCGCTTCCCACTCTTCCTTTTATTCGTACAAATGTTATTTATTATAAGTCATTTCAATTAAAAAAAAAGGAAAAAATTCACTTTGTAAAGTGCTCTTCTACAAATATTTGATAAACTTTTGGTGAAAAAAGTCCAAATAAAGCTTCGTAAGTTATTTAGATAATTATTTTAATCTAATGTATGTGTTGTGTTTACGAAGCAGTAACAAGTAATTAATTTAATGCGAACTAATTTTTGTCACAAGTAAAAAAAATGCCACTGTTAATTGAAATTTGTGACAAACAAAACTTCAAATGTAGATTTTTACAGTTTCACTAAGAGTGGATTTTTAAAATTAAATATCTGTTGTATACTGTTTATTTTATGTACTGTTTATTTTTTTAAATGGGGCTATTTGCTTTGCACATGATTTCCTAACCCTAAGAAAAGATGATGATTGTTGGTGAAATATTTGGATAATACCGGATGTGTGGTAGAATTTTCTATTGTAACATATTTTCATGGTGCGAAAGACGAATAGAACAATTTATCAAAATTTATGGTTTTTTGTTTTCTATCAATACATTTGGAACCAGTTCGCTCAACATTCATAACGTGAATAGTCACTATGAATCTCGACAAATTGTTTCATAAAGAATTTTGAGTTTTTGACATATTATTTTCGAATTTTGTTTCAATGGCAGGTCAATACTCTTCATTGTCAACAGCGGATGGTCAACCTGAATATCGTGATCTTCAAATGATTCATTTCCATAAGAACATTTTTTAAACCATTTCATGGAAGAGATAATAAACAGTTAACCCTAAACAACAGTTCAATCATTTTGCACCCGTTTTGCTTGGGTTTTTGTCATATAAAAACAACAGAATTGATTTTACTACAATAAATTCTGTTGAGAGTTGTGTAAATGTCTCAACAAATCATATAAATCAATGAGGACGCAGAAAACCCAGTTTTCTTAGAACTTGGCGTGAAGTTCATCTTTTTTGATAGTGAGTTTATATTTATGAAATTTGTAATTTTAATTTATTACACAGAGTAATTTATACCTAAATTGTAATTTTTCTTATCATTTTGAAAATTGGGAAGTTCAGTCATTTAGTTTAGCCATTAAGGGAAAGTGCTGTTTCTCGTCCTTGATAAGTTTAATGTTAATTAACGTAAAACCTAATTACAGATTTTATATGATTTCCATATTTTTATCCATGACGTATTGAGATTTTTCTCTCTAGAAGGTAGATTATGAAACAATCAATGTTAATTATATTGATATAGTTTAGCAAATATTTCCGTTTAATGAATGTATGAATGATGGTGGTTTTTCATACAAAATAATTAATCTTATTAATATTTTCCTAATTCTCTCATAGCCGTGAGATGTCTGCAATGGCTTATACAAAGTGGTACTTAGTACCTTGTCTTAATATTTTTCTCAAATTGTAGAATTTTTTTGTTTGTCTAATACTCTTGTCATGTTGAAAATAAATTATTTTCTTTTTATGACAAAAATAGCCTATTGTTGTTTGCTGAATCCAAACTTTGTTGAAGTAAATGGTAATACCATGCTTTATGTTACACCGTTTAATACAGCTTCCTTATTATGTGATTTTAGTACCAAGTGATCTAAAATAATTAGCTATTCAATAAAGACTTTGTTTTCAGAAACCTGGCAGAAAAGTTCAATATTTTTGTTAGTTTTTTTTTAATTTCCCTGATTTTTTTATTAATAACTTTAAGTTTAAGACTGCCTCTATTTTCAAAACAATCTTATTTTTGCTGATTTGTAGGGCCCTGTATCTCAAAAGGAAAAAAGAAACCCTTATATGATCTACTTTGTTGTCAGACAGTTCGTCGAGACCCTTTTACACAGGAACAACGGGGAGATATCAGATTGAAATTAATATCAAATACTTAGGTATACAATCCCTAATTCAATCCAAAAATCCTTAAAATATGGTCGTTTATGCTGCATATTTTGACACTCTCGAATGAAACAAAACTTATAGGCTATTTCCCGTTGATCTGGAATCATGAAATTTTGCAAGAAGCAAGGTCTCACAGCACAAGTAAAGGAAAAAATCTGGAAATTGTTAATTTGTGGTTATATCACGTAAAACATATTTTTTTCAAATATGTGCCTGTTCAAGATATAGTATTTTTGTACTGTCCATTTGTGCTGAATATTTTGATATTCGCAAGAAAATCAAAATGCATAGGGTACTTCCCTTTGACCTAGAATCATGAAATTTGGCAGGTATCACAGCACAAGTAAGGGAAAAGGTCTGAAAATCTCTAATTTTAAATTATATCACATAAAAATATTTTTTTAAATATACGCCTATGATGGATATAGCAGGCAATCTATTTTCATTCTAAAAGTTAACATTTTATAAATAGTATAATAGGAACACGATATACTATTAAATGTTTGTAAATGCATATATGTATATGGGACTTTCTTAGTGCGAGTTCCACTCGTGATTGACAGGTTTTTATATTAATGAAGAAAATCTGTTTTCAGGTAAATACACAAGTTTTTAAAAGTTTTAAGCATGTTATACAAATGAACCGCATTATACTTAAATATAGATTTTCATTTACCTCAAGAAAGTATTTACCGATTTATATGGTATGTAAAAGTAGTGTGAATATTATTTTAAATTTTCTTTGAACAAATGAAAAAGAAATGTCACTTAAAATAGAAAAATATTTTCCAGTTTTGCATTTTTTGGATATAATTATATTGAAATGTGTAATTTCTATCAATCTGTATGCCAACAAGGTGAGACCTGTGACAAGTCCATTGAAAGTAAGGCTTTTACTATTGCACTATTTTACTATCTGATAAGAAAAAAATATATCGTTTTGAGTTTCTTATATAAATACAATGTTTCACATGATTTTTACTAAAAGAAAACTCATTTGAATGTTAACCGTTTTAGTGTCATTGTTTTTTACTCATATACTTAAAAATGCCAAAGAAATCTTTTGTTTTTGATGTCATTTACACTTGTCTCGAAAAAAAACTGTATCTCTTCCAAAAATTATCCAATTTTAATAATCTTTTCAGTGTTTTCTTAATAAAAACTTATACAAGGATAATAAAATACAAAGAAAATTATGGAAATATATATATTGTGAACAAAAATTATAACAAAAACTGAAATCAAGGTCACATCGTCATTTTCGCAGTCCGGTACATCCTCCGTATCAGCAAAATAATTGTTATCGTCACTGTTATCACTATCACTCAAAATTTGCATTACGCCAAATTGTGAGCGCACCACAATGTCACTCCTACTATCACTTTCTTCACAACTTGAAAAACGATCATTTACACTCGAATTATTTTCGTATTCCGACATTATGGGTTAAAAATTTTCTTTTCCTGGATCCTTTTTATATTGTAATTCTTAATAATATTATAATTTGAACTTTATGTAACACGTAGAAAGATAAAAAATTAGCGATGCATGCGAGCGACCTCCCCTACTGTGTGCTAAACAGCAACTGATTTCGCAAGCGCCATCGCGCTCGTGGCAAATTTAGTTACTACACGAGCTTGATGGCACTCGTCGGCACTCAAACGGTTATATCTATAAAAGGTAAAATAAAATTTGACATACATAATAAATTTTTGAAGTATTTTAAACTACTATAGCAAACTAGCAGTAAACATCTGCCTCTTTTAACTCCATTTCACATACGGTCATGCCCACAAATATGTTTCACTTCGTTTGTTAAACTATTTAAAATGGTACGTATCTCAAACCGATCTATAGAGTTTTAGATGTAGCATTTTTTATTTATACCACTTAAACGGGAATATAACAGATAAAATTGTAGGCGTATTCCTAGCTATTACTGTTGATGGTTTAGTATTTACATCAGTAAATAAAACATTTGTTAGTTTTAGCGAAACGCAAGGGTTTTTTCACTATGTTCCTGGATTCATGTTTGGTCATTTTCAGTCTTCCATCATTCTATAGTCTGCACAGTGACCAAATCATACTCAGAAGGGCCAACGTTTTAAGTCTATTGACTTTATCAGGCATAGATTTGTAAAGTTGTTAATTAGATTGGTAAAAGTGTTTAAAAATAAGTTTGAGAATTTGACTTATAATCTTGTTACTTAAAATAAATTAAACCATTCATATCTACAAGGATCTAAAAGATTAATTCAACATAAACATTAAATGCATTAGGAAAAATACAGACGTGCGCATTTGAATTAGTTATCGGGCACTGATTATTGTCACGTGACAAACAGCCTTATCTAAATGTTATAGGTGTATTGCTTATATCTAGAAAGGATTCCACCACACAATACAGGATTATGCTTTATAGGAAAATCTAGTGAAAGATTTTGTTTTCTTTCATTTAGGCATTTATAATATGTGTAATTTAATTAATAACAATATATTTGCTAATAGTATATATGCACTTAGCAAAACTTTATCGTGAAGCCACAATATTTGTTGTTGCCTTTATTGATTAATGAAGATGTAAATATCTACACCTTTGCCTCATTTGCAGTTTTGCTGAATGCATAATATAATAAAGGCAAATAAGGTATTCGATGTTATTTATTTGTATAGTATATGTAAACAATTCTTATAAAACGCATATTAATGTTGCATTATTATTTGCGGAAAGGAAAGCAATCGTAAACTAATATAGTTAAATATTTTTGTTAAAATTTACATATTTTTAAAACCTGTTCGTGGAATAAGTTCAAATGTAGAAATTATATTAAATACTTACAAATGTTCATGTGTATTTTAACTTTGTTCTAATCCCACGTATAGAACAACTTGGAACTTTATTGTTATTTGATATGCACTATTTTTTCAAGTAATATGATAACCTAAGGAGAAGAACTTCTCCATTTATGAGATTTCGCAATATTTTGCTGAGAATTGCTTTGGGATGAATTATACTAATTAAAAGTGAAATTTATTCGTATCTAGTGTACAAAAACCCAAAAATGCTAATGGAAATCAATAATTTGTGTAATATATTATGCCTAAATCATTTGAAATTTGTCATCACATTTGTACACAATATTAAAATGTTGTAAATCCTGAAATGTTGTAATCCAGATGTGCTTATGCTTTATATAGTTTTTAAGAGAATAAAACATTACCGTGATGTAAAATGTAAGTGACGCCATCTATTGAACTAGAGTAGCGGTGCAATAAAATGTATTTATTTACCACGAATGGCAGAATTTCTGCAGATGTGCAGCACAAAAAATATAAGCACTAATTATTTTCAATTATGCAATATGCAAAGTAGAAATAAGTATAGTCTAGCAGAGAATTCAGATTTCTTATAAAATATTCTTCACTTAACTTTGCTACTGATTTTGTCAAGGAATTTAACTTATCCTTTACCAATTTTTGATCTTTTCTTTAAAATTTATGCAAAACCCTAGTTACATGTCAAATTTCAGGCTGTGAAGTCGATTGGAAGTATGCCAGAGGTTTTGATGATTGAATGAGTCAAAGCTAAAACTAGCAGTCAATCACTGCAAAATTACTTTTTTTGTAACTGTTTTGGTGATCTAATAATCAAAGAAATTCTAAAAGCCAGATTTATGGTATTTTTAATACAGTGCGGTGTTTATCATTACCTTGCATATGTGAAGTTATAACCTCATTCATCAAGTAGATATCCAGTTAGAAGGTGTCAAAAATGGCTTGTTTAAATAACCAATATTTTGTGTAAATAATCGCACAGTTTACACAAGGCTGTCGAGAATTTGCACGCGCCACCGTGCGCTTAGATAAACATGTCGTTTACTCATTAAATCTGGTACTATCTATCAAGTTTTTTGGTTGCAACAAGTATATATCGTGTAATAAGGAAATCATAAAAAGATAATATTATTTAAAAATAAATGTAATTTAAAATTCAAAATATAATTTTTCGATCACATAATGTTAAAATTATTGTGGAATTATCATTATTATGAGAAGCATTTAAAAATTATGAGAAGCATTAAAAATTTTATATGAGAAGCATTTAAAAAGTATATAATTTATTGGCGCGCCAAGCTGTAAATTGTGTAAAGATTTTATTTACAAAATAATTGAAAAAAAAATCTTTTTTAGTTTTGTAACTGTTTTAAATCAGTTTTGTTGGAAATTATTCATATCTTTTTTTACGTTGCAGAATAAATGGGAAAAGGCATGAAATGTTGTTGTCATTTTATGTTTCTTTTGCTTCAGGTTATGATGGAATTTATTTGTTACTTTGGTTGTGTGCATTCCTTAGAGTCTTCTATTTCAGAATTTATATGTAAATAATCAGGTACGAATGAAATTTTACAGTAAGCCATATTGTTGGAAATTGTTCGTCTCTGTTTTACGTTGCAGAATAAATGGGAATATGTGTGAAATGTTGTCATTTTATATGTTTCTTTTGCTTCAGGATATGATCGAATTTATTTGTTACTTTGGTTTTGTGTATTCCTTAGAGTCTTCTGTTTCAGAGTTTATATGTAAATAATCATGTACTAATGAAATTTTACAGTAAGCCATATCAGTTTTGTTGGTAATTTTTCATATCTCTTTTTACGTTGCAGAATAATTGGGAAAAGGCATGAAATATTGTTGTCATTTTATATGTTCCTTTTACAACAGGATATGATGCATGATAGTTGCAACACTGGTCGTGTGTGTTTCTTAGTGTCTTCTGTTTCAGGTTTTGTACGTAAACAATTATGTACTAATGAAATTTTATAGCAACCCATGTGTTAAAGTGAACAAATGTTTAATTTACTGAATAATTATTTCGGTAACTGTTCATTTTTAGTTTTGAGGGGTTTTTATACTCATTGTAACTTATGAGACTGGCTGATACCATATATGGTATAATATCTTGCTTTGTCCACCTATTTTTCGCATGCTTATATAGATGAACTTGGTATTGTTTCATAGATACATTTGTAGGGTTATTTGGTAGTATATATATATATATATATATATATATATATATATATATATATATATATGTATATGTATATGTATGTGTATATATATATATATATATATATATATATATATATATATATATATATATATATATTGAACTTTAATCAGTATATTCATACAGAATCTGACTTATCAATTCGCTTGGTGATCTATCCAGAAGCAGGGTTGCATGCCACACTCGGTAACTAACACGCCAACAATTTACCTCTTAACTTATTTTAGTGTGGATTAAATTGTTGTAACTACTTTCGAAATGCATGACATATGCTTTTTATCTATTATTACATGACGGTTGTTCTCTCCCCAGAGAACCTTTGCCAATGTCAAGTGTGGGAAAAAAGGCTATGCAACACTGATTACATCATATCTCGAATATCTGGCATTGTTGTTTGTTAACAAAAAAATAAACTATACAATAAAACAAAAATTAAGTAAGAGGTTCACTACAGTTAAACGAAATGAAAAAAAAAATTAAATTACAATATACTGAGGAGTACAAAATAAGCATATACAAATACACAACAAACAAAAATAAACGCGAATATAAATGTGAAAGATTTTATATTGTGATGTCGTTCTTTCTTATGCACTGAACAATTAATCCTCTTATGGGTTGGTTGTACATATGTGCTACTCATTTGAAAGCTGTTCATTTTGTTTTTTGTTCATGCTTTTTATAATGCCAGTAAATGATATTCAATTTGTCTATGTATTTTTAAAACATTCCATACACTTACTGGCAAGCTTACCTCCGGAATTTCAAGATGAGATTCTCTTAAAATTTGTCTATGCCATTGGAACTCGCAGACTCTGGTGTTGATATTGAGAATTGGAAAAATCTCTTCACTCAAGAAAGCGGTAACAAGGTCGTGTTCCTGTCCATTGGCAATGGTTCTCCTGTGGGTTGCACTCCATTGATTGCAATCTATATATGTCTCTGCTACATGCAAAAAGATAGAAATCTTAAGTGGCTTTTATGGACGATTGTTGGTCTGCTTCCAGACGATTTAGTGTCCCTGAATCTTAACAAGCCAGGTCACTAGAATCACCATATTTTCTTGTTATTTCTGACAGTGTAAAATTGTGATTGTTTTATATATTTTTTTTTGTTTTAAATATAAAAGTCTAACTTACTAAACCTGACTAGTAAACGTTAATAACATATAGAAAGTTATTCCGCTGTTGGTCGACTTATGATATATATTTAGTTTATTTGTGGAATTTATTTGGTTAACTTTATTATTCATAGGGTTATTTGATTTGCTTATGCATGTGTACGGATAATGACATGCGTAATTAACGCCAACGAGTTATTTACGAGCCATATATTTGTGGATTACATCGAAAATGTGTCAAACGAGATAAGGAAATTACTTATTTCATTGTAATGATGAACGATATTTGATTAACGTATGATTTTGCAAAACGCTGTACTGTTAACAATCAATTAATGTAGCGGACATAACCGGTTGTTATTTGTTGTATATTTGATTAAAAACCAGATTTAATTTGTTTAGTAATTACCTATTATGGAAGGTATTGATAATAAATATTGATGTTTCAAGTAAATGTTCCCGTTTAACATTGTTTTATACTGATCTATGCTGTAAGAAATTGTTATGTATTGTTGATTAATACATTATCACATTTTAAATGCGATCTTTAAGGAACTGTTAAGTACGAGTAGAACTTGCATTCAAAGGGATCCTTACACATTCCTAGGCATTTATAAATATTTAAAAGTACATAGTATTTTTATTGAAATACTTACAAATATTAATTTTTCACAATGTAAATATATGCTCATACATGTTACACAGGCCTTAAAATATGTTTAATATTTAAAATTTATATATACACTATAGTTATCATACAACTTTTCCGTAGGCTTCTAAAAACTATGTTTTTTTCATAATTTTATGTTCATATATCTCTGAAAATATGTATTGAAACTCTTATATGGAATTTTGTATATGGATTTTTAGAATTATATATGAAATTTTAAAATTTTTTTTTCGTATACTTATTTTTCCGCTCTAATTTCCGTATTAATATTTTTGAGTAGTGTCCTTTGAAATATATACGGGTTAGTATACTTTATTCTTGCGTCAAATTTCAAGTTTCTTCGTGAATCGGTTTCTGAGAAAAATGGTTGTAACTGACTGAAAAATAGACACGTAAGTGATCTTATGAGGTTTATTTTTTTCTTTTGAGGTACGGAATCCCGAAAAAATAGAGCTGTTTCAACAAATCTTACACTGGTTCAAATACCAGCACATTGTGGGGCAGTATAAAACTGTAAAATAATTGTGGGTTCTGTTGTGTCTTGATTTTATTAATATTTCAAACAGATGGTGACTACAAGCACATACATAATGGTATTAGTTATAGACATGAGTATTTCTTCCCTGTATTTTTTACATGGCTTTCATGATATATTTTATTTAATAATCGTGTAATTAAAAGCTAAAATATCTTAACTTTTTCAGTTTAAAAAAATCCAGGATTTATACAAAATTTTCTACTTATATTGCCATAAAAGATAAGTGGTTAAAATTGCATTACTATAGTTTAAGAACTAAAAGACCGTGACTTTTGGTAGAAAAGAGTTAAAAGTAATAATGATAGCATAGTGCTGACATTGCCGTTGTGAAAAAAGTTTTTAAGTCCAGTTTTTAGCTAGATTATTAGTACTGCCAGTGTTATATCTTGTAAATAATACAATTTATTACAAGAATTAAGAAGATATTGACCAAAGTATATACGTATATACCTATACAATAAACACATTATGAAGTGCTAGCGATTGCTTTGAATATAAATTATTTCGAGATAAGTTCCATTCGAGGTAAATTCCATTCCAATAGACTCAACAAATAAATAACAATATTTGTTTACAATGTTGACTTCCGTATCAACTTTCAAGTATAATTTTATAAGCGTCCTTTCTCATCCTTTCTCCGAACTTGTTTGTTGTTAAGATCTCACATTTTACCCCCTTTAAGTAAGTTGTTTGAAATAAAAACTTATGCTTTTTAGGGTTCCGTAACCAAATGGCAAAAATGGAACTATTATAATTTCGGTCTCTCCGCCTGTCGTCCATCTGTCCATATATCAGTCATTTATTTAACTTGGAGACTATTGGCACTATATAAAATTTTAATGGTAGATGTCTTCTGTTAACTGCTATAGATTGAAATAATGGAATTATGAAAAAATAACATTAGGAGTGGCACACTATACATGTAACTGAAGGATGAAAAAAATACAGTGCACTTAGTGGGGTTTCATTAAGTAGGTCTTAAAAAATGATATAGAGGTTCCAAAGTGACTTTTTTATTTAAGTCCAATACTTGGTGAGATATGCGCTTTTAAAATCTTAAAAAGTGTGTCCCCTCTAACTTTTCAATTAACATATGCAAAATTCTGAAAAAAAGTAAGGTAGAACTTAAAATAAATTGTCAATAAAAATTGGTTTGAATCAGATGTGTTGTGTAGTTTTTGAGATATAGGATATTTTAGGTACAGACCACAGCAATAATGTTGTTTTTCAGTGTCTTTGTCCAATACAAACTTATAAGTTTCATATTGTTTGGTGCTACAGAACCCTTCGTGTGCGAGACCAACTTGCACTTGGAAATGTTTTCTGAAACCTCTAATGGACTTATTCCAAATCTATCTATATGCTAAATTATTAAATTTTCCTGTTTTGGATATGTGTTCTGAAACCTCTAGTGGACTTATTCCAAATCTATCCAGATAGATCATTACTTTTTATTTAAAATATAATATATACTAAATTATTAAATTTTCCTGTTTGGATATGTGTTCTGAAACCTCTAGCGGACTTGTTTCAAATCTATCCTGATAGATCATTACTTTTTATTTAAAATATAATACATGCTGAATTATTTAATTTTCCTGTTTGTATATGTGTTCTGAAACCTCTAGTGGACTTATTCCAAATCTATCCAGATAGATCATTACTTTTTATTTAAAATATAATATATGCTAAATTATTAAATTTTCCTGTTTGTATATGTGTTCTGAAACCTCTATCCATATTCCAAATCTATTCAGATACATCATTACTTTTTATTTAAAATATATGCTAAATTACTAAATTTTCCCTAATAACTTGAAAAATTAATGTATATTAGATTTTCCATAATTACACTATGAGGGGTTTTATGGCGAAAGTTTTTCTTTGTCTGATTTGCAAATACAATTTTATTTCATTGCCATCAATGTTGCTCTTAAAATAATTTTGTGAATGCTCTGTAAAATATTTAGAATATTGTGACACTCTCGTAGACAGCCGTAGTTGGGCACACCTCTTTAATTATTATAGGGCTATTTTAAGAAAGTTCTCTAATGCAAATTATGTGAATTAATAAGATTTTGACGACAATTGCATAGTTAATGTGAATATTGACTGATTAAAGGTTTCCATTTTTCAGTCCGAGGTACAGAACCCGAAAACTAATTTTAAATTATTTTTTTCCAGATCTTTATAGCCATGGTATATATTTTTATTTCTGTCTTTCATAAAATAGGGTTTTTTTTATACTTTGTTTATTTAACTTTAGTATGTTAAAATAATTCTTTGGCTTTAAAGGTTCCAATCTTTAATATTGGATGTTTACAAAAACGTGATGATAATTCTTTGAATGTCAGTTACAATCAACATGTCTTGTTGACAAAATATGGTAAAGTGCAAAATACTCTGACATATTCAGTTTACGATTATAAAAAGAAATAAAGGTAATTTCATAATTAAATTTTTTTGTGGTATTATAAAGATCAAATTGATGTTTATTTATCTATTAGCTGTTCACGTGTCACTTCGTTCACATGTAATTTGGCTGTTCACGTGTCACTTCGTTCACATATAATTCGGAGTAAGAAGTTATTAGGAACTTTTGTCTTTTTTTTTCTCAGAATCATAGCATGAGCATAATAAAGTTTACTAAAAACGCTAATAGATAACGTTGGTAGCCAAATTGGTTCCGCCAGTTCTGATATTAGCGTACACAATGAACTTAAACTAAAGATTGACATATCTTTTTTTTATTTGTCAACGATTGAAATGACAAATAAAAAAAAGAAAACCAACCCTAAATGTTAGTCAAAGCTAATCTAAACACATCACTGAAAACCGCATCCAAATCTGTTTAACTGTTGCTGAGATTAGCGTGCACAAAAAAGATGCATACTATCAAACGGAGAAGCTGACAAACAAACAAAAATTGTAAAAACTGTTGTTTAAGCCTTCATAGCATGTCTTTAATAGTTAGTACTTAGTTTTATTTAAAACTATTCAACGTATAGACTCGGATTTTTTATGATTTCATTATATGTGTAGGATTAATTTGTTAGGCATTAGTCCTTACATCAAAGTAATAATATAATATAGGTGAATTCCATAAAATTATGGAAACATTTGTAGAGTTGACTGGATAACAACTAATTCAGATAGTGAAGTTGTTATATCGCGATACATCTCTATTGTTTTGCTCATATATATTATATATGCCAATTGTTTTAAGACATTGTCAGATAATATATATTGGTTTAAGAATATGGTGTGTTCTAATCTCATGTTTGATATACACAGATGATACTGTGTTATTTGCAGTGAATATATGCAATGTTTACTAACACAAATATCACAAGTGTGTTTAAAGAAAGATTTATGAATGAATACTTGAAAATATGATGTAATGAAGAGAATATATGTGAAATGAATGTTGGCGATGTGGTTATGGAGGGAGTGGATGGGTTTGTCTATTTGGGAATTTTATTATCGAGGAATGGAAATGGAATGGTTATGTGAGATAACCAGCATATTTGGTTGACAGAAAGAATGGCGATCCTATAAAAGTAGTTGAGGATATAAGAATGTCAAAGCAAGCGAAGTTAGCTATAGATTATGGTGTATTACGTAACGTCCAAAATCCTCTTCTTATGTAAAGAAGTAAGTTTCCGGTGGTTATAAATGGATGAAAGAAAATTGAATGTAGGTAAAATGATATATAATTGTGGAAAACGTACAGAAAAATTTACGTGATCGAAATAAAAATGTTGATTTGTGATAAATCTGCAATTTCAAAGGAGATTTAAAAATAATTTAATGAGAGGAATATTGAGATTATTTTAGTCATGAGGTTTGTATAGAAAATATTCGTCATCATCAGTAGCTCGACACTCCGCAGTGGACCCTGGCCTTCTCAGGCAGATTGTTCCAAACCCTTCTTCTGGGCGCCAGAAAATATTACACTGACAAAAGTGGTATATACAGACGAATGAAATGTATAAATACGAATTCACAGAAGACAATTTTACGAATAAGACGCGAAAATAAATTTATGACAAGTATAAATAAAACTAAATTCTACAGATCTTGTTTACGCCATCAGTGTAAATGATCACAGTAAAATCATTGTTGTAAAATTTGAAATATTTAAAATTTGTTTTATAATTTTCACGATCTAAAATGGCTTTGTTTTGACTTTTGATATCAATGCCTAGTTTGTTGACATTAGGAACTATTTGGCCAGAAATTTTAAATTGAGATTCTGTCACTTTATTGACATGGCCCGACTTAAATTATTTCGACTTCTCACTCAAGCTTTTTCATGTTTTAGCCATATTTATCGGCTAAAAATTATATTTCATAATTGATACAGTAATTTATAAATTTTTAAAACAAATATATTGCACCGATATTGGGAGATAAGTAAAGAACACTTGTTTTTATCATCTATTACATTTTTAATGTTTTTAGCCACAATTTACTTAAGTTTGAGATGGCGTAATGATAAAATATATAGATATTCCAGTGTATTTCAGTGGACTTGTACTAGGAGATATTTATTTCTATAAGCGTAATCTCACCTTTTCTGGAAGTATATGTAAAATTTATAGTTAAAAACAACAGAGACAAATTAAGTGAGTCCAAACGCGATGGGTTTAGTTTTAACGACTGAGAAGTTCCCATGGCAACCTTTCTCCATCATCAGACTTTCCTGGTCACAATATGTAACCAAAGGAGGGACTAGTCAAATGAGCTCAAGCTCAATGTGTTTCCTGATAGTTATTGAGAAGCTATGCTAAGACCATTTGTCTTCTCCGTCACTAGATCTTTCCGGTTACAATATATAATCAAAGGGCCCTTTGAGACAAGTAAAACGAGTCCAGTCTTGAAACGTTTACTGTTAGCTATTGAGAAGTTCTCATAACGACCTATTTCCTCTATCATTAGATTGTTTCAGTTACAAAACATAACCAAAGGGCTCTTTGAGACAAGTCAATCGAGTTCAATCTTGACAGATTTATTGTTAGCCATTGAGAAATTCCCACAACAACTTCTCTTTTCCGTCATTAAATTATTCCAGATACAATACATGATCAAAGGGCTCTTTGAGACAAGTCAAACAAGTCCAATCTTGACAGGTATGGACTATTAGCCACTGAGAAGTTCTGACCATCTCCCTCTTTTGTCATTATATCAGCCTGATGGCATATTACCATATTACTGTGTTGCCAAAAGCATTGCTTTAGTTTGCAAAGTTTCAAATTGATACGACAGTTATAAGTGGTGGAAAAGTGAATCAAGCTAAGAGGAGTGTGTTGAAAATAGAGTAAATTCTCTTTGACATATTGCTAAATCAAAAAGGAGAATTGAATCGTAGATCAGTGTCAGTTTCCAAGTACCTTTTCCATGCCGAATTCGATATGTGATATGGTTTAGTAAATCTATGTGAATAAATGAAGTGATAATTTTTAGACTTAGCAAGTATTTCTAATAGCCTTTATCCAGCTTTTTGATATCCATTGTAAGCAGTCTCCAGTTTTTATGATCTATTAGTCAGTAACTAAACTAATGGAGATTTGATATGATTGGAAATCCATATCTAAAATCGGCTAAAGTTAAATTGGTTAAATTTGGAGTTTTGTATAATGACGAGTAAATCATTATGTCAGTATAATGTTAACTTTGTGTATGAAATATGTACTGAGTTATAGTTGGACTCAAATTGTGTACCTAAAGTTTTTAGCAGTTATTCTAATGTATATTTTAATGTATTCTATGTTCTTTATTGCTGCTATAAAGTTATTTATTTTGCGTACATTTCTAAATATGTGGGGAAACGCACGCAATCATTATTTTATGGTACATGTTTATCGCTGTTATGTTAATTACTAAATATAACCAATTGTTTTTCTATGCTAGTTTTATGGGTAATTTTATTTGACACGTCTTTGAACTTAACTGGCCATTTGTTATGGAATAAATTGATTATATACAGTTAACATATAAAACTATAGAAAACGCTTAGGTATTTTAGAATTTTGTACCAGCGATACGTTATTCAAGGTAAGATGACACACTTTTTACTTTTTTATCACTATTGTTAAGTGCCAGTTGTGATAAATGATTTGTCTTTTTGGAAAAAATCATTCTAAGATTCGCAGAGTTTAAGATTGTGGGGTATATTAATATTATCTGTCTTTACCTCATCGCTCACAGCTTCAGGAACTGTGAGACAATTGGATTGCGGCTGTTCTGGAAATATTGGAAGGCTCTTTGATATGTAAATTGTACCATATCTACCACCTGCTTACATCCCGTTAATATTATAAATGTGAAAGTTAGGATGATTATTACTCAATCATATAAAAACGACTGGGTGGATGTTCAAATTGTTATAGGCATAATTCATGATTCCAATTAGCATATAGGCAATTTTTAAGCCGGGAAATAGCTAAATTCTTGTTTAAAGAAATTTGGTTATTTTTGCCTAATAATAAATATTTTAAAATTAAATGGATGTATTGTTTCTATTAAAGCTTTCGCCCGCTGTATTATATCTGTGTTTCTCTTTCTTTATAAATAGATTCATTAAATTATTTGTTTAATGAATCTATTTATAAACAAAGAGAAAGACATATATCATATCCTTTGAATTGAGTCATTGCCCGCAAAACAATTTCTATTGCTTTAACCAAAAATTAGTTTTTTATGTACAAGATTTTTTCATTACATAAATTATAATAAGCCAGATTAAAACCTTCTGTATGGTACGTGTGAAATGTCATATATCTGTAATTAGAATTGCATATTGAATAAAAATGGATTGTAATATATATTTAAGTTGTCAAGAAAGAATGCACATTGTACCTCTTGTTTGTTATGCAAGCAATATTCAATAAAAGATCAACTCCAATACGCTTTGAGCCTGTATAATCCATGTTTTCTATTCCGTCAATGACATTTGTATTATGATAATGCATAATCTAGCGTCGCGGTTGACATAACATTTGAATTCTGTTTATAGTCATATTGAAGTTGTTTCCTGTTGTTTAAAATTCTGTAGAGAAATTTTTTTTCCGCATGTCATATTCTCTTCAGAAACTTCTTTTTCGTTGTATCTTTTTATTAAGAAAGCAGTATTAAACAGTTTGTGAGACTTGTAAGCATTTTTAATACACTCAATGTTGGTGACATTTTAACGATATTCAATTGCTGGAATTATGTAACTGGATAATAGAATAAGGTAATTATAATACATTCTCTCCGTTGCTGGAATTGGAAAATTCTCAGGTTAAAACTGGAAACTGGAAAAAATATTTGTTATTTTTACCTGAGGGTATTGATAATGATTAGGCATCCTTAGTGAGTGGTAGACCCACTCCAGTGAGTGGTAGAACCGGTCTAACATTATATTGTTTTAATTTATTCTGAAATTGCATTATCACTTTTCATCTTTGTGTTTTTAGTTCAATATTAGATATATATATTAAAAAAAACTTTAGAAAAACTTCAATATTAGCATTGAAGTTCGGCATTATTTATAAGCACTTTGGCATTTTACTATATGTGTAAGCCGATAAAAAATTATATATTTTAATCACAAATACCAAATACATCCATACTAACTTGAATATAAGAAAAAGGTTTACAATTCCTTAACTGTTATTTTGCCTTGTTTACAAACAGTTCATTATGTTAATTTTTTCTTAGTGTTTTTAGTTGTTTATTGTTATTTAAAATATTTTATATTATTTTCTAAAATTTATTATTTTGCTATCAAATCTTATACAGTCACTCGCATATTATCTGTAAACTATGTAATGGTATTCATTGTTTCAATGTCTATAATAACCAATAGCGATTATTATGTTTCGAAAATTTGCACACATGTCCACTGACATACTCATCCATAGACTAATGAGGGAGGAACCATGTAATCGCCTGTAGTTAAAATTATGTTCAGAGCTTAACCAGTGAAAATAATATGTGTCTAAAAATTAAATAAAAATGTGTGTAGCATTTTTTATTTAAGATGTTAAGAGCAAATAAGTCTAAAGATGATCGATAAAAAGTGTTCCGTCTCCAGAATAGAGTGAAAAATTATAATATAACGGGGGTCTTGTTTCACTTTATAAAACTGTATTCCTGGATTTTGTAAACGCAAGTGAAATATTTTTCTTTTTATTTCACATGTAGTGTAGCGCAGGATTTTCATATTTATTTCTCCTCCATTTATAAAGTGATTATTGAATTTTCCGATGGTTTATAATTCCATTTAATTAACCGTAGACTTTGTGAGTGGCAGGTTGTGGTTTTTCTACTTTGATATTTAAATAATTAAATGAAACTACGTGATGTAGTATTATTTCTACTTTCTTTAATTTCTTTACCACGACCTAGTTTTACATCTTCAGGACGGCTATCAGCAAAGATCTTTGCTAATAGCCCACCTGAAGATGTAATACAACGAAACCTAGGTCGTGGTAAAGAAATTAAAGAAAGTAGAAATAATACTACATCACATAGTTTCATTTAATTGTGAATAATGAATTTCTACAAAATTAATGCCAAATATATTCAATATTTGATATTTATACTCGTCCAATGTTGTCTTAGTCTTACAATTTGTATACATTTAAAATACAAAATATCATTCTTTGGTGTTATTGATTTACTTCATAACATATACTGTAATCCCGGAGAATGAATTAAAGGCCATAGATGAACGAAATTAAAATTGTGGCTTTTTTATTTCTGCAATTTTTTGATTCTTTGGAATATTTTTGCGATAATAAACATCTCATCGGATTAAATTAATTAAATATTTCATACATGATCATATTGCACTATTTATAAAATTACCACTTTAATGTGTTTAAGAATAGTTTTGGGAAAAAAATTAGTTATTTTCTCAAAGGATGCAATTTGCATTTGCAATTTATGATAAAAATATTATGTTATAAATTGGTGAAAATTATTTTTATACTAGAAGCATTGAACAGACCCGTTGCTATGAGTACAAGTGTTCTGTTTTTGTGAGATAATATCATATCATGAATAAATAAGATGTAATCCTGCTAGCTATCACAGATCAAACTTTCGAGCAAAGGTTGCAATTCATAGTAACAGTAAAGTTTTTTCTAAAAACAAATGTAATAAAAACAAAGTGATACTTAATTAGAATCAATAGGAAATCATCTAGGAGCTTGAATTCATGGCGGACTTCTTATTTTAATTTTTAGATTTTTCTAGCTAATATTCTGAGAATTAAAAATGTTTTTAAAATATTTTTTAGGATAATTTAGTCAAGTTTTGTGTCATTAGATTAATTGCTTTTATTTTTTATTCCACGCAAGCAAAAGGGCTTGCTAATAAGAAATTTTTTGATCCCCCAAATCTGATCCAAAATAATTTATCTAAGATAATTTTAGAGATGTGGCTGAAAATAATTAATAAAAACACATGTCGACCCTACCCATTTCCGAAGTAGTTAATTAAGCTAAATTTAAGAAAAAAAACGACAATAACTGGATGTTTACTTGAAGTTTATCGGAATGGCGTAGAGACGATTCTAGGTCTTAGAGTTTTTTTAAAAATTCTCAATGTTTTTACGCCTGCAACGGCGACTAAACAATATGTTGTTAAATGAAATTGATGTATATGATGAAATTCATTTTACAGTTAATTCTAAATTACATTGAAACACACAATTTAATATAAGATGTTGATATTAAAAAAGAGATACAAGTCTTAAGTATTTCTGTGATTATTGTAAATCATAACTTATAGTGTTTAAGATAAAAACAACATAGGTGGCACTTAGTTATTACACCTGAAAATGTTATAATACAACGAAACCTAACTCGTGGTAAAGAAATTAAAGAAAGTCGAAATAATACTACGTAGTTTCATTTAACTGTGAAAAAGTATATATTTTAATTTTCACAAATACCAATTTATTTGGTATTTATGAAAATACCATACTAACTTGAATATAAGAAAAAAGTTTACAATTCCTGAACTGTCATTTTGCTTTGTTTACAAACATTCTCTTTTGGAATGGAATGAAGTATAGTAATAGCCGAGGATAGGCGAGCTAATTTTCATAATGCTAACTTTTTGAACATGCCTTAGTTTAGATTAAGTTTTCATCCAATTAAATAGGAGTACAAGAAAGTAACGGAAATTAATGGAAGTTAAGGTCAACTTGTTACCCTCATGATTCCTGCCTCCCATTGAGTATTAAATAAACGTAGAATGTCAAAAATACTTTACGTGTTTTGGAGGTTTCTCAGTCATATTGCTGAGACAGACTCACAATTTGTTTTGATTGCAATCAACTTATTTGTATTTTATCCTAGACAAAGTTGGTCATATTGATGTATTGTTTCGTATACAATTCATCTGAATATGAAGTTAAGGTCAACTTGTTCCCCTCATGATTCCTGCCTCGCATTGAGTATTAAATAAATGTAGAATCTCAAAAACGCCTTTATGTGTTTTGGATGTTTCTCAGTTATATTGCTGAGAACAATTTGTTTTGATTGCAATGAACTTATTTGTATTTTATCCTAGACAAAGTTGGTCATATTGATGTATTGTTTTGTATACAATTCATCTGAATATGAGTTGACTCAGACTAGAAAGGGGCCTTGCTGTTCTTTATGTTTACATTTGTCTGACATTGTGTTTACGTTTTTTAATATTATCTTGTTGTTGTTAATTTTTTGTTGCCTTTAGGCAATACCAACCATTTAACAATGAAATTCAATTTGTGAATTCAGAGAATAAATTTATATTGGATACAGTTATTGTGCTAAGAAATAGATTTTTTAGGAAATATTTGTTGTGCCGAGAAATTGATTTTTTCTCATAGTTCTCTTAATCTTTAGGTCTCTGTATTCTTTTGTTAATTTGAATCTAGGTATGACTGAAGTTTGGTTTGTAGGCACGTGGCAGTGTAATAATATGATGTGCGTTGGATAATTAATTTTTTCCTAATTAATTCTATATTAAAAAATCCATCAAATACAAGTGTAACTCGTGCTACGAGGGTTCCATGCACATTTAGGTATTTATAAAGTTTTAGGAGAACATAGTATTTCTATCAATTATTTAGAAATATTAATTTTTCACAACGTCAATATATTGCCTAATACATCTTTCACAGGAGTAAAAACACGGTGTTTATTTCGAAAAAATTATGATATATAGAATGATCGATGTCTGCCAATATTTGAACTGCTTTATTGGAAACCGTATTAAATAACCTGTCAAACATGAGTAGAATTCTTAGTACGAGGGTTCCGTATAATGTTTAGGCATTTATAAACATTTAATGGTACATAATATTCTTAGTAAACTATTTGCAAAACTTTAATTTTTGGGAACCAAAATATATTGTCTGCTGTATCTTCCACAAGCACATATTTAAAAAAAATATTTTGTATCATATAACCACAAATTAAGGATGTTTGGATTTTTTCCTTTACTTGTGCTGTGAGACTTTTCTTCGTACCAAATTCCTTGATTCTAGGTCAACAGGAAGTACCCTATAGGTTTTGATTTACTTGCAAGTGTCAAAAAATGACTGTATTTCTAGGGTTTTTTTGGTTGTGTTGACTTAGAAACTCGATTTTTTTTACAGCTCCAAAGAACCAGAGATCTAAGTATTTGATATTAATTTCAACATGATACCTCCACGTGTTTCTGAAAACAGGATCTTGACAGACAGACAGGATTCCTTTTTTCCTTTTGGGGTACGAAACCCCAAAAAATTGCATATTTTGGAATCATAATTCAATTCTGAATCAAAGATAATGTAAAGTAGAGCCAGCAAGCCATTTTAAAATTCCGTAATTTATTTATTTTTGTTTAAAAATAAGAAAACATTTGTTTGTTAATATAACAGTTCTTGATGACAATAGTTTAAATAAATTTTAAATTAGTAAAAAAATTCTCCACGGGGGAAGAAAAAAAACTTTAAAAAATAGCACTTAGAGTCCGAAAACTTCGAATATTTTTGCAGTTCATGATGAGACTGTGCTATTTGGTTGTTTGAAATCAGATTTGTAACTTTTCTGATTCTATGTATATATGTACAAAAAAACTGTTTCTTTTTTTGGCTCAAGGAGTATTGCGTTTAATTCCATAGAGAAATGAAAAAGCAGAAAATGACAAAACTGTTTTAAACATAAATTTTTAGATAATTGATGTTCTTTGCTTCGAATTTTAAAAAATTAAAAGAAAGATTTTACAGTTTTTACTTCATATGTTGCACTGTAGGTGCAGTATCCATATATATGTCTTGTGCTATACAATCATTATGCTTTCCTCCTTGTAGTAGAAATAACTCTATGGTATAGGTTAGATATGCATAAGCGTTATCAAGTTGTTTTATTAGTTTGACGAGACTGATGTGGACAGTATCTGTAATGTTTTATGTAGATTTCTTATCTATATTCTCTCCTTAAATGGAAATAGTCGCTCGGTAATTTTGGAAGAGTGGTTAATGACACTGTGTAGTTTTATCAGATGTTTAGTATCGCGATAAATAAAATTTTTGTCATTAGGTATGGTTCTCATTATGGATACTTTGAAATATTTTAATTTGTCGAATCTAAGAAGATTCAAATCATTGGTAGAACTGAAAATGTTTAAAACTTGGGAATAAACTTTGAAAACAAAAATTACATGTTTGTGTCAAGTATTAGTAAAAAACCAATATTGGTAAATACCACATAAATTGTTTACAAGAATTAAATAAAGAAAATTCTATTATTTTCTATATAATGCTTAAAAATTATTCAAAGAAAAACTAGTTCGACACTTGGAATTATTTGTTTATAATATTTGTACTACAAAGTATAAGAAATTTAAACATCATATATACAAATAATGTAGCTAAGAATTGCTAATATAAAGAGAATATGTTAAGTTTGATTTTAAAATTTAATATAATTTTTGTTAACATAAGATATATATCTAAATAAGTAAAATTTACAGTTTTATAAAAATTTTTAAAATATGCTTTTCTTATCAAAGAAAAGAACCCATTGAGACAAATAAAAGGAACATAAACACGATGGGTTTACTGTTAACCATTAAAGTTTGATTTTAGAGTTTAATATACATTTTTGTTAACATAAAATATATATCTAAATAAGTAAAATTTACAGTTTAATAAAAATTTTAAAATAAGGTTTTCTTACCAAAGAAAAGAACCCATTGAGACAAATAAAAGGAACATAAACTCGATGGGTTTACTGTTAACCATTAAAGTTTGATTTTAAAATTTAATATAAATTTTTGTTAACATAAAATTTATATCTAAATAAGTAAAATTTACAGTTTAAAAAAAATTTTAAAATATGGTTTTCTTACCAAAGAAAAGAACCCATTGAGACAAATAAAAGGAACATAAACTCGATGGGTTAACTGTTAACCATTAAAGTTTGATTTTAAAATTTAATATAAATTTTTGTCAACATAAAATATATATCTAAATAAGTAAAATTTATAGTTTAAAAAAAGTGCTAAAATATGCTTTTGTTACCAAAAAACCCATTGAGACAAATAAAAGGGACATAAACTCGATGGGTTTACTGTTAACCATTGAGAAGTTTCCATGAAAACCTACATTCGCAATCATCAGACCAACCTGCATAGGGCTCATTGAGACTAGTCAAATGAACTCATACTTGATATGTTTACTGACAATCATTGAGACCTTCTGGTTACAATACGTAACCGAGGGGCTATTTGAGACAAGTCAACGAGTTCAAATTTGTCAGGTTTACTGTTAAGCTATTGACAATTGCTAAGACCACATCCTCCTCCATCATTAAGTCAGTTCGATGGTATCATATTCCTGTATTGTCATCAGAATTGCATAAGTTTACCAAGTTCCATATTGATAAGACAAATTAGATTCAAATTGATATGACAATACAAACGAGTTATTTATCTTACAATTAGAGTTAATAATCTTACAACTAATTTTTAATAAGGATTAAAAGTGAGTTGTAAGATTTGCTTGCAATGTTTATACAAAAACTGACATTCAATTTTAATAAGGATTAAAAGTGAGTTGTAAGATTTGCTTGGAATGTTTATACAAAAACTGACATTCACTTTTAATAAGAATTAAAAGTGAGTTGTAAGATTTGTTTACAATGTTTTTACAAAAACTGGCACTCACTTTTAATAAGGATTAAAAGTGAGTTGTAAGATTTGCTTGCAATGTTTATACAAAAACTGACATTCACTTTTAATAAGTATTAAAAGTGAGTTGTAAGATTTGTTTACAATGTTTTTACAAAAACTGGCACTCACTTTTAATAAGGATTAAAAGTGAGTTGTATGATTTGCTTGCAATGTTTTTACAAAAACTGACATTCACTTTTAATAAGTATTAAAAGTGAGTTGTAAGATTTGTTTACAATGTTTTTACAAAAACTGGCACTCACTTTTAATAAGGATTAAAAGTGAGTTGTATGATTTGCTTGCAATGTTTTTACAAAAACTGGCACTCACTTTTAATAAGGATTAAAAGTGAGTTGTAAGATTTGCTTGCAATGTTTATACAAAAACTGACATTCACTTTTAATAAGTATTAAAAGTGAGTTGTAAGATTTGTTTACAATGTTTTTACAAAAACTGGCACTCACTTTTAATAAGGATTAAAAGTGAGTTGTAAGATTTGCTTGCAATGTTTATACAAAAACTGACATTCACTTTTAATAAGAATTAAAAGTGAGTTGTAAGATTTGTTTACAATGTTTTTACAAAAACTGGCACTCACTTTTAATAAGGATTAAAAGTGAGTTGTAAGATTTGCTTGCAATGTTTATACAAAAACTGACATTCACTTTTAATAAGTATTAAAAGTGAGTTGTAAGATTTGTTTACAATGTTTTTACAAAAACTGGCACTCACTTTTAATAAGGATTAAAAGTGAGTTGTAAGATTTGCTTGCAATGTTTATACAAAAACTGACATTCACTTTTAATAAGTATTAAAAGTGAGTTGTAAGATTTGTTTACAATGTTTTTACAAAAACTGGCACTCACTTTTAATAAGGATTAAAAGTGAGTTGTATGATTTGCTTGCAATGTTTTTACAAAAACTGGCACTCACTTTTAATAAGGATTAAAAGTGAGTTGTAAGATTTGCTTGCAATGTTTATACAAAAACTGACATTCACTTTTAATAAGTATTAAAAGTGAGTTGTAAGATTTGTTTACAATGTTTTTACAAAAACTGGCACTCACTTTTAATAAGGATTAAAAGTGAGTTGTATGATTTGCTTGCAATGTTTTTACAAAAACTGACATTCACTTTTAATAAGGATTAAAAGTGAGTTGTAAGATTTGCTTACAATGTTTTTACAAAAACTGGCCTTTTACAAATACTGAATAGGGGTCTACAGCAGTTGAAGTTTTCACATGTTAAAATTGTGCTTATATGGGACGATAATTTCTAACATCCTAGGGTTTTTGGAGTCATAGTGTTGTAGCTATGACTCCAAATATTAGCATATACTTGTTTCTAGTTTTTTTAATCGTTTTTCTAAATTATTATATTACTCTACTCATTTTTTTTGTCGTCAGATAGCATTTTAAACCAACAAATCACCCTTATAAATTATGTAAAATGTATTGTTATCAAAGTTTAATGCATATTTTTATACAATATTAACTGTGCTCCCGAATTCACGCAACGAATTCAAAATAAGAAAAGTTATTGGGAATAATGAACATTATCATTTCTCTGTTTCTTTGTATGTAAAATTTATAAATACCGCTAACAGATGGCGTTAGCTGTTCATTTATTTTGATAATATTCTAAGTCAAAAATTGGAAAACATTTTAATATTTAAAAATAACATGAGTGTAGCACAAAGAAAATGTCGATCAGCCGGTGGGAATTAAACCTATGTCTACAACGTACCATGGCAACGTGCTAACCATTACCTCACGGTTGATCCAACTGACCTGTAAAAACTATTATTATTATAGTCAGTATTATTCTATTTTTAAAAATTTTTTATTTATTATTACAATATCTGTGAGCATAAAGTTTACTAAAAATACTAATAGATGGTGTTGGCAGTACCAATATCGTAATATTCACAAAGTCAAGGTTTTTTTAATTTGTAATATACGGATAAAATGTCCTATATGTTGCTCAAGAGTATAAACTATAATCGTACCAAATTTCATCAAAATCCACCCAGTAGATTTCGCGTGATTGAAGAACAAATTAACGGACAGGCAAAAATTCTAAAAACATATTTTTTTTGGTTTCTATTATCATTCCATACGATAAATCAATCACTCTTTAAAATATTTTCAATGTATAGTTTTATCACGTTATAGATTTGAATAATCTACATATTTTTTGAATTTTTTTAATACATACATATTTTTTGAATAATTTACATATTTTTTTAATTATCTTAATTGCTCTGTTTATTTATTTATTAATTATTTTTAATAATGGTAATTAATTCTTAGTAGTTCTGAGGATTTAACATTTGATTACTCAATATTATTAAATATGTTGAGTTTTAATTGTAATTTTGTGAAAATGAATGAAACATGGGGAATCGAACTTGAAATGTTTTTCTTTGTATCGCATAAATTAGCAAATGTAACTTAACCGTACTAATTTTCATTAAAAATTATCAATGACACTTTTATTTTAATATTTGGTTATGAAATTATGTACTAAATAAAACTGTTTTATGACTTAATTTATTGCGTTTTTAAAGACATATTCAATGAAACTCCCCTTAAAGTCTGCAAATTTAGAAGTACCCTAAATTTTTTTTGTAATTTCACGACACGTTTGCCTTTAGGTTGATCTGGAGCATAAGGGCAAATGGACAGGTGTGGTGCAATCGTAAATGTTCTTAGCTGCTATGTAATTCTAGAAAGGTGTAGAAAAACTAGTTTTGTCAAGTGCTCTTTGCTTCAGTGTGTCCGGTGATAATTAAGCGTGAGTAGTACTTTGGCTTTGAGAGTGCTGGCTGTAAAAAGCCCAATTTACACCAGACAAATATCCCAAATACATTAAAATGATTCGTTAATTGAATCCACATATTTCAAAAATATTCTTTAATCTTATATATCTTGTTTTATAAGTTCCCGATTGTGTAAAACCTTATTATGAAAAATCGGGTTATCATGTCCGCGTCGGGAATCTTTATGGCTTCGTTTGCTTATGCTCTTCATTTTGTAGCCATTTACAAACTTACCTTCAATCGTCTCTATGGTGATCCCATTTAATGACATTAAATTTGCATTTTTAGACATTCATTTGCATTTTGTAGAATACAATTTTCGCAGTGATGTGATCAATAATTCAGTGTCTGCATAGGAAAAACCCAATTTAGTGCCTTCATTGGAAAAATTCAATGCCTACAGAATCGAGAAAGAGACAAAAATCTCTTAACAAAGATATTTTCAACGATGATTTCAATAATAATTTTATTTTTTTCAATAATAAATTTATAATTTATTTTTAACAATTATTAAATTATTTGATTAATTTAATCAAGTTTTGATTAATTTTGTCAGTATTTTCTTCTATTAATTATGACTTTGAGGGAATACCAACATGTTCAACACAATCACATATCCTAAGACAAATAAATTCTTGGTTACATACCATAATTAATTAAAAAATACTGGTGATGATTTTAGACAAGTTATTGCAAAGAAGGGATACCTTTAGAACTTGGTTAATGCTACACTTTTAAAAACAATACAGTTTTTATAATATTAACACTGAATTTATTACGTACACTCTATTTACTAATTAATTAAAAGTTAAAGTAAGATTTAAACTAATATTTATTTAACGAATGAACAATTGATGGAACTTTAAGATATTCGGAGTAAGTTTGTACTTGTTCTAATGGTATTCTAATGGTATCTCTCTCATATCTGAGATATCTCCTTTATGATATCATAAAGGCTATAAAAGTGTAAGATCCAGCCGCGCTTGCCGAACACGGCATTAGCAGTACCAGGCCATTATTATTGGATTTTATATTCTATCTAAAAGCTGTAATTCTTTGATGTGATCTAGCAAAACAGATAATTTTGAGTAAAAAACAAAATAATAAATAGATGTTGACACGAGAAATAATACAGAGTTTTTGACACATGAATATAAGACAATAATGACCCACAATAAGTGACCGATTACCATTAATATGTAAACCGATTACCGCTGTTGTCATTAAGATTGCATTCTAAATTATAATTTTTTAAATTTTTTAATATGAGTGTAACCTTACAGCACTATCTATTTCTAGTATGTAAATATGAAATAGTAGGTAAAAATAAAAAATTATTTGCTACAAGATTGCACTCTATGTAGGGTTTTCATCCATCCTTTTTTCCTCGGATACTACCCTCTTTTTAAACGAGCCATCCGGGGGATTTTTTAAAGTATCCGGGGTTTTATAGTAATTATCCATTCATTCCAGTCCATAATTAACAACATTAATTTAATCATAATGGACTGATGAAAGAAATAAATTATAATCAAAAGTTGTATCTTAAATTATTACACTAAATATAAATTCATTCATACATAATCAAGTTGTTGTACTTGCCAGAAATATTAAAATATGTAAGTTTCGAAATTAATTTTAGTGTCAATTTCATTTTTAAAGTTCTTTACTATAAGTTTTACTTGCTGATTTGGGGGATATTTTAAAGTATCCGGGGTTTTAAAGAAAGCAGTTTTCCCTTATTAACACATTAATTTAATCATAATGGACTAATGAAAGAAGTAAATTATAATCAGAAGCTGTATCTTAAATTATTACACTAAATATAAATTCATTCATACATAATCAAGTTTTACTTGCCAGAAATATTAAAATTTGTAAGAGTTTCTAAATTAATTTTACAGTCAATTCCATTTTTAAAGTTCATTACTATGAGTTTTACTTGCTGATTTGGGGGAGGTTTTAAAGTATCCTGGGTTTTAAAGAAAGCAGTTTTCCATTATTAACACATTAATTTAATCATAATGGACTAATGAAAGAAGTAAATGATAATAAGAAACTGTATCTTAAATTGTTACACTAAATATAAATTCATTCATACGTAATTAAATAATCTTACTATCGATTTCATATTTAATGTTCATTACTATGAGTCTTATTTGCTGATTTAAGTTTCAGAGTTTAAGTTGAGGGTGTGGATTAGAATTTTTTTTTATTGTTCTTGTAACAGATTAAACATTATAATTGTTTCATATGTAGGTTTAGTTTTTCTTTGCTGCCAGTAAGATTTGATTAAGACAACATAATCTTGTTCAGTATTATATGATTATATTATTGTTTACTTATATACTTATGTTTACTTATATTTAATTATTAACTATTATTTTTTCATTTAATATAATATAAACTTTTACTTTACTGATTTAAATGTCTGAGCTTATTAACAAAACTTTGGGGTCCTTAGTTCATAATTTCTAGTTTTCTATCCTAACTCTTTGTGAAAATTGCTTGAAACAGAAAGAAGAAATCCCGTAATAACGTGTATCTGATCTCGGATTTGGAACACAATTGGTTTGTATTTTTATGTAACGTTCAACAATAGTTCATAATTTTAGTAATGCGGGGCACACTGATTTTTTGACAGAAATGAGACGGTTTTTATTAGAAAAGTAAGAATCCTCTTTTCTATTTCTGTCAGCAAAGACTGATTTATCTTCTTTAAGTAGTTATCTTCTTTAGTGTCATTATACGCAATATTATTAGATAACTTTGAGTTTTTTTAAGTCAAATGTTCAATATGTGAATGTAACAGTAAGTTACGGTATTGCTATTTTGTGCAACTGAATTCTTTCACTGAAACTGATTGTGGTTTCAGTTGACAAGAGCTATTGGATAAGCATATTTAGTGCTTAACTTCCGGACATTAGTACCCTTGATGTACAAAATCATTTTGCTGTAATTATAAATTTTGAGGCTATTATATAGCCTCAAAATTTATAATTACTAATGTCATTTAATATGATAATAGTAATTATAAATTTTATATAATGAATTATATATAATGAATTTAATAATATATAATGAATTCTAACTAATGTCATTTAATCGTTTTCTGTAACAGAAGCTGCAGATGTGCGGAACAGAGGCAGAAATGAGAGATGTGGCAGCCAGGATCTGCCGCGACTACTTGCATGGCAACTGGAAGACTGTCAGCCCTCAAGAATTGGAATTCAGCAGAATCAGGTAAGAGCGGAGAGGGTAGAAAGTACTACTTTTGGCTAAAGTTTTGGTTCTATAAAGAATATTTTGTAATTCTTGTTCTTCCACAGCGGTGTAGACCTCCTTTATTCTATAACCACTCCTCTCGATTTTGTGCTTTTTCCAACCATTTCATTCTACCTGTTTTTTTGATATCATCATACCAACGCATATTTTTTTGATATCATCATACCAACGCATATAATCATACAAACGCATAGACTTTCCTGGTGGGTGCATTTCACCTCATGGTCTCAATTTCATGAGCGCTTTGCACCACGAGTCTTGTTTTCTGGCTATGAAGCTAGCCCATTGCCACACATTGCAACATGTTTGATCATATGCACAAACTGGTCTTCTCTCTGAGCCACTTATTTCTCTTTAGGTCTCTCAGCTTGACATCTACCAGTTTCCTTTCAATTGCTTTCTGAGCTACTTTGAGCTTGGTGACAATTTCTTTTGATAATACCCAGGTTTCAGCTCCATAGGGAAATACTGGTAAGATACACTGGTCATGTATGTGAGCTTTCTGTTCTGCCATAATGTTTTTGTAATTAATATAAAATAATACTTTGTAAATATACTGTAATATTTTTGTAATAAATATGGAATATTCCGTATAATTTCAATTTTAAATTATGGTTTAAAATTGCAAACATAGATATCAAATAGATATAACATAGAAGCTTCACTGGTGTGTAGATTGTACACCAAGATGTACGTTTTATATGATTGTGTATATAAGGAAGTAGGTGTCAATAGGAGTATATTATTATAAAAATTAAATTGAAATTTTTGGATAGGTGTATCTATTTGATCTTCATCATAAAAGAGATGATGTGGTTCTCTACCAATTAGGAAATGTGTTTCATGGTTTCTTACATACTTCTCTAGTGTGAGAAGGATTTTTCTAATTCCCAATCTCAGCACTCATCTTTGCGAATCAATATTTGATGCATCGCCAAGCCGAGATTTTCTTTGAATCCTATTTATCACATATATTCAAGTCAACTTTAAGGAATTTTTAGAAGATTCTATATAATACATGAATGAAACATATATGCATGTACATAACATGTAGATTTGACCAGAAATCTCAACATAAATATCTCCACGGATTAATCAGTTTTATTTTAAGACATCAAAGCGACCACGCTGGACCTCTCAATACAACAGGTTATTTATAATCAAGAATTATAAATAACCTGTTACTCCAATGAACTTTATCTTCATAATTTGGTGATCTGCCCAATCTCCCCTTGTTCATCTATAGTTTTAACCAAGTGTCCGAATCTATAGTCTGATCTCATATCACATATTGGTTTATAAGTATCTTCCTTTTTTGCTTCCTCAGGTCTGTATTGAATTTATTAATTTGTGTGAAAAGAGGGTACATCCCCACCCTTATTTAACTACTGAACGAAAATTATGAAAAAGAGGGTTGGTGTAATCTTACAAGAGGCTTATAGGAAAACTATAGCGATTATCCTAGATCTTATCATTTTTTAAATAAGCACCATGTTTTAATGCCTGCGAAAGATAAAGTGAGTAATATATTTACGTTATGAAAAATTAATATTTGTGAACAGTTTAATAGAAATACTGGTACCCTTAAACATTTATAAGTGTCTAAATGTGTATGGAACCGTCGAAGTACGAGTTCTACTCGTACTTGACAGGTTTTTTATATAAAATTGACAATACAATCCCTGAAATCTCGGGATGATAATTTTAATGCCCAGATGAATGCCCTAATGCCAATGAACTCGCAAGATATAGTTTGTCTGAATAAAGACAAAATATAAACCATATTTGCATCATAAAAAAATAGAAAACTTTAAAAAGCTTACGTTCTTCTCTCTGTCATGAATTTCAATTCATTTACAATGTAATCGACCAAGTGCAAGTCTGACTCGCACATTGAGAGTTCCATATCTCGTTTGAAGTGAAATTACCTTATTTATCATAAGTCACAAACAATATGAATTACTTAACACAGTAAATATTTTGATAATACTTAATAAAAATTATTTATATATATTATTATCATGAACATCTCAAAAATGTTGACATCCAGAATTATCTTTATGAATTATCTTTAAGTTTTCTCACAATCTTCGTGTAGACTTGTAAATTATTTTTATTGAATAGAAGCTACTTTCTGAATATACAGAACAAACGTAATTATGAGATATACCTCAATATATCCAATATCGAGATATATCTTCTAATTATTTCGAAAAAATTAAATACTATAAAATATCTATTCTTACTGACTTATCTCCATATATTATATATTTAGAACAAAATTGAAACAACGAACTATTTTTATTGAAAAAATATTTTTTTATTTCATAATTATTAAATATCTTTATCTGCATATTTTTAGTTTATTCACAATGTTAAATAAAAACATACAAAAGATAAAAGATGAAAAACTCGGGTAACTACATCCATAGGGTAAGAACCTACCCCAACACCTTTACATAAACCACAGGAATAGTTACAGTCCATCGCACATCTATACGCCCACAGTCTTGTGATTAGTTCTGAGATTACACAGTGTTTGGTTAAAATATAATATAAACTTTGTAGATAGAACAAAAAATAAATATTTTGGGGTAGGTTTCTACCCCACGAATGTAGTTAGGAGTTAATTTATTTTTCTTTATCATTGAACGGCTTGGAAGCCAAAAGAGATATATATCATACTATATATGTATTGTTCATAATTGTCAGTTGACAAGCAAAACTAATTAAGTGCTGTTAGAACTCTTTGGAGATAATAAATATTAAAAAGTTTTTTAAATATAAACATTGCAGTAAAAGGTTTACTCTACTTTTGGGAATAAATGTACATAATTAGTCATATTTAAGACTGAAATATAGATCTTTGTTTAAAATTCAGTAATTTCAAAGTAGACAATGGGAAATACTTAAAGAGTTTTTCTAGTTAACAAATGATATTGTAGCTACATAATAGAAAATTAAAATTGTCATTGTAGACAGATTATGAAAAGTTGAATGGAACGATATTGTAACTCGTTGAATGGAACGACATTGTAACTCTGTTTACTCTTCTTCTTAGTCATTATACCCTTGACAGAGTGGTCATGATCATCGTGTCAATTGTGTTGCACCATAGGATATATTGCTATTTTTCTCTGTCAGTTGTTCGCTGGGTGCATTCGTGCAGGGAAACATCCATGGTTGCTCTGATCTGACCTATCCATATTATCGGTGCTCCCCCAGGTGGTTTAGTACCTTCCACTTTGCTGTGTGTTTTGTATGTTCAATAATATCGTTGCTACATCCATAATCACCTTTACATTTCTTATAGTTTTCTCACAATCATTGTGTGTAGACTTGTAAATTATTTTCATTGAATAGAAGTTACTTTCTGAATATGAAAAGATGCAGAGAACAAATAATAAACAAACCATGAGCACAAACGTAATTATGTGTTTGAAGAAGTTTATTATGTGAATTAGTATAATATTGGACAAACAATGCCTCATAAATATTTCTTCTTTGGATGCAATAATACAGATCTCAGTCCATCATACTCAAAGCATTTTTCTCCAACATCATATTTCCAGGGCATCTATTTTTTTTTTCTTGCTTTCACATAGTGTCCACCTTTCTCTGGAATAGAGGAAAATGGAAAATCTTGATGTTCGAATTATTCGGGTTTTAACTATTTTTGTGATGTCTCTGCTCTTCCATGTCTTCCTCAGTTTGTCCGTAGCAGACATAGTATTCGTTATATTCATTTTGATTATCTGAAAATATAGCTAAAAGGTGACTTTTTAACCCTAAAATAAGTGAAAGAGATTTATTGAACTGTAAATTTTTTTTACAGAATATTGTAGTAAAGTAAAAAGTACCTAATTTTCCCCTAAAATTAAAGTTTTGTGAAAAAAATATGGTATTTGGAATTATGATAGAATATTTGAATATTCTTCTCATAAATTGCTGGTTAGGTGGCTGGTACTGCTCGGTTATTGATGAATACAAATATGAATATTGAGGAAGTTTATAATCAATAACAGTCTCTTAAGTAGGAGACAAATCGCAGACCTTACCTTTTTCTATAAACCCATCAACAGATAGATTGATTCCCCGGAGACATTAGAACAATTCTGTCTTATCTGCTCTAAACCATGTTAAGATTTTCACAGGTTGTTAAACACAGTGATATCTTCGATACGTTATGTGTACTATATATAGGTCAAGAAACAGAATAGTAAATCTAGTGAATGAATATTGTTTTGATATTAATTTTTTCAAGGTTCTTTATCTACTTTTTTGTCGAAAATAAATATACAGTATTTATTTCCCTAATATATTGTATCTCATTTATAGTATTATTTACAAACATAAATATTACTAATTGTTAATTTCTGTTATATATAACCAGTTGGTCCAAATAAATAAATATTATGTTTATAAAAGGTGTCCGGGAATAAATTTCAGACTAAAAAAGACGCTATTTGTTTGCTATAAAGGAATAAACTGTCGTTGAAATAAAACGTAAGACACATCCTTTTTTTAATTGAGTGCAAAAAAATACTACACATAACTCTTTTTAACACAGCTAATATCGCTAACGCACGCACACAAGCTCACGCTAGCCCCACGCAACCATTACATTAACCCGAGCAGTGCTGATTCACATGTGCAAGTATCGTGTGTATGAAAACAAATTACAAATATTTATGAATATTATTTTGAATTTTCTGAAAAAAGTCATGTTTAAATTTTATTTTGATGACGATCAACTATTTTTCAGTCAAAGAATAACGTCTTTCTTTGTCCGACATTTATTCCCGGACACCGTGTATAAAGTGTCGTCATGCCAACGTGGAACCATATATCTCGGGAAACACCACTTGTCACAGGATTGAGGTTTAACTTTGTGCCACAATGATTTATAATGACTTCTCCAAAAGAAAAATAAAATTGATAATTGCAAATGTATTATTTTTTTCGTTATGTTATTTCGTAAACAGGAATACCAATATCAGTTTGAAATTTCATTAAATTAGCTGTTTGAATTTTAGGATTTTATTTGAATAGTTTTTATTAGAATTTTATTTTTCTTTGGATTGCAACCTTCGGCAATTTTTGTGATCACATGTTCTTGTAAGTCTTGCAAGGTAAGTGTCCAGCGACACATTCTTATAAATGATTATTGCTTTTCTTCATATGAGGTCCTGGGGTATCTTCTCTTTAAGTCTCCTAGCAAGTAAGGTGTCTGCCATGAGATTTTGGGCTAATTCGTTGGGATGACAGCCTATTACTATTATTAGCATAACCTTGTTTTTGTTGGCCATCTCGGTGCAAAAACCTATAATTCCATTTTTTATTTAACAGATTTCACATGGGCATTGTGTACGTTTGAATCGCATTTTGGGTAAAAATAGGAGCCACGCAAACAGAAATGCATATGTGGAAACCCTGCCTGAGGGTGTAGATAAATAGTATGTAAACACAATACTAGTGTGTAAACACAATACAATGTTTGACTGATACATGTTTTGACATTCGTATTATCATGAGTTTCTGCCGTCAGCGCTTAATACTTTATTGATTCGCCAGGAATAAACTTGTGTATTCTTGCTCAGATATTGTTGACGCTAACTGAGTTATCGCATGTTTGTTCATGTTTTAGTTTGTTTAATTATTAGAGCATAATGTAATGTAGGTGTTTCTTGTCTTGTGTCGTTACTTGTGTTTGTTTTGTTGCAATATTAATTGTTTGTCTGAATGTTTAATTTGGTATTTTAGGGTTGCAAAAATTTTGAAAAATTATTAAGACGATTTTATCAATGATTATTGGGTTGATAAATAAGTTTCTGTGGCTAAAAACTCAGGAGTATTTTGGAAAGGTTCTGGATATTTTATTATGAGTTAAAAATTAACATGGAGTGCGCTTGGTAATGACATTTAGCACTAATCCATTATAAGTGCGATACATCAAACAAACTGGATTTAAATCAACGACAAGTATGGACTCTTCTGTTTTTTGAGTTCCATCTGATGTAAGTCAATAGCGTCCTCCAGAATGGCGAAGACATATTTCAGGAGTTTAAGAAATAGGACTTTTGAATTTGAAGATGGACCCCGTTCTAAAGATCAATTTTGAATTAAAATTCTCAACTGACTATATGTTAATTCATAGAGTAGCTCACTTGTGGTCGCAACAAAATAAAGACGTCCTTGCTTAGATTAGGAAACGTTCAAATGTATTGTAAAACGTAACTTCGATTGACTGGAATAATTACTAGCTGATAATGTGAAGTTGATTACTTACGTTAATCATATGTGTAAATGCAAATGGTTAAGTTCCTAAAAAAGGAGTTTCTATACTGATATGGATACCTGAAATGTAACGCTGAGTTGCTGATGGACTATCAAGATCATTATATGTTGAGAGTTGTTTCCAGAGGGATTTACAGTGAATACAGGGATATACTGGTGGCAATTAAATCAACTGGCTAATCAGTTAAATACGAACGCCTTTTTAATAAATAACTATTTGATTGTTTATATGAATAATTAACTATTTAATTGATTATATGAATAATTAACTATTTAATTGATTATCAAAGATAAAGATAATCAATTAAATAGTTAATAGGACCGAGTTTATTGTCTCTATCATAACGCTAGACTATATACTACAAAATATACTCGGCAAAAATGCAGAAGTTGAGCTGGGTTCCTAGAACGTTATTAACCTGACATTGTGCTATCCGTTTAGATCTTCAAAAAGATCTAGTCAAATTTTTGTAATTTTAATCATGCATATATAATTTGAGTTCTTGTAAATTTGGATTTTAACATTTTTTTAAAAATGAGTTCAAAAATTTATTAGCTGATCCAATATATACACTTATTATTATATATTGATATGTACTTATTCTTTCACGCATGTGATCATTATGAATATTAAATACTTTATTATATGTGTTCTTTATGTGGTTCAAAAGTTATGTTGACGTCTAAAAAGTAGTCTCCCTTGACTCTGTCATGAAAGTAATGTAAATCTTAGATTGTACTTTAAGCCGGCTTTAAGTTTTAAGCCTGCACACTCGGTTCTTAGTTATAGTTAGTGGTAATAATTTAATTTCAAGTCCAGGGTATATGCGATCGGGACAAAAGGCAGTCTAGTCGTTAATGTGAACCTTGAGCCTCGTCTCTTTAAATGTCCCATTCAAATTGCTCCAGTAGTTTTTGTATAATGGTTGAACAAACAGTTAATGAACTGTTTCTGCGTGCCTGAATGATAGAGTTATCATTTTGTAGATATTAACTCATTTGAAGATAGTTTTAGTTTTGAAATAAAATCGTTAAAAGGTAAAGGTTGTGATAGAATCCGGTACTAGAGAAGAGTGAACTAAAAAGAAGCTATAAGTCCATATAGGCCCAAGTCTTCCAAGAATTAAAACAATGCTCTTGTATCCCCATAGAGTTTTATTTAAATTGTCGATCGGAAAAATATAAATTTTGTATTTTTCTATGAAATCGGGTTATTTTTTTAAACAGTTTGTTTTAATACTATTTCTACAGAAATCCTTGAACTAGGATGACGAAACGAATTGCAGATTGTGTCCTGTTGTATCCTCTATTCATAGATGTAACAAAATAATCAAGCAAGCCCTATAGAGCTGTCGAAAAATGCCACATAAGACTCGAAAAGAATGAAAAAGTCAAAACTAATGTATGTAACTATTAGCTGTACATTGTTTTTAATTTTTTTAGGCAAAGGGTACATATTAAAAAAAAAACTATTGATTCATTTTTATAATTGTTTTTATAAAGTTATTATGTACTTTGTTAGATTTTATTGTTATTTTTTCCTTACTATTAATGTTTTATGATTGAATACTGGTTTCTGCTCAGAAGAATTTCGGAGTATCAAACGTTCTGTAACTAAACTAAGCTTAACATATTTAAAGTTATCATTTAACAAAAAACAAGTGTTACTTGTATGTGTGATTATTGATTAGATATGTTTTTAGGATATGTCAAAAGAAAAACTTAAAAGGGAAATTTGTTTTCAAAAGTATTTGTGACACATATCCCATAATATGATACACCATATAGTTTCTCCATGTTGTTTGGCAACTGTAATAAATGAATATTTGTACACATTACTGTAAAAAAAACAATGCAAAGTTAAACTTTGTGGTTAGATTAAGTCTTACGATTATTTATCCAAAAAAAATTAATGTCAAACTGACATAATGTTAAACTCTTTTAATTATGTATAAAATTAACTTTGACACTGTAGAAATATGCAACAAACATGAAATTTACATCAAAATAGTCTCCACAAAAATACAATCTAGAGCTTGTAAACGAGTCTTCAGGATCCAGTTTTGCAAGTTGCAGACACTTTTTCCGTATTTCTGGCTTATGTGGCATGTAAATAAATAATTTATTTGGTATTTTGATTGTCTTTGGTGACATTGTGACACAGCACAGCAATTGTAAAACTGAGAAATCATTATAAATGTTGTTTTGTAAACACTTACTATCACACTCAACTTCCTGGCTGTTTGTAAGCTGTGATGGCAAACCCCATGATAATTCAGAGCATTCTAATAGAAAATTTAAATGTGTTTATAAAAATGCAAATTAAACTACGTACTACGTTAGATGTTGTCCGCGACTTTGGCCGCTTTTAATTTTAATTACGACCAATTATTAAATCTATGTAATAACTGCGACCAATTATTAAATCTATGGGGATCTTTGTAATAACTGTAAAAAATTGCAGCATTTTTATTTATTATAACTTACCCCACATTGTGAATATGCTTTCTGGACAAATTTAAAAACAGAAAAAATATTGCATTAAATTTCCCGTTTTCGAAGATTCTATTTTTTGACAACAAATTCGTATGATCTCGAAACTACTTTCGGGTATTTTTAATTTATTCAGGTCTCCTAATAAATATTAAATATCATGCTTTATTTATTATAGATAAAAATTCGCAACAGAATTTGAAATCGCTATCCGAAAACAAAAATTTTGCACGTATTCAGTACAAGATGGCAGTCTAGGGCTATGGTAATGTTTATGTTGTGTATCTTATATTTTGACCGTTCTTGTTGTGAATATTGTTTTTGTAATTATTTTGATGCTTCAGAATTTCAATTTAATTTGGTTTAATAGTCCTTTTTAATATTATTATTAAAATGTCTAGTCATAATTGCACAAATTCAAAAGACGTAGTTAACAATATTGAGTCTAAAGAAAACAATCAACAATGTCATGAGATATTTATATTTTGGGAATAGTAGACTGCAAAGCAAAATATTAACTAGTTTCTGAAAAATTGTCAACTACCCTATTGCGGAATTGTTAATTTTTATTTTCTACAAAATATCAACTTTTTGAAAATAATATTCTATTTCGGTAACGCTAAACCTGTTTGAGCGGATCTCCTTTTAAGTGTGATTGTTGATTTCAGCACTTTTGTGACATGTGTTACTTTTAAAAAAAAAACAAAAGTGCCCCAAGTTATTCTGTAACGTATTAAGAGATTAGATAACAATAATATCATCATGAAACACGTCTTTATAATAGTATCTTATTGCAGTACCGTCGATACGAAACTAAGATTACGTAAAACATATGTAAATAGTGGATAATTTAAAAAGATAATAAGACATTATAATTCATGTTTATTGTCAGCAATTTGTCAGTATGATCGATAAAAATCAGATAGCAAACACGTGGAGGTTTTGCACTTGTGTGTGATCTCTATTCTTTTGTAGATAATACAATAAATATATTAAATCTTCATTGTGACAGGTAATATTACGGTATACATTAGGTAATAACAGTAATATCATTACAATAATCTTTGGAAAATGTGCTGAAAATTAATTACCTTTTTGTGTTGGAAATGATTTATGTGTTTCCAACACAGTTAATAATAGTTCATATCAGTTAATATAGTTCATATCCAAACGATGATTCAATTTCAGGAAAAAATATTTCACCCACCTATCTCTGGAAGCCAGAATTATGAAAAGATTTTTGAAGCCAGAATTATTTGCTGAAGCCAGAATTATGAAAAAAATGGCATTACTAGAAGTTTCCATAAAGTTTACGGGAAAATTGTAGCAATGATTCTTTAACCTCATGGTTTTAAGAAATTTGCAGTATTTTTATGTTTTCAAAATTAAAATAGCAAAATATTTTTTTATCATGATATTAATTAGTTGGCCAATATGATTAATTCGCAAGTCACTGAAAGGTAATATAAGGTGAAAATAAGCAAGTGAAATGTATTTTAATTTGAAAATGTATAATAATCTCATTGTAAAAAATTTTTATTACTATGGACAACATGTTTTATTGTAAAATGTTAAAAAAGCAGATCCAATTTCTGTTTTTTTTAAACTTCATAGTATACAAAACTTCGAAAACAATACTAGAAGCGATAATGTGATCATTCTTTACTTTTTGGCTATATGTATTTTTTTATGTTTATATATGAATATCACTGAATCTACAAACTCATGAAAAATGCTCTGTTTAAAATAATTACTGTTTGAACGAGTGTAACAGATTGTCAATAGATGGCGCTATGCAATATAACCTTTGAGAAATAATATATAGGGAATTAAAAAAAATTATTTTGAATTTTTTGTTTATTTTTCCTCAATAGCGATGAAGGTAATCTTCAAAATGATAACTCGATCAATCAATATTACCATGGCTATCATTAACATCAATATCACTAGTTCAATGAACTCGTGAAAAAAATGGCGCTGTTTTTAATAATTACTGTTTGAACGATTGTCGTGCATGCACAGGTTGTCAATAGATGGTGGTGTTTACAGTATAAACACTTTGAGAAATAATATGTAGAGAATTAAAAAAATTGTTTTGAAGTTTTTGTTTATTTTTCGTCATTAATAATGAAGGTCATCTTCAAAATGATAGCTCAATTATTGATGAAGTATGAAGGGAGATTCCTCAAAGGTTTTTTTTCGGGGCGTGCCAACAAAAAAACCCTTTGAGGAATAATATATTGAGATATTTGTTAATAGTTTAATAGAAATATTGATATTACTCTTAAATGTTTTAAGCCTAAATGCTAGAACTGAGGGTTCTAGTGCAAGTTCTAATTGTATTTAGCAGGTTTTATTTCGTTTTTAATATACCTTTCCTTTTTTTTCTTCTGTATTGTGCAAGTCAGTACATATAAATATTTAATACAATCAGATCCTATCCAATCATATCAACTGACCATGCTGCCTGGTCAGTTGATGCGGATCTGATATATCCTCATCCTGAATTTTCCTGCTAAGCAATTGGTTTCTAATTTCAAATTCTTTACTTTGGACAAACTTGCACCAGTATCGGCGGATGCAATGTATATTTGTTTATGATATATAAAAGCAATAAGAGTATTCTGCTATTTGAGATGCCATAGATTAATTTAAAGATTAACCTTATCAAATTTGTTGAACTCGATGAAAATCGACTATCAGCATGCTATGATTACTACTTATTTTCAGCCAAAATAAAAACCTTGCAGTTTCACTATGTCTGTCTGTATATCACATCATAACTAATTTTAATCTTTAATATCCAGATAAAAAGTATCTTATATGTCGCTCGAGGGTATAAACTATAACTGTACCAAATTTCCACAAAATCCGTTCAGTAGATTTCGCGCGATTGACGAACAAATTAACATACAGACAAATAGACAAAAGTCTAGAAACAGATTTTCTAGCTTCTATTATCATTCTATATTTCGCAAATATTAGGTACATTAAATGTTTATTTGCACCTAAATCCCTAAACTACTAGGTCCCTAGAAGCTATACTTGCACTTATTTATTTCACTGTACAATAGTTTGGCTTACTTATTTATTTAACTGTACAATAGTTTGGCTTACTTATTTATTTAACTGTAAAATATTTGGCTTACTTATTTATTTAACTGTACTATAGTTTGGCTTACTTATTTATTTAACTGTACAATAGTTTGGCTTACTTATTTATTTAACTGTACAACAGTTATCAAAAAATACTCTACTTAAGATTAAGCAACATAAAACATACATTAAATAAGTTTTCATTCGAAATTATCAGCTTTGCCCCATTATACTTTATTGTACTTGTGTATAACTGTACCTTTTGCTCAAACCAACTTACCGTTATTCCTCAACGATGATTTAGAAACTTTCCCTTTCTGTATATTTTGGTATATGTACATTCCCGTTATTTTTATTAACATTATTAGAATGAGGTCTTCACTTTTTCCTTATTTTTTTTATTAGGAAGACTCATTTTCTTATTAGTCCTTAGTATTTGCAAAGTAAAGTATTTGCAACTTTGTCATGTAACAGAGCCGCTATTTCAATGTTACTGTTAGTATGGAATATTTGTGTGATTAATTTGTTTGAAAACTATGAAACTGGACAATAAGTTTGCATTTTATTATAATTGTTGAACAGTAACGTTTAGATAAAGACTTCATTTTGTTTTTCAATAAATTATTTTAAGTGAAAATAATTCTATAGATATGAGGAGATATGAGAGAGATATGAGGAGATAAACTAAAGACCCTTATTTTATTTTACCACTTCTTGCTTAACTTGGGTGCACATCTATCACAGTTTGGTCCCGTTAGAAGATGGTGCAAAAAGTTTGGTCATATTATTATAATTGTGGAGTTCACTGGAATGCATCCGTCCAGCACTAGAAGAATAATTTCTTATTTTGTAATTTATTACTTATTAAGCATTCAGATATATATATTTTGGAATCTTTACATTTTTCAGACTAGCATAATTTATTACTAATTAAGCATTCAGATATATATATTTTGGAATCTTTACATTTTTCAGACTAGCATAATTTATTACTAATTAAGCATTCAGATATATATATTTTGGAAACTACATTTTTCAGACTAGCATAATTTATTACTAATTAAGCATTCAGATATATATATTTTGGAACTTTACATTTTTCAGACTAGCATAATTTATTACTAATTAAGCATTCATATATGTATATATTTTGGAAACTTTACATTTTTCAGACTAGCATAATTTATTACTAATTAAGCATTCAGATATATATATTTTGGAAACTTTACATTTTACGGACTAGCATAATTTATTACTAATTAAGCATTCAGATATATATATTTTGGAAACTACATTTTTCAGACTAGCATAATTTATTACTAGTTAAGCATTCAGATATATATATTTTGGAAACTTACATTTTTCAGACTAGAGTAATTTATTACTAATTAAGCATTCAGATATATATATATTTTGGAAACTTTACATTTTTCAGACTAGCATAATTTATTACTAATTAAGCATTCAGATATATATATTTTGAAAACTTTACATTTTTCAGACTAGCATAATTTATTACTAATTAAGCATTCAGATATATATATTTTGGAAACTTTACATTTTTCAGACTAGCATAATTTATTACTAATTAAGCATTCAGTTATATATATTTTGGAAACTTTACATTTTTCAGACTAGCTGACTTATTAATTATCACTATAATTTTTACACAACTCGCATACAACTTACAGCTGTAGTTCGAAAAGACTGTGTCGTTCATTCTCTTTATATAGTTCATTTAAATGTCAAAACTTAAAAATGGTTAAATGACCATTTTCTGAACATATTAAAGAACCTTTTCATAGTTATTGATTCATTAAAGTTATTAGTTCAATAAACTGCAGATAACCATAAATTTGCGTTTTGGAGAATTATTTAGTTTCGTCGATAACTATTGGTTCGATAAGCATATCTCCTGCACACAACTAGATGGCTCTTTTTTTTATAAAATGTAAAATTTGTAAAATTGTTTTAATAAATTGTATTAATACAAGGTATTGGTAATAAAACATTACTATGTGTGTGTTATATTAATTATTAAATACAAATATGTTTAAATATTCTTTAATAAAAGTATTCACAACAGTAGTATTTATAATGAAATTGAAATGAAAATTATGTAAGTTAATAGGCTCTACTAGTCTACAAGTAACAGTCGACCGACTTATGATATGTAACTGGGTGTGTATGAAAGTACCCTATATGTTGCTCGAGGATATAATACTCAAGAATATAATACTAACTCAGCACACAGTTCTGTTGCTGATTTTAAAAAATTAAATTTGACGTTATCTGATATTAGTAAACTAACGGTCAAGAATCTGTGTCTGAAACGTCTGCTTGTGCGTGCTATTGAAAAAATGAAACATGAAGAAAAAGAAAAAATAGTGAAATTTACTATTAAACAATTTATATTAAATTTTAAGTTGTCACAAAAACTGTCAGAGAAAAGGTCAGGATCATTTAAGACAGTTCCGGTTATGGAATAGATAAACGGCTATTTTTTATGAGTTAATTTAACGGGAGTTTATTGAATAGATAATTCACCTTCGGGCATTTAGAAACTATTTTTGCCGAGTTATGGGTTCAAATAGAATAGGTAAGCCGCTGTGAAATGTGCCTCAGAAAACGATCAGAAAGTCGAATCAGTAATCATTCATGAATCTGTGCCATTCCTTAAAATACAAAATACTTTACCGAGAAACTGTTACTCTTAATAAATAAGGTTTACCAAGGATTTATTTCTGTAAGGATGAAAATTCTGTAATAGTTTCGCTTTCATCTTGAAATTTATGAATCTGTGCCATTCCTTAAAATACAAAATACTTTACCGAGGAACTGTTACTCTTACTAAATGAGCTTTACCAAGGATTTATTTCTGTAAGGTTGAAAGTTCTGTAATAGTTTCGCTTTCATCTTGAAATTTATGAATCTGTGCCATTCCTTAAAATACAAAATACTCTATGGAGATATTGTTACTCTTACTAAATAACCTTTACCAAGGATTTATTTCTTTATGGACAGAAATGTTCGCAAAATATACTACATTATTCGCTTAATTTATATTCATTCAGTTTTGTCTTAATTTAGCTAAAACTGGTCTAAATAATACAAAGAATTAGATAAATAAATAGTTCATTTTCTTCCCAGTGGAGGTCTCTCCAACTTCCTCTATATGGTCGGCCTGCCTGATCACTGCACTACGGTGACGAAGCTCACCAGCTCGGTGAACCTCAACTCTGTGCAGAACGGTGCTTCAGATGAGGATACACCAGGCGAGTTAGCTGAAAAGAAATCACCGGTCAGTCTGTTGCGTCAGCGTTCGTTGTTGAGGTCCAATTCGTTCAATTTGGAGGAGCCTAAAAAGGTATGGATGTTTTTTTTGTTGGGTCTGTCTGTGTATTTGAATCTGAAGGATTTTTTTTAGAAAAGTGCATCTCGTTATGATATGCCAACATTCATTAAAAAGTCGCCAGCGTTCGTTGTTGAGGTCCAATTCGTTCAATTTGGAGGAGCCTAAGAAGGTATGGATTTTTTTTGTTGGGTCTGTCTGTATATTTGTTCCTGAAGGATTTTTTTTAGAAAAGTGCATCTTGTTATGATATGCCAACACTCATTAAAAAGTCAGTATATAGGTTCTGCCTATAGTATTTTGTAAAATAAATTTTACCTAGAATGAAACTTTCATCAAAGCTTAATTAAGTAGAGACATATTATTTAGTCCTTGCAGAAAGTCATTTAAATCTGTGAAAAGAAAATTTTCAAGATGTAGGATTTATACAAATATAAGAATGAAGATTTTATATATTTACATTTTTTGGCACCATCATTAATATCTGGAGATTAATGAGAGACATTTCCGTCCTAGATTTTGTGTAACATAAAGTAACATTATAAGGATTATGGTCTTACTATTAGATATACAAAAAGGCCAATAAATGAAATATTCTATTAAATTCAGCCTGTTTGTCTGTTTGTCTCGACTAATCACAGAAACAGCTAAACCTATATTAATTACTGATTTATAGAGGTCATTACTAGTTGCTGTGCATCAGATATTACCAAACTTTTTTAACCCATAGCTTACGTGGCGATTTCTTTTTTTTTCCGTAGACACCCTGTCACAATTTTTCTAAACATATTAACGTGAGATGTACTCGTTGCTGAGATAGTGTTGCTCATTATGATAGAGGTTTCTTTTTTGTAAAGTGTACAATTGTAAAAAAAAGAAAAATATACATAATCTTTACTCAAAGCTTTATTGCGAACATAAAATGGAAGAAATATTTGTATTTGAGAACAAAATTTAATATAGAAATAATAATGTATATGAATTGTTCAATATTTGGCTTCAAATTAGTGAGGTATGACCCGCCCATTGATTTACAACATATTTTTTTATGATGTGAAGTATCTAATGGTGCATTTTTTCTCTTTCCAACTTAATTCGGCTTCAGATTTGCTTCTTGGTGGCTTTTTACTACTTAATTAGGAAAGCTTCACGTTTCTTCGGCTAACAGTATTATAAAATTACAAATATTTTTTAAATAGATTGTTAAGAAATATTTTCTGTCATAAATTATTTCATAAAAATAAAATAGTGAAATTATATTAATATTTTATTATTAACAAGTATCTGAGTATTTGTTTGTTCGTTTTTTAAAAAAAATATTTCAATATAAAAATATATAGGCGTCCCATAACCGCTCACAATTTTTTTGTAAGAAGATTCGAGACCGTCCTAAATTCCCTTACCGTGAAGATGGAAAAGCTATTAGAGATTATCTAGCGATAATCCGTAATGCAGGATAGCCATAGATATATTTTTCCGACACCATTACATTTCTTCTTGCAATACAATATCCAATTTTTCAATATCACCATGTGGATCAATAATTCATTAAGGTATGTCCATAGTCAAAGCATCCAAAGTTTATATGAAGGTCATTCAAACATTGAATGTAGACCGAGATATCATCTTCTTGGATGTTTGTCAATGATAAATTAGGAAACTCGGAAAATTTGTCTCTTATTTATAATGCTTTCTTGTCTCTTATTGATAAGAAATTCGTCTCTTATTTATAACGCTTTCTTGTCTCTTATTTATAAGCCCGCACCAAGCTTTGGTTTGAACGAGACTGGACTGCTATTCACTGCTCGCATATTCGATATGATGTATTACTACAGATATGAATACCTGTAAAAACCTGTAAATGAACATAGCACACCACAAAGCAGATATTTAAACAATTTTATGAAATATTAAACAAATAATTTAATAATACCTCTACAGTTCTGTATTAGGTATGTTATGTCATTTACGGAATGCTTGCGGGTTCACTAACATGGATTCCAATTTACATGTCGTCGACCCCTATATCTTCTTCTTGCTGATGCGGACTACCAGCAAGTTGCAATCTATCCCTTTTGGTCCATATAGCTTACTTTGGGAATTATTGCTATATATCTTAAAGAGTTCTAATGTCTTAAAGTTTTTCGAAAAAAATTGCATAAAAATTTTTAAATGTTCGGAGCGGCCTATGGTCAAACGTTCAAATGTAAAAGCAGCAGTGAGTCGCTGCAAGATGAGAGTGTTCGGCTGCATTCACAACCCTCGTGGCCTGCGGGGAGATTAAGTTTGCAACATGAAGGTTGCTAATTGCCTCTGCGATATAAACTCCATCTCGCAGTGTTGGGAGTTCACCTTGTTAATATGGGAGATCTCTCCAATAGTTCTTCTTGGTAATATGGTGTTGTTGGGAGTTCTAGCGTTATTGGGGGTTTAAAATATGCAAAATGAATTCTAATGTGATTGAAAAATATTTACTAGTCAAATGACGCCCAGGCTGACTAATGGTCAATAATAAATAATACTGAGTACAGGTTTAATTAATCGATAGCAATAAAAAGTAACTGTTCCTCAATCTCTAGAGCTGGGCAGCAATTTTTATTTTCTTGTACCGAACTGAGTTTATAATATAATTATTTCCGCCTAGAAATACAATTTAGATATATTTTTTGTACCATAAAAGTAACACTTCTGATACTGAATCTGGTGACTGTCATTGTTTAAGACCACTTCGAATTGTTTAGAACAAAAAATAATTCTAGCATAGATAAAAAATCATGAATTGTTTATTGTAATACATAAATCACTTGATTACTAAAAAAAATCAGAACGATACCAAAAACACACTATTAGTTTGCACTGACGCTTTACAATGAAGTATTCAATTTTCCTTTCCTGGTTTAATTGCTTTTCTGTACTGGTACTTGAAAAAACAATGAAATATCATATGGACAAAAATCAATAATATTGCGCCGTAAATTGGTTTTCAAAGTGGATAATTGCCTTTTAAGTTTTATCTCTATCTACAGCTGTTCTGATCTATAAAGCTGAAAAGCTTTTTAATTTGTTGGCTCTAATCTCTAGAATCACCCTTGTAATTGAAAAAATTGTTTTTATGTAATTGCCTTTTAAGTTTTATCTCTATCTACAGCTGTTCTGATATCTAAATCTGAAAAGCTTTTTAATTTGTTGGCTGTAACTCTAGAATCACCCTTCTAATTTAAAAAATAATTTTTATGAAATTACCTTTTAAGTTTTGTCTCTATCTACAGCTGTTCTGATATATAAAGCTGAAAAGCTTATTAATTTGTTGGCTCTAATCTCTCGAATCACCCTTCTAATTTAAAAAAATCTTTTTATGCTAAAAATTTCATTCTTTAAGGAAGATTATAGGCTGTCATCATCATGTTATGACTCCTAGGGACGGAGCAGTGGTAAAAAATTTAACAAACATCGGGAACACTGCTTAAACTGGCTTATTTATTGGCTGACAACCCTGAGAATTCCTATCGATATACTTAGAATGACTAATGTCATTTAGCGAATGGAGCTGAGGCATTTATGACCTCGGAGGGCGAGCAACTCTGTGAGATAACATGATGTGTGGCTCATTTACATGGCTGGCTTCCTCTGCAACGAACGTGTTTCAGCAAACGCTTTGTAGATGTTGACTTTGTACAGTATTTGTCACTTTATAGCCGTTGGTTTTTATGTCTATATTTTTCAATTGTTTTAATCTTCTGAATGTTTTTTTCATGGCCAACATTATGTTGCCATCTCTAGATCAGGCAGTGGTGAAAACCAATTTATATTTCTATCTAAAAAAATACAATGAAGAATATAGTATATTCCGAAGCACTGTAAAGACCTGTTCTGGAACAGAATTTTGGAATAACTGATTTAAAAGTATATAGGCCCATAATTATGACAATTATATACGGGTGACATCACAGAACATAGCTAGTATATAAAAAAATTGTAACAAAGCTGTGTCTATACGTCCATCATGTAAATACCACTAAGTAGATATTAATGAAACTTGACAGTTTTAAACTTGACCATTATCTGTTGTAGATGTCATCAAAATTATCATTCAACACTTTTCTACTTACTTGATGTTTTGGGTGCAGTGTTTCAAACAATAATAATGCTTAACCGTTTGAGTGCCGACGAGCACCATCGCTCTCGAGCGCGTTTTAACTAAATTTGCCACGAGTGTGATGGCGCTCGCGAAATCAGTTGCTGATTAGTGCGCGGTGGGGGAGGTCGCTCGCACCCATCACTAATTTTTTATCTTTCTATGTGTTACATAAAGTTCAAATTATAATATTAGTAATTACAATATAAAAAGGATCCAGGAAAAAAACATTTTTAACTCATAATGTCTGAATACGTAAATAATTCGAGTGAAAATGATCGTTTTTCAAGTTGTGAAGAAAGTGATAGTGGGAGTGACATTGAGGTGCGCTCACAATTTGGCGTAATGCGAATTTTGAGTGAGAGTGATAATAGTGACGATAAAAATTATTTTGCTGATACGGAGGTTGCACTGGACTGCGTAAATACGATGTAATCTTGATTTCAGTTTTTGTTATAATTTTTGTTCACTATATATATTTCCGTAATTTTTTTTGTATTTTATTACTTGTACAAGTTTTTATTAAGAAAACACCGAAAAAAATTATTAAAATTGGATAATTTTTGGAAGAGATACAGTTTTTTTTCGAGACAAAAGATTTCTTTGGCATTTTTAAGACGGTTTTAAGACGATTGTAAAACGGTTAAATAATTAGAAAAAAAACTGTAAAATTGACTGAATTTCTTTTTTCATCAAATGCCTTTCTTTTTTTATCTTTCACTTATTTTGCATGTAAATATTTTTTCAGAAGTGACTCTGTCTATTGACAATATATTGATATCTGTCTTGAAAAATAGATTCCTTTTATGTCAACTTCAGCATTCAGTGCCTTAATTAAGAAATTACTACTTATTAAAGAAATTACTACTTAATTAAGTAATTACTACTTAATTATGTAATTACTACTTAATTAAGAAATTACTACTTAATTAAGAAATTACTACTTAATTAAGAAACTACTAATTAATTATGAAATTACTACTTAATTATGTAATTACTACTTAATTAAGAAATTACTACTTAATTAAGAAGTTACTACTTAAGTAATTGACAGTAGTTTATGATTCCCCACTAGATGGCAGTTTGATTCTATTTTTCATAAATATTTTTGATTTATTAGAAATAAGCAAAATAACACAAATTTTTCCATGCAAAAAGCAGGCAACATTTTTAGCATAAACTAAATAGAAATATTTGTTATATAAAGTAATTTTTCATCAAAATATTACATTTAATTTCAACTGTGTTCATATTAATTGTATATTCTTTTTTACTTGTTTGTGTATTATACTGTCTCCACACCCTTGACACAATAACCCAGATAAACATATTGTCGTATCATATTTCAGTATATAAAAGTGTGTTCCTTACAGAGTGTAGATTTAACAAAATGGCTGTCAACTGTCAATATGATTTGTTTTTGTCTTTGACCTTTGGGTAGGTCTGTTGTTTAACCGTTTTAGTGCCATTGTTTTTTACTCATATATACTTAAAAATACTAAAGAAATCTTTTGTTTTTGATGTCATTTACCTTTGTCTCGAAAAAAAACTGTATCTCTTCCAAAAATTATCCAATTTTAATAATTTTTTCCGTGTTTTCTTAATAAAAACTTGTACAAGGATAATAAAATACAAAGAAAATTATGGAAATATACATTGTGAACAAAAATTATAACAAAAACTGAAATCAAGGTCACATCGTATTTTCGCAGTCCGGTACATCCTCCGTATCAGCAAAATAATTATTATCGTCACTATTATCACTATCACTCAAAATTTGCATTACGCCAAATTGTGAGCGCACCACAATGTCACTCTCACTATCACTTTCTTCACAACTTGAAAAATGATAATTTTCACTCGAACTATTTTCGTATTCCGACATTATGGGTTAAAAATTTTTTTTCCTGGATCCTTTTTATATTGTAATTACTAATCATATTATAATTTTAACTTTATGTAACTTTCTACGTGATAAAAAATAAGCAATGTGTGCGAGTGACTGCCCTCACCCCGCGCTAAACAGCAACTGATTTATCGTGGCACATGTAGTTAGCACGCGCACGAGTGCGATGGCGCTCGTCGGCACTCAAACGGATATACATCCTATAAGTTCATCCACTCTCTTCTCTAATAGTGTTATGTTTGTTGGCCCTCGGTTTCTCCCATCCACAAAACGAGCTGATTGTTAGCCTAAGTTTCTGCTTTCAGTTCCCAATCTCTATTCTAGGACTTACCCATCCTATTTTACCCTCTTTCATTCCACAGAAGATTTATATTCTTCTAAATATTTTGTCTGCTCCACTCGTGATTCGTCATGTTGCTCTCTTCTTTTATAGCTTTATGTTTGTTGGCCTTGGGCTTCTCTCATCCACAAAATGAGCTGATTGTGAGCCTAAGTTTCCACTTTTAATTCTCGATTCTAGGACTTTCCCGCTCCATTTTACATTCTTTCATTCCACACAAGATTTACATTATTTTACATTTTTTTTTGTGTACTTCTTTCATAATTTTATTAAATAAATACTTTTTTCGTTCATTTCTACAAAATTGATCTTTATTGTAAGTCATTGAATATATGATAGATTTTCCCTTGTCAGTCCAATTGCTGATGCGTTACAATGTTGATTTTACAAAGAGATTGAAAGGTAAGTTTAGATTGCCCCTTTTGAAAACGAGGCAAGCAAAGTCTATAGTTGTTGGACCTGGGCGTTACAAGAAAAAGTCGACATAGCGCGTTTCGAACATGCCAACAATAAGGTTCTGTTGTTTTAAAATGGGGCTAGTTATGAAAGTCTCAAAAATATACAAAGATATACTGAAAAATATATTTCACCTTCTATTTTTAGGGCCACTGACTTAAATTATGAAAAAAAACAATTTTTGGAAGCCTACACAAAGGTTGTAAGAAAATTATAGCGATGTTTCTAGATGTTATTGTTTTGTGAAATATGCGCTATTTACGTTGTGATAAATTAATCTTTGTAAGTAGTTTAATAGTATCCTTAAATATTTACTAGTGCCTAGATATGTATAGAACTTCGTACTGCAAGTTCTGCTCGTACTGTACAGGTTTATTATATTGTAACAATATCTCTTAGAAGAATATACTTTTTTCAATCCGTATCTGTCTTTGGTCTCGTTTTAACCGTTGTACAATATTTTTATTAGTTTTATTATTGGATTTCCATAATTTTTTACCCTATTTCATAAATAAAATTGTGGTTTACAGGCATTCTCAAACATTATATGTTAGTGTTAGTACCATCAATATGGCTTGTAAGAAAAATTAATTGTTTGTTGTGATTTGTTATGGTTACGTAAAATGATTCATATAATCAGTTCTAGGTGTTAATATTTATGATAGGCTGTACATGTTTTGTGTATGGGTTTACATATTAAGTAGTAATGATTACAGGTTGTAGGTGATTTTTTAATCGATTTGAATAATCATACATTATGCTAATATTATTTTGTAAATATGTTAGGAATTTTTCACGCAAGTCAGGTTTCTTCATAATTTTTCGTAGCCTTGCCACTGTATAGAGCAGGAGTTCCCAACCAGGAGGGCGCGCCTCCCAAGGGGTGCGTAGAGAAATGTCAAGGGGGGCGGAAAGCGTTTGCATTTTAGAAAGAAAAAACAAAAAAATATACAAACAACATTACATTCCTTGTAGTTAAATAAGCCACAAAATAAATCAGTACATTTAAATCATGCTATAGACAAATTGATTGTTCTTATTCTTTCAACTGCGTTGCACGTGTGCCAATATAAAATAAAATCATTAGTACTTTCAGAAGGGTCTCAGACATGTTTTTGTCTGTAAACTAGCCATTACTGAAAGTGTTTCTCAGTGTCAGATATTATTTCTTTTAAATAAAAACACAGTACGTTGTGATACAGTACGTCCTTATAATCTATGTTGTTACAACCAATTTCTACTGTAGTTTCAAATGGCACTTGTTCATGTTTCCGTGATCACTGGCAGTTATATACTTTGTCATTATTAAAAATCACTGTGTCAACTCGTGCCAGCCGCAGTCATGCAATCAATGCCCTTGCAGCTTAACTTTTTATGTTCGTACGTACCTGCATTGTTCATAAACTTGTTTGATAACGGTCAATGTCAAGATTGCTTGAAGGATTAAACTATGTTTGTGTTTTTATAATGGTTTAATTTTGTATTTCATATTTTATTGGTTGTACTTTAATATTGATTCTGGTTTGTTTACGTGTTGTAAAGTTTTTCTAATTACACTTCTGGCCCAAATTTCTACCTTCTGTTATGTGTATTGAAGCTTGTTTCTATACATTTATATGGTCACATTAGCGGTTAGAGTTAAAGAGTTAACATAAGCCATATTAATGTTTTTGTTTAATTACCGAAGTTAAGCAAAATCAGTAGTTGTATGGACAATTATCTGTAACTCCGAGTGACTTTATTGCTCTTTTAACCCCTCGATTGGCCACTTTTACCTAATATTAACATTCGTGCCATGTGTGTAAAATAATATCTAACTCCAAAAGCAAAGAATACTAACTATTACTTTGTAAAGAAATGACACTCACCTCCGCTTACCAGTTTATGTCATCCGCAGGTAACGAGTACGATCAAACGTACGCAATCCCAGGTTGCCGCTTGTTGCATGCGCATGTTATTTGTTTGATTTTGCAATGTTTGGTTGAGTTTAACTTGTGTAATTCAGTTTTAATTGATAACTATTCATAATAATTCAATATAACGGTCCGTTATTGCGCTGTGTACGAGTGCTTAGAAAACAATGAAATTAATAAGGATAGAACTTTGTTTTGTCTCCCTTTTTTAGTTTGTTGTAAATAATTTTGTTTTGTATCACCAACTTATTTGGTTAGTAGCTATAATTTTATATCTACAAATATGTCACTGAGCAGTTTTCAAATACAAACTGCTCTTAAAAGTCGTTGTTTTGTTTGAACGTGATGTGATCGGAAAACGTATCCTTGTAGTGTCTGCCATAGGTTTTTTATATGGTTTATTAAGAGACAAAAGTACAACAAAGACCTTATTCCAGTGTATTACATTTATATATAAATGAACAAAATTTATTTTTATTTAAAATTCTATCTTAATATTATTAATACCAAATCACTTTCACTCAATTAAAATTTATAGTATAAAATATTTATTTACATAATTTTATTTTTACAATTTGGTAATAACAAATACGTGCGCGCCAGTACAAAGTTACTGTGCCAGCGTGCTATCAAGACAGTTATTTGACCGACACTCGGTTAGAAAGAGAAACAGCTATGTTGCTAATGTATAGTGTCAGCTAGCTCGATCTGCGTGATTGCCCACAATAACCGAGACCGATATGTAGTAATAGTAAACAATCTTTATCTGCACGCTGCTGACAGCCCTACATTAATTTAGACACATACATATACGGATACGGATAGGCGAGTACGTATGTGTAGGCAATTAAATCTGTTCGCTAGTATCGAGTATCAGGGGTGTGCCAAAAGTATTAACTTTATTGCAATTAAATTTGTTATGTAAATAGAGAAGATATGTACTTACAACAAGGTCCAAGCATTTATATCTTATGTATATAGTTATGAGTTCAAAAAAGAATGAGCAAAAGGAAAAAAGGCTTATAAAGGAAATGGCGATAAAATGCGGTATTTGTTATTACTGTAAAAAATATAAACAATAATTAAATGATTACGTAAACAAAAAAATCACTTATCTTTATAAAAATTTATGTTTACGTTAAATTTTTATATTTTTTATAGCTATTGTTAAGTTTTTGGCTCAAACACTTAGCCATCTTCAGTGGAGCAAAAATCATACCGGTCAAAATAATTGTACACCATAGACGAATGAATTATCTTTATATTCGTTATTTCGTTCTCTTTCCTATGATATATAAATGTCTATATTTTTATCTCATTTTAACTGAAATATATATGTTAGCACAACGCGTGTGCAAGTGTCACTTATAAGCTACACGTGCAATCAAGGGTTCACAAATTTTTACCCAGCACAGTTTTATCAAAATATCTTTTCTAATAATTTTTATAAAAATTAAAAAATATATGTTATTTTTTAGGTACTAAAGCAACAGGAGATATCTTCATAGGAATTAGTGTCGTTTGTACTATAGTAAACTCTAGAGATGGGTGATGCCCACCTCTAGGAGTTCACTATTACGTTATTATTGTAATTATATTTTTAGTTGTGCAAATTAATTTTTAGGGTTCCATACCTCAATTTGAAACAGGAATCGGGGGTTAGGGGGGGGCGGGAAGGGGTGGTTTGGTAGGCTTTTCCTCCACTGTGCTGTGTTTGCGTTAAAGTCATTGTCGCTTGACAGTAAGATCCAAAAATGATTTGAAAATGTTTTATCGAAAAAAAATTTTTTTTTCAATTCGCTCGATGCGCTTTTTAAATAAAATTAAGTATGGTGAAATTACTACTTTTTCTAGAATGTTGAATTTCAATATGACCTCACTTTGCATTGACTTAATTTTTTATATAAATCGCTTAATGGGTTTTTTTAAGTAAAATGAAAAGTGTGATGAATTTACTACTTTTCCTGTAATGTTAATTGTACAACTTTTGAGAGTGTTTTTTACCAAAAGTAAACATTAAATAACTTTTTTTAAATATAACTTCATTTTACATTGACTCGTATTTTAGACTAATCGTTCGACTTGTTTTTTAAATAAAATGAAAGGTATGGTGAAATCACTATTTTGTTAATTGTATAATTTTTGAGAGCGATTTTTACCAAAACTAAATGGTAAATAATTCTTTTTAAAAATTTTAAATTGACTTTATTTTTTAGACAAATCGCTCGACGCATTTTTTAAAGAAATTTAAAAGTTTAAAATTACTATTTTTCCTGTAATATTAAATGTACATTTTTTTAGAAAATGTTTCTTACCAAAAATAAACAGTAAATAATTTTGAAACTTTAAAATAAGTTAAGTATTTATAGTTTGAAAAATATATAAAAAATTATGCCAATTTCATCGATAACACATTTTACAACAACTACCTAAGTTGGGTGTTTTTTTTTCACCATCATCAACCAAGTGAAGAGTGGCCTTCCATGTCTACGTTTCTTTGTTAGCAAGTTTAAACATGCTTCACCATAAGATCATCCAAGCGTTTCTGAACATGTCCGATCATTACAGGTGTTTTCTTTTACTTTGTTTATTATAGGAATGACTATAAAGTTCCTTTTATGTATTAATTTCTAATTTTATGTAGTGTGGTGATACCCGCTGATAAGAGTAATAACTGCATTTTTGTTGCATGTAGTTTGTTAATGCGTTTTTGTTATTTGAATAAAAAGTTATTTACAATAAAAACAACACATTTGGCAGTTTAATTTTCACTCACAAACTTCACTCGAATAATTTTCCTAACATGAATTGGGTGCTTTGTTAGTTTTTATTGTTTATATTGTGGAGTTGATAAAATAAAATGAATTTGCGAAAAGGACCACCACATATGGTATCACCGGAAATACTGAGATAAGCGATTTTGATACAGAATTGGCCTACATATTATCTGTTGGAGACTTTAATTTTTATATTTGCAAACATAGAAAAATATCATTTTTATTGTACTGTCACCGCTTTTAATAAGCCTGTACCTGAGAACAGAGATAAAATATCTCACAATTGCACGAACTGAATTAATTTGTCAGCGTATTTTGTATCGTGGAGCAAACATAAGTCAAGCATAATATTCTTCGTTTGGCTGTCAGGTGCTGCTGCGCATCTATGGGCAGGTCCACGGGGAGCGGGCTATGGACGCCATCATAACAGAGTCGGTCATCTTTACGTTGCTCTCGGAGAGGAAGTTAGGACCAAAGTTGCACGGAGTCTTCTCGGGTGGACGTATTGAGCAGTATATACCGGTACGTGATGTCTATACTATTTTATATATATGTTTATACTATTTTATATATATATATGTGATTATCACATCAATCTACTGGGCCAATTTGAATTAAACTTTCACCAAGATAATGCTTACGATGCAGATTGATATCATCTCCGTGGTTTATTAGGTTGATCACAAGGCTTATGCATGCGACACTGTGGGACCCAGTTTCGATTTCTGGGCCACTTGCCGAACAGGGCTGGACTGATTTTCTAGTTGACAGAAAGAGATTATTCTCGTAGCAATGAATGCTTTAGAGATGAATATATTATTAAGAAGAAGAGCTGCCATCAATTTAATGAAATCAGAAGTAGTATTAAAGATAATATACTTTACTTCTTGTCTTTCCAAGATTTATGTAAAATATATGTAAAGCGTGAACATTTTCTGTCGCAATCACATATGAATACTCATGACGATCCGAATTTATGTAGAATGCCAATCACAAGCTCCTTACGTAATATCTTTGTGTGGGATTCATATCTAAGTACTGCTCGTACTATACCTCAGACTCGGCTACCTAGATAAGGACCTGGAGATGTTCACAAACCAGCACTTATTCTCCTTGCCTCACTAGTCGCTTTCACGGAGTTGTTTTATAGATGATATATGACTGAAAATTCAGGTAATTTCATATGAATTAGAGACATTCCAGTAATTCATTTGGGACCTTGTATAAATGTTACCTTTGAGTTGTGCACTTTTGATTTTGCCAACTGTTGAAGTTTTCCAATAAACTTTCCAATAAAGGTAGAAAACTATTGAAGGTTTCTTATAAACGGCATACAACTATTAAATGTTTCCAATAAATGTTACACAGCTATTAAATGTTTCCTATAAACAGCACATAACTATTAAAGGTTTCCTATAAATGGCATATAACTATTAAATATTTCTAATAAATGGTACATAACTATTAAAGGTTTCCTATAAACAGCACATAACTATTAAAGGCTTCCTATAAATGGCATATAACTATTAAATGTTTCTAATAAATGGTACATAACTATTAAAGGTTTCCTATAAACAGCACATAACTATTAAAGGTTTCCTATAAATGGCATAAAACTATTAAAGATTTCCAATAATAAGCTTAGAAATAATTCAAATCAAAACCAACATTATAGAGAAGAATAATTTGTAAATGTTATTATTGTTTAAAATTTTTTATTGTGTTAAATATGTGCTTTAAAGTTCTGTACCTCAAAAGGGAAAATGGAACCCTTATAAGATCACACAAATGTCTGTCTATCCGTCAGTCACAGCTGTTTTTCGCAGAAACAACTTGGCATAGAAACTTGAAATTTGGCAGAGTAATAAAATATTTTAAGTCGCACATATCTCGATATGTAACACTCAATGTTTTAGGGGTGGAAATTACAGTGTGGTGTATCGTTTCAATGGGTTAATAATAATATCCTCAAAAATATTTTTTCCATAATTTTACGTAGTACATGTAGTGATATACTAAAAAAATATGCAACAAACTGAAGAAAACATAAAAAAATATCTCATTCTCCCTAGATTTCCAAAACTACTCTACGTAAAATTATGACAAAAATATGGTTTTTAGAAGACTACACATTTATACAAAGACTGTAATTTATGAAATATGTACAATGTTTTAATGCCTGTGAAAGATACAATAGACAATATTTACGTTGTGAACAATTTATATTTCTAAATGATTTAGTAGAATAGTAAGTGCCTCAATATGTACCCTTATAGCACGAGTTCTACTCACGTTTGACATGTTTTTTTTAAGTAACGGTCGGTGATCACTATTATGTTAAGACAAAAAGAAGTAAAGACTATAAAAAGAAAGTGAGTTAGAGATAAAACATTATTTAGGCGATTGTTATTGAATACAGTGTTTGGTCGTTTAAAGCAAATTAAAATTATATGTCTTCCAAGACTTGTAAGAATGCTTGAAAATGTTTACAAAGACGTTACCGAATATTATATATATTAATATTATTATAAACGACGTTACCAAATATTATTATACACCTACAGAGGATAACATGCAATAAGCATTGTTATAATTAATTTGTTGTTAAAAATTAACTTTAATTATAAAGCAACTTTGGTAATAACCATTTAACTTTGTAAACAATTTACTTATTTATAATGTGCGCATGAATGAGATGAAAAATGTCTTTTATGGTATCTGATGACTGATCTCCGACTGATGTATGATGATGTATACGAAAATATGTTATTAACATATTGAAGGACACTTTTTAGCTTCATATATGTTTTGTCATAACAATAGATTTTTATAGAGGATTTTTTGAGGTTGTTCCCTGAAGAAAATTGGTTAACTAAGCGTAATACTTTTACAAGCCTTCATATAAATATGCATTTGTCACATTTGTCCAATTAACTACAATTAATAATAAATTAGCTAAAAAGCAGAATCGGCAAAATGAAAATAGTGTTGAAAATATTATTGCTATCAATTATTTGTGTGTACATCGTCATGGAACGGAAAAAATTTATTGAAATTTTTTATTTGTCTCTGTATGACATGCGAAATTAAATTTTCATGATATTACCATATTATAAATTAGTTAAAAAGCAGACTCAGCAAAATGAAAATATTTTTATAAATGTTATTGCTATCAATTATTTATTTGGATGTACATCGTCATGGAATAGAAAAAAAAAGAATCAACATTTTTTATTTGTCTCTTTGTATGACATATGAAATTAAATTTTCAAGATATTACCATGTTATAAATTAGTTAAAAAGCAGACTCGGCCAAATTAAATATTTTTGAAAATATTACTGCTATCAATTATTCGGATGTACATCGTCATGGAACAGAAAAAAATGATAAAAATTATTTATTTGTCTGTTAATATGATATGTAAAATTCCATTTTCAAGATATTACCATATTATAAGTTAGTTAAAAAAGCAGAATCAGAAAAATGAAAATATTATTGAAAATGTTATTGCTATCAATTATTTGGATGTACATCGTCTTGAAACAGAAAAAAAAATTATTAAAATTATTTATTTGTCTGTTTGTATGACATGTGAAATTCAATTTTCAAGATATATTACCATATTATAAATTTGTTAAAAAGCAGACTTGTTAAAATGAAAATATTTTGTTATTGCTATCAATTATTTGGTCGTATTGGATAATATGTTATTGCTATCAATTATTTGGTCGTATTGGATAATATGTTATTGATATCAATTATTTGGTCATGGTACATAGAAAAGAAAAGATTAAAAATTATCTATCTGTTTGTATGATATGTAAAATTCAATTTTCAACATATTTCCATATTTTAGCTACCCTAGAAATAAGTTCCAAAAATATTATTATGCAGACTGACTGTCTTTAATGTTAACAAATAAATAAGCTTATCATGAAACACTTATTTGTATAGGCTCGTCCTCTTCTAACTCGGGAACTCTCGGAGCCAGCGCTGTCGATGAAGATAGCGGAAAAAACGGCGGCCATCCATTCTATGGACTTACCGCTCATCAAGGAGCCTAACTGGCTTTGGAAGACATTCGGTCGATGGTACAAAGTCATGCAGGAGAGACTGGAGACTTCTAAACCTAAGGTTTTTAGAATTAGTTTTTTAAATTACCATTTTTTTTAGGGTTCCATAGCTAAACTAGGACTCCTTATAATTTCACCATGTCCATTTGTCCATTTGTATGTAACAGCCATTTTACTGATAGACTATTATTTCTATAAGCTGAAATTTATTCTTTCTTTCAAAAACAATTTTTTAGGGTACCTTCCCTACATGTAAAATGGGGTGAATTTTATTTATTTACCTACCCCATTGTGCAGGGTATTGTTGAATAGCTTTTTAAAAAATATTAGAGATATGTCATGACCACTTTTACAATGCAGGGCTTCATTTACCAAATATTAAACTTTAAAGTGCACATTTCTGTTTAGTTATGTGTCCCCATCTCCTGCCAGCTAAAGCTCTTTTTTTTGTAATATCCGAAAATATTCACAATAGCAGTATACGGTATGTTTCATCACTAAATAGTGCCACTTCAATCCACTTGCACAATTAATCATGTGTAATCCGGAAATTATATTTTTAAATCAGTCGCCTAGTTTATAAAAAAATTAAGGAGTAAATTTAATATGAAATCATATTTATGTGTAAATAGGCACCGTGGGTAAATAGCGCCAATTGTCTGTTTGGCAATGTGTAATATATTGTCAATTATAAAATGTCAGAAATGTTATAATAGAAGTAAAAAGGTGTGGACTTGAGACCCTATTTCAGTAATTTAACAAGAACCGTTGAAAAACAAGAAACACATTATAAGTTTGAGTGTTACTAATATTAACTTTAGTTACTAATATTACATAGACATTTGTGAATGTTACTAATATCGATATTACTACTGATATTAAATAATAATTGAATATATTTGGCATTAATTTTGTAGAAATTCATTATTCACAATTAAATGAAACTGCGTGATGTAGTATTATTTCTATTTTCTTTAAGTTCTTTACCACGACCTAGGTTTCGTTGTATTACAACTTTAGTTACTAATATTACATAGACATTTGTGAATGTTACTAATATCAATATTACTACTGATATTAAATAATAATTGAATATATTTGGCATTAATTTTGTAGAAATTCATTATTCACAATTAAATGAAACTACGCGATGTAGTATTATTTCTACTTTCTTTAAGTTCTTTACCACGACCTAGGTTTCGTTGTATTACAACTTTAGTTACTAATATTACATAGACATTTGTGAATGTTACTAATATCAATATTACTACTGATATTAAATAATAATTGAATATATTTGGCATTAATTTTGTAGAAATTCATTATTCACAATTAAATGAAACTACGCGATGTAGTATTATTTCTACTTTCTTTAAGTTCTTTACCACGACCTAGGTTTCGTTGTATTACAACTTTAGTTACTAATATTACATAGACATTTGTGAATGTTACTAATATCAATATTACTACTGATATTAAATAATAATTGAATATATTTGGCATTAATTTTATAGAAATTCATTATTCACAATTAAATGAAACTACGTGATGTAGTATTATTTCTACTTTCTTTAAGTTCTTTACCACGATCTAGGTTTCGTTGTATTACAACATCGACTAAATGAGACCAAATTAGACTAATATTATTACTAAGAAGCAAATAATTCATATCATATTCATAATTATTAAAATAAGTTTATATTAAAAATCAATGTTAGTATTTTTTATAATCTTAGATATTTGGGCAAATTATGGAAGTTAAATATTTTCAAACGGCAATACTTTTTATTTACCAGTTATAAACCTTGACCTTGAAATGAAAATGATCTTGAAATTGAATTGTGTTACCCCTTTCTTTTTTACCCTTTTGTAAAACTATTCAAATAAAAGAGACGGAAAAGTCAAATTCACCATCGATTGCTGAGAAGGATGTTTATGCAGTATTGCCACATTTCTTACTTTTATCATAATAAAATATACAGGTTGATGCATTTCCTTGTTAATGGCTTAAGATAATTTTTAAATTTCAGAAAAAAGTGATATGATTTCAAAAGAAAATAGTTGTATTACAATCTACCCATGATTCATTATTACGGATTGTAGTGGTGCTATTTAGTGATGATATATACTGTATATAATGAAACTAAAAGGAAAATTATCACAGCTAGGTAGCATCTACTAGATTACGGGTAATAGTTGGTTAGCTTATAACATGAAGTTGTGTCTATAAAAAGTTCTTAGAAAATAATTTAAATCAACTCCAAAAATAACTTTTTAGTCTAAAATGTATATTTATTATATCTGTGAAAGATATACAAGACAATATATTTACATGATGAGAAATAATGTTAATATTTGTAAATAGTTTAATAGAAATATCATGTATGCTTAAATGTTTACATGTCCTTAACCGTTTTAGTGCCATGGTTTTTTACTCATATATACTTAAAAATGCCAAAGAAATCTTTTGTTTTTGATGTCATTTACCCTTGTCTCGAAAAAAAAAAACTGTATCTCTTCCAAAAGTTATCCAATTTTAATAATTTTTTCCGTGTTTTCTTAATAAAAACTTGTACAAGGATAATAAAATACAAAGAAAATTATGGAAATATATATTGTGAACAAAAATTATAACAAAAACTGGAATCAAGGTCACATCGTAATTTTCACAATCCGGTACATCTTCAAAATAATTGTTATTGTCACTATTATCACTATCACTCAAAATTTGCATTACGCCAAATTGTGAGCGCACCACAATGTCACTCACACTATCACTTTCTTCACAACTTAAAAAACGAATATTTTCACTCTAATTATTTTTGTATACCGACATTATGGGTTAAAAATTTTCTTTTCCTGGATCCTTTTTATATTGTAATTATTAATAATATTATAATTTGTACTTTAAGTAACACATAGATAGATAAAAAATTAGCGATGCGTGCGAGCGACCTCCCCTACCGCGCGCTAAACAGCAACTGATTCCACGAGCGCCATCACGCTCGTGGCAAATTTAGATAGTATGCGCACGAGCGCAATGGCGCTCATCGGCACTCAAACGGTTAAGTGTGTATAGCACCCTTGTAATGTGAAATATACTCATACATAGCATGGCCTTTGATAGTACATCAAACGATTCGATGAGACTTGTATAATGTCGATATGAGAATCTGAGGTGGTATGTCACAATGTAGTTCAATAAATACTTTTTAATGTTGAACTGGGTACATTAATCTTTTCATTGAAATAATCACTTAATTTATATGCAGTTTTTTAAGTTCCGTGAAAGCATTGCTTAAATTCAATTGAAAACCATGGAAAATAATAAAAATATTTGTTTGGAAAGACAGACCCATAAAATACACAGTTATTTTATAATAAAAATTACAAACACGTAGTGTTTTACAAGGCATACGGCTTTTGGCAGCACCGTGCACTGCGGGGCTGGACTGGTGTTCTGATTGGCTGTAAGAGATTGCTCTTGTAGCAATAAGTCTGTCTTATGTATCAATTAGATATATTAAAGTAGATAAATAAATAAAAAATGTTCAATACATTATTGACTTCCAGTAGAATTTCTAGTAGGTCTCAAAAAGAATTTTTTACAAAAATTTAGATTTTTTAAATTTTGTTCGATTTTTTACGAATCTTTTTATATAGCTTCTGTGGATGATAGTTTGACGAAATACATTGATATGTCTGTATGATGCCAATGATTTTCCATATCCATATTGAGCTTTTTCTGCAATAAAAAATTCAAATATTTGTTTATAATTTTCCACAAAGTCTTGATAAATTTACACATAGCCTAGAGTGCTTGGAAGAGTTCTTCAAAATCTTTTTCGTGCAGATTACAAACGCCCTCTTCTGTAGCATAATTCTATAATGTAAAACCTAAATTAATATATAAATCTAAATTTTACATTGTAGAAGTATATAAAGATTCGTACTCAGATTTAAAAATGATAAAGGCTGGGGCCCTCAGGGTAATGTCCTAGGCCCAGTTTTGTATATAAGCCTAAAAATCTAATAAAACATAATTTTTTTTAACTTTCCCTAACATTCCCACTTTAATATATTGCGGGAATGTTAGGATAAGTTACACTCTTTTTATTTATTTTCAATTATATGATTTAGTTACTTTTTCTTAATTGTTCCTTGAAATTTGGTAAAATGTAACCCAATATACAAGTATTAATTACTACAAACACTCTGTGTTTCGTTTTCTCTCATCATAATATTTTATTGATTATTATATTTCAGGATGAAAACGAGGAGCGGTGCATTAAGAAGTTGAAGTCGATAGATATGGAGAAAGAGATAAATTGGCTGAAGGAGTACCTCTTCTCCATTGATTCTCCCGTCGTCTTCTGCCACAACGACTTGCAGGAAGGTCAGTATTAAGACTGCTTTTTGCTTAGTTCGAAATAGGTTAACTTGGAAACAAATCGTTGGTTTATTAATGGTAATATAATTTAGAAAGATATGCATATAGATGTATTGTTCAATAATGCGCTGATCGCTTTCAATTTATTTTTGATATCTGAGTTGCAGTCATATTTTAATTATGTCTCACAAAATTATTAAAAAGATAGTCTTTGATTAAGATTTTCAATAAATATTGCTCTTGGTGCAGCCACACACATCAAATTAAATAATACTTTTCTATAGTTTCGATTATACAAATTGAATTATATAAAGAAGTTTTCTTTAAAATAATTATAAACATAATCGAATTGCAAAAACTGACGTGCTTTTAGGTATTTGCCGAAATGTCAACTTTTTTAGGTTATACCAAACTTAAACTTAGGTCAAGGTCGGGATAGTGTTAGAACGAGCTTAATGTGTACTGAGTTTATTATTAACACTTTTATTTAGTCTCTATTTATGCAAAATATAACTTTCTATTCCTAATTTATTAGTAACAGTGTTAACATTTTTAATATTTAATTATTTTTATATGTATTCATTCAAATTTCTTGTATTCATTTCAATCTATATGTTATATACATAGGTACATTATTCCTTATGATATATTTTGACAAGGATGATTCAGCCCACTATTCTTAATAATAAAAACAAAAAGAAAAAAGAATTCCTAAATTCAAACATTTTCAGTTTGAATTTAGAAATTATTTTTTCTTTTTTTTGTTTAGAAAATGTGTTAAACCACACCTATGATGATAGTTTGAAAAAATAACTTATTAATGACCGTTTGAAAAACGGTTTTCTAATAAATTTTAAAGTTTTATTTTTCTGTGTGTAGTAGGATTTGATATAATAAATGGATGTATTGAAGAGATTTTGCAGCAAAAGATTTGAAATTTTTTGTATACCCTCAAAAAATTAGCGCTAGATAATTAGCTCTCATCATTTTTACAATTTTTAAAAGTAAAAGAAAATGTTTGAAAAAGAGACATTTGTCAAACACGATGAAATTATTTACTATTTAATTGTGTTTACGACTTAGCAATATTGGTATTTTTTTAATGTAGCAATGACTACATAGAAGAGGTGTTTTTTCCTTTTTTTAAGAAATACTTATTAAAATTATAGAAATCTTAAATATATCATAAAATTTACATGATTTTTAGTTTACCTTAAGATAATGATAATTTAAATATGAAAAAAAATTAATCACTTAAACACAGCAACAAAAACATTGCAACAAACCTCTCTTGTATTTATTTTTTCTTTGCATTAAGATAATTTTTTTAAATAAAAGGACAGACACCATAAAATTGATCGTTACTTTAACAAATAAGAATTATTAAGATTAACAAAAAGGTTGTTAACTGATAACTTAATGACAGAGGTGTTTTGTTCTGTTTATCTAGTTAGCACTTTACAATTATCCCCTCTGCCGCATGACAAAATCGCTTAATAGTGAACTGATTTGAGAAAAGAATTAATTTTCTGTGTTGCACTTATTTAAACAATTTTTTTGTTCCCGTTCTGTACAGAGTTTGGTATTACGGAACTTTTGGATGGATTTTGTTTTCTTTTTTCATAGTTCAGACTTTTATTTAAAATATGCTTATATATTGATGGAACAACTGATTTATCTATCATTAATAATATGTTTTAGAACATTTTACTACATGACATTTTTAATAAAGAAATAAGTAACTTAATATATTATATACTTATATACTTTTTTACTCTTTATCCAGGCAACATCCTGCTCCGTGAGGATCCACCCTTGCAGACCCTAGAGGAGGAAGAACGATCCGATGTAGCCTTCGATGACAGCACTAACGACTCGCTGGCTGTTCACTCGGATAAGGAGAATAATCATACGACGGGGGTCGGCAGACGCACCAATGGGGCATCGTATGTCAACGCCGTCAGGTAGGGCAGATTGTGATTATATACCGTCTGCGGAGGGTAAAACTTCACTAGACTTTTATGTATTTGTAAATAATTAGGGATGGGTTCTTTGTCCATTTACGAATATTTTGTCTGTAATTGAGCCATTTTGAAAATTTTTATGATATTGACAATTTTTTATAATTTGGTGAGGAATATTTGTATAAAAAATTAATGTGTTCAGAGGACTTGTATATATTTAAATTTTAATAAACTGCAACAGATTATGTATTACATTAATGTTTTGAAAGCTTTATTTCGGTTTCATATTGCAATACAAGATGAAATTTGTCATTCAAATATTAATAATACATTAATAATACATTTAATAATACAATTACCTTCTTTTTTTTCTTTAGAAAGAACATTTGATAGCTATACAAAAATGTCTATTTGTAATTGACATATTGTATATGGACATTTTTGAAGTGTATTATTATTTGTGTAAAGAAAAAATCTGTTTAGTTCATTAAAAAAAAATTATTTAAAGAGAAAAAATGAAATTAAAAAACAAATGTTTCTAAAAAAAATTGTCATCAATCATGTTAAAATTGAGAGCTGTTAGAATTGGGTGGATTCCATTTATAATCTGAATTGTTAAATCATGCAGTGCCCAAGTGTAGTCTACAGTTTGATTTTGAAAAGATCACATAAGACAGAGTTGATAATTAATAAAATACGAAGTATCAGACATCACGATAACCCTGTACCTATCTGGGTATTGCATTTTAAAAAAGGATGAAGCAAAAAAAGTGAGGTATAGGGACCTTGCAAGATACTATCAGCCATATAGTGATAACTTAACGAACTTTTGGTTATACTATTTTTTATTTTTAAGGTTCCATGCTGAAAAGTAAAAATGGAATCCTTAGACCTTCACTTGCGTATTCATCTGTCACAGCCATTTTTCTCAGAAACCGCTCGATGTGGAAACTTGAAATTTAGCATAGTAATAATGGATATCAAGCCACCACATATTTCAGTAGGTAACACACAAAAATATTCATTTAAAAATTTTAAGGCGTAGGGGGTTGTGGGGGTAAATTAAACAATCAAAATTTTTTTTAATCCCATATATGTTGTGGAGTATCATTTGAAAGGATGATGATTGCATGAGTAGAGGAAATTGTCTGGTACGAAGAATGAAAGTTTACGCAATAATATGAGACATAGGATTTTTTCTCTCAATAGTTGGAAGATAAGCGGAACATCTCTCCTGAGTTGCATAGAATGGAAACCTCAAGAGGAAATCAGTAGGAAATAGAAAAGGAAGGTAACCATACTGTCTCATGTACAGATACCGTAGGAACGCTCACACATTGTTTAGCTGTATTTAGCTTTGTGTGGGCTCCAAATGATGGAGCCGGATTTTTATCAACTTAGCACTAATGAAGTGTACAGCAGGCAAACTGATGACACGGATTAAAAATCCTTTGAATTATTAACACAAATCCAAGTTATCGAAACTATTTTTTTGCTACATCCACTATATGCCCATAAAACACGTGGAAGCTACACATAAAATACGGGGGATGTTAAGTAAAATGTAATTTTAATAAGGGTTATAATTTGATAGAATTGGTGATATCAAAAAAAATGAAAAACATAGAATCAGAATGAACGAAATATGTGATAATGATTTTGTTAGTGAAATATTAAGGACAAGAAGAAAAAAACTTGTCTACGAAACCATATTGTCTATGAACCATACTGTATCACGTGTGAATGTTCCTCGCGGGTTACCAGAGTGCAATTCGCAGAGGAGGACGGCAACACGACGGACTCGCTCGCGAGCCACCTGTCGGACGACGGCGAACCGAGGCTGGTGCTGATAGACTTCGAGTACTGCGCCTACAACCACCGAGGCTTCGATATCGCCAACCACTTTGTGGAGTGGATGTACGACTACACCAACCCCGAGTACCCGTTTTACGATGTAAGGTCTGAGCAGTATCCCACGTTGGAACAGAAGGTGAGTTTTTGTGTTAATGTTAAAACATTACAAATTTTACCTCAATGAAATTTACATAATTTTTTCCATTAAAATGTTTAATAATTAGCACACCAACCTCAATGAATAATAACTATAAAACTTTCAAAAAATCGAATAACTCATACGACTCTAGTACGTAGTACGCTTAATCGATTCACGGTAAGTCGTTTTTAAGATTATAGTAACAGATGTAAGAAATATTTACAATATGTACCATAAATATATTTTTTTCATAAGTCAACCAAACAATAATACATATTGGTGAGACACACTCTAACGTTACATTTACGGGGGTTTATTTTTTATGACTGTCTTGTTTATGCTTATTCTTTAGATTATTTCGTTAAGTACGTTGTATTGGCTTCGTATCGAACTAATCTAAAGCGAAATATTTACAAAAGCAGTATTCATAGCAGGAACTGTCCAAACATGTATATGACAGTACAGCCATTTTGCGCCGTGCTGCTTATTTACTGCTTAACTTGTATTTATCCATTTAGTGACTTTTTTTTCTATTATTGAATTTACCCACAGTGTTTGATCTACATGCGGGGTAAATTAAAATGAATAAAAACGTGATTTATGACATTTATTTGATGAATGTACATCTTAGAAATAAGGGATATGACTAATGGATATTCACCTTTGTAAGATTTGTATAAATTGAATGTCCTGTAAAGGGAAACTCTGTAATACATGAAGTTTAATTGGTTACAAGCTTTAAATTTGTTAATTATTCTTGGATAAGACAACTTCAAGTTGAGTATAATGGAAATCATCAAACTCAGTCGGTACTTTAACGGGCAATCAAATGGAATGGCTTGAATAAGAATAGAAGTCATTTTTCTTTCAATATCTGATTCACTTCTAGTATTATAGACTCCTATAAAGATTGATCAGGTGACCTGAGCATGTCTTGTAGAGAAACTCCGAGCATAATCTTTTCCAGAGCTCGCTGAGTGGCTTGGAGTCTTTTTACGAGGTGAATAGAAAGGACAAGCCACTTCTAGTATTATAGACTCATAAAAATCGATCAGGTGACCTGACCATGTCTTGTAGAGAAACTCCGAACATAATCTTTTCCAGAGCTCGCTGAGTGTCTTAGAGTCTTTTTACAAGGTGAATAGAAAGGACAAGCCACACTTCTGTGTGTTATCTGAAAACATCGATTGAACGTTTTCGTCTTCAAACACTAGGTTATTTTGGATGAGAAGTTATGGTGAAGTATCCCAAATGCTAAAGTATCCCAAATAAATTCTCCAATTGACCTTTTTCTCAAAGCTCAATTAGTGATAAGCAATTTTGAGAGTAGCATTCCCAACCTCCACAACATATGATGATTATGATGGAGTGAGGACCTGATGATGGAGATGGATAGTGGGCAAAGACATATAAATAATAGTTTGGGCTCATTTCATTTGTCTTGATCAATTGTTTCTATTTCTGACTTTTATCAAAGCTTTTAAAAAAAAGTTTTTTTTTGTATATTTGATGCATTTTGAAACTCTTTAATCAAACCACCGTAATGAGTGCAGTATTTTTGTGAAGGACTACAAAAAAATTTATTGATATTTACAAAAACATTTCAGATATATTAAGAATGAAGATAGATTGTGCATAGAATTAAAAATTCACACCCTATAATTAAATTTGTCTGACATCATGCTGATATCCAAAACACTAGAATTTAAAATGTGGAAGATTTAATTTCTGGTATTTAAATTAATTAATCCATTTAAATGACACAAGCTTACAATTAAATGAAACTACGTGATGTAGTATTATTTCTACTTTCTTTAAGTTCTTTACCATGACTTAAGTTTTGTAGTATTACAAGATCTTCAGGTGGGCTATTAGCAAAGATAGCCCATCTGAAGATGTTACAACAAAACCTAGGTCGTGAAACTTAAAGAAAGCAGAAATAATACTACATCAGTTTCATTTAATTGTGAATAGTGAATTTCTACAAAATTCACGCCAAATATATTCAATACGACACAAGTTTAAATTGTAACATTTTTTTTTTTTATGTTCTTATATATCTATACTTTCATACTCAGACACTATAGGTATCTTTTTAATCGTGAGTCTTTTATGTAATTTGGGATGAAAAAAAATAATGCAATAGCCTAGAAAAAGGGAAGAAAACAAAGGTTTTGCAATATGGTAGTTGACTCATTCTAAATTTTGATATTTTCCGTACAATATTGTGAAATATAAATTAATTTAAAACCAGTCTTGAAAAAAATTCAAAAATTATTTGAAAAATAAGCCAGTTGTAGGCTTCTAAATTTGAAGATACGGATAGAGTTGGGTATATCCCTGTCTCTTTTCCTCTCGTAGAATATAATGTGCAATATTAAAAATGACCTCACAACACAGTATTGCGGTCCTTCTCTAAAGGTTAAATTTAAACTTTTATAACTCGGTCAATTTTTAAGATTATTAACAAATTTTTTGTACCTTGAAATTATGATTAATGAAATAAAAAAAATTTAGTTGAATACCCAATTAGGCATATTCATTACTTATGAACATACACCAAAAACATTATATACCGTTATAAACTTCCATAATGGATTTATATTGATATTCAGCATAATTGATGAAAAATTCGAAATTGAAAAGTTTTAGAATGTAAGGTCTTCATTTTTGGCTTACTATTTTTATAATTGCTCCATAATTACTGAAGAAAAAAAATTTCTGTCCTGTAAGTTTCGTGTTCCGTTACACACTGGTGTAATTCCATTTCCATGCAAGTGTAACGTTTTATTAAACAATTTTCAGTGATTAAAATGCTCTTTTCAACAGCTAAATGATGCAAATAATGACTTAAAAATATATAATTTTTTTAAGTGTAACAAGAATCGGCAACTTATAAAGATTTTTTAGCGGAAACTGTACTTAAATAGTAATCAGACAGGAAGCATAAACTAAAGATTTTAATGTAGCTGGTTTACAAAGCAAAGTTATGAATACATAATGTGGTTTTGAAATAAATTACACTGCCTAATATTAATTTTGAATGGCTTTTATCTTATTGGTTTGTTTTTCTTCTTTACCCCTATTCCTTACCTACGTCACATTGATTTTTTTCATAAGATGTAAGACCTGGTTCTTTTTCATGAGTATTTCCTAAAAGATAATGGCTCATTTTTTTCATAAGATGTAAGACCTGGTTCTTTTTCACGAGTATTTCCTAAAAGATAATGGCTCAAAAGTAGATTACTATTATTAATTTTTTTCATATATTCATTGTATATTCCAATCATGTCAGCAAAGACTGTTTCTAAATTGTCTCTCAAAAATACCATAAGCGCAAAAATACCATATAACATTTTAGGAAATGAATGAAGAAATTGTTGAAGCCTATTTTTTATTTACTGCTGAAATGATGTTATTATTATTGTTATTATTTATGCTATATATTACTAACCGCTCCTTTGCACCAAAAGTTTGTTATTCATTTAACATTTTTTTGGCAAACTTATCTTTAATCAAGTACTTGAACTTATCATAATGCATAAAGTAAAGTAGTGTTATTTTTTCCTGAATAATTCATACATCAATCTGGTATTTTTATGCTTTAGGGGGATACTACAAAAGTGACACACACAGTGTCACATTTGTGCGTGTGAGCTTCACTTAATTGAACATTTTTTTTAGACCGTCATGATAGCCAATTAGTGGCCAGTATTTGGATGAACCTGTAGATTTTCTCCAGTTCCTGTCTCCATATGTTGGCCTTACCGTCTTGTAGGGTGATTCTAAGCATATTCTTTAGAGCTTCATTTTTGATATCTCTGTCCGGTTGATGGTCGAAATCTCATATCTGAAAACCAGTAGAATCTTTTTTATATGATAAAGTTTGATGTAATTTTTACAAACACGTTTGTTGGTATCTGTTTTCTGAAAGATTATTATTAATTGTTTTTTTTTATATTAGATGGGTTTAAAATATATAAAAATATGAAGGTTTTGTTCGAAGGAGGTTTTACTTGAAATAATGTGTACTTGTGTTGTACATGCACTTGTTGAATATCTCGAGTAACTTACAAAGGGACGTCAAAAATTTCATAGAAAAAAGGGTGACATGTACTTGTTGAATATCTTGAGTAACTTACAAAGGGACGTCAAAAATTTCATAGAAAAAAGGGTGACATTTATTTGTTGAATATCTCGAGTAACTTACAAAGGGACGTCAAAAATTTCATAGAAAACAGGGTGGGAAGAAGGTCAAAAAAATGTGGTGCTACTTTTCATTTTCAATATATTCTCCTTTAACCCTAATACATTTCTCAGATCGGTGGTACAAAATTATTTGAACCATTTTTCAAAACAAATAATAATCCCAGGGAGCTAAGTCTGGGTTATAAGGTGGGAGTTGCAATGTTCGAAAGCCGCACTTCTGAAGGGCAGCCATCGCAACATGGCTCTTGTACAGGTGAAATGTCATGCAAAAACAGCACACTTTTCGTTCCTGTCATCTTTCTCTTTCGATGTTTCTTTAAGCTGCTTTAATAGACCAACGTAGTAATCTCCCATTTTAAAGTTGTATCCAGAAAGTAAGGTTAGTGATTATATTGTTCAGCAGTTATTACATCGCAGTGCTCTAACCGTTTAGTATCAGTGGAGGGGAAGTTAGCTTACGCACAGGTAGTCGCTCAGTCATTTCTGACCATCTGGATAGTAAGGACAGGTTTATCTGTAAAACTCGTTTTTATCTCCTATGCAAACAATAATACAGCACTCGTTGAAACAAAGGATTAACATTAAGTTTTGTGTGAAACTCAGCAAGTTTGAAACTTTTCCTGTAATAAATACAGACTTCGCTGACGATTTTTGTCGCAACTTCAAGTTTACCGGGGTGCCACAAGGCCTTTTTAGAAGGTTATGAAGAGGTCAGCGATGTAGCCCATACTGGACAGCCATCAATAACCATCATAGAAGAAAATGGCATGCGTGTGAGTGATCTTTTGAACACAGACATTGAGGGTCCATTTAGTGGCAGAGATATTAAACATTCCAAAAAGTATCATTCATGAGATTTTAACGAATAATATGTAGATCTGAAAAGTATGCACGAAGATTGTGCTCAAAGTGTTAAAGGATGGCCAAAAAAAGGGCCGAATTGAAATCTGCCAGTAACTTTGGACTTGTGTGAAAGTGTGCCCTACTTTTTAGACAATGTTTTCACAGTTGACAGTTTTGGGTATTAGAATACGACCCAGAAACAAAAAGGCAAAGTGCCGAGTGTACTGTTACACCTTCGATGCCTGGAAATCTCGCTGGAAGAGTTGTATCAATGCAGGAGGAGCCTATTTTGAAACCTTTTAATGTGTTGTACTGATCTGATCAATGATTTTTTTTTAATCGACTTTTAATATTACTTTTCTGACACACCTTATAGAAGCACTCTTATCTTTAAAGTCAATTACCAGAATACCTTCTGTGTTCCAGAAAACCATCGCCATGACTTTTACGGCCGATTGAGATACCTTGAATTTCTTAAAGGTGGGAAATTCAGGCTCATAATGATGGACCCAAGTTTTGTCACCCATAACAATTCGGCTAAAATTTCCCTCATCCTCTCTACAGACATCTAAATATTTGCGTGAACACTTGACATATTATTGGTTTTGCGGCAGCATGAATATTCTCAGCTGACTTTCGACATCCCAAAATGGTCACGAAGAATATTCAAAATAGTTATAGAAGATACTCTATTTTCCCAACTGATTCTTCTTTAAGTGGGCGTCTTCCAATACAAGTTTTTCCACTTTGTCTTGTGTCAGAGGATGTGATCTCGATAGGCCGTCCTGAGTGCGGGTCATCTTTAATAGTATCTCTGCCTAGTTTGAAGAGATTATGTCACTTGCAAATCATGGTTTGTAACTAGGGTAAGAGTCTTTTAACTAGGGCAAGAGTCCCTGTAAATCGATTACACCTTGAATTTAACTTTTTTCCATAGTCGATAATATTTTCCAGTATGAGTTGATTGCTCGATGACAGCTCAGAGGTTAATGACACAATTAAGCTGAAACTTGGTATATATTCTCGTAATGAGCAATTATGTGAGTAAGAGAACCACCTAAAGCCATCCCTTCCATTCCATGAATTTTTTAAACCACCTTCCTAAGATTAATGTAGTTATTAAATGTAGGTATATTTCTCTGGAAAGTTACAGAATACATTAATTAAATTTCTCTGGAAAAGTTACAGAATGAATTTAGAAGTAAATTATATTTCTCTGGAAAGTTACAAAGTGATTAGTTAGAGAAAACCTTTCTTCAAGATGCTTTGTGTCGGAGGCATTTGTAAGTAACATAAAATATCTTTAACCTGCCATGAACCTGAGTAAAAAATGTTAAAAAGGGGGCTTTTACGTCTTTTACGGTCTAATGCTTTTTTCTCATCAAAAACATTACTATATATAGAGCTAAATAGAAAGTTTAAAAAGTAAACCATGAAAACCAGAGATATTAAAGCATCCAAGGTCTTGCTGTCAGTCATAGACTTAATAACCACTGGACAAATAAATAAACAAATCACTGAAACAAATAGTGTCAAAATTTGCTTATGATGCACACATTTTATTGTAATAGCTTGCTAGCTTTCGCGGGTGCCAATCACGTGTGCTTTAAATAATAATTTTTGCAGTTGTGACAATATCAATAACCATTACAGGAAAAAGAGGCGTAACTACCAGTGCGCTAAGGACCACAGAACTGACAGGGATATTGTTGAGGCTCACCGGGCCGCCTTAGTAGATGCCCAGTGTAACTATAATAGTGAGGTTAAGCTGGCTAGCTCCAATTTTTTTAAACTTCGTCACTTGTATTGGAAATATGGATCTATGGGGATCCGAATACAGGAGTGTATGGAGCCTCTTGAAACCCTTTGAAATTAGCGGCCTCAAGAGGATCGATGGGAGTTACACTGGGAATATTCACGAAACATCACTTTTCCCCGATTATGACCTTGATCTCGACACTGTCGAACAGCGCAATATCAGGTATGCAGCGAGTCTAGTCCCATATAGCAACTCTGATCCGGAACTGCGATACTCCGAATTATACGTCATCGTTGAGAATCTCGACTCGAAAAAGGCTCCAGGCAATGATAGAATCGATAACAGATTAATCTTTAACCGTTGTCTCCGCACTGACCACTTTCCGATGGTTTGGAAAGTGGGAAGGCTTAAAGTCGTACCGAAGAGTAATGGGAAATCGCCTAGCGGTCCAAAGTTCTATAGACCCATTACGCTCCGTCCAGCCTTCGGGAAGTTGCTCGAGCGGGTATTGGCTTGTCGTGAATCGCTCTACCCTCAAACTGATGTATACAACAATATACCTAAGTATATTGCCTTTTCGCCGTCGGTTTGGGCTCCATGGTGCGTCGGGGTCCAGCAGGTTAGACGAGTGGTACTGAGATTGCATGTTGCGCTGCTGGCGCTGACCAAGGCTTACAGAACCTATTCAACGAATGCGTTGCCTGTTTTGGTGGGTTCTTTGCCTGCTGACCTCGCGATCGTGGAACGCTTGGCAAATTTCATCTCGGCACAAGGTAAGAGTTTTGATGCGGGTCTGTTGTGCTTCGGGTTTTTGGCTGAAGAATCCCTTGTTGATAGAAAGAGACATATTTTAGAGATTGTCGTTGTTGTTTGGCAGTCTAGGTGGAAATGACCAAGTTGTTCTTCCACGATGTATCCAAGTGGCTAAGTAAAAATTGGTATGTTTCCGACTATTTCACTTCACAATTCTTAACGGGACATGGCGCATTTCGTACCAATTTACACAGATTCGCCTTTAGAGATAGCTGAGTGTATACCTGCAGATTTGAGACGCAGGACATGAGTCATATTTTGTTCCACTGCAGTGAACACGACGAGACGTGTAGAGTTTTTTTAGTGTCTAAATATTAATGTAGAATAATGCGAAGCCTTAGAAGGTGGATTCGGAACCTTTAGTCACCGAGACTTGGTTGAGAATGGACCGATTTTTTAATCTTTTAGAGCGTTCGCAAAATGCATCCTTGAAAAGATGGAGATGATAAATGGTTCATTGAGAAGGGACAGACTCTGGAGGAAGTGCTGGGATTATATAGATACGGGACATTATTAGGGGACCTTTGATGGTCCCCTTTTTTGCATACGGTGGGTTGTTACAGGTCCCAGGAGGGGCCCTGAGACAACTCGGGTGGAAAGGCGAGAAGAATATCAATAAACATTGTTCAATATTATTTAATTACAGAGCAATGTACTATTGTATTATTGAAAATGATTCTCTGTAATGTGTACTTTGTGTCTTTAATGTTGTAGGGTTGATAAAGATACAACTTGTCCAATGTACAGGCAATACTAATTCACACAAATTTAAGTATAATTCAGGTAAAGAAAATCACCTAGTCGATAATGAAAAAAAAATTTCTTTCTTTTTTCATTGTCAACTAGGTGATTTTCTAATAAATCTGCTAATAAATCAGTACCTAATACTATTATTAGTACATTTTAGTGACTCGGTACTTTGAGTACATTTATCTAAAGAATAAATTTGAAAATGTAATGTAAATTTTCTGTAAATATAAATGCCCTACTTAATTAATTAAAAAATAAAAGTTTTTAATATTATATACATTACGGAAGCAGGTAACTAATGAATAAGCCATATGTTGGAACCACATTTTTAAAATATAGGTGCGTAAGGTTACAGCTCAACATCGGTATCATTCATGCATTGTCATCAGTCATAGTCCTAATTTTACGCTATACAAGGCATACTCCATCAAGTCAAAAGTAAATTATATAAGTACGTTTTTATATAAAAATATGAACATTAAAATAAAACATACTGAACCGATAATATAATAAATGAAAACCATAAATAGATAATAATTGAGAAACATGAAAAACATAATAGATAAAATAATAAATTAAAAACGTAAATAATAATTTTAACAATCTACGCAAGTAGTAAAATCAATAATAATTAATATTCAATATAATTATCCAAGCCACTAACTTTTCTCTGCCAAAACTACATTTTATTAATAAATTACACTGATGGTCACTTTTACAATTGCAAAGACTAAACTTTTATACTAAGTATACGAAAGTTACATGAATATATTTTCGACGAATAATAACGATATTGTTATAATGAGGATTCACTTTTTTCACATTATCCAAGCCACTAACTTTTCTCTGCCAAAACTACATTTTAATAATAAATTACACTGATGGTCACTTTTACAATTGCAAAGACTAAACTTTTATACTAAGTATACGAAAGTTACATGAATATATTTTCGACGAATAATAACGATATTGTTATAATGAGGATTCACTTTTTTCACATTATCCAAGCCACTAACTTTTCTCTGCCAAAACTACATTTTATTAATAAATTACACTGATGGTCACTTTTACAATGGCAAAAACTAAACTTTTATACTAAGTATACGAAAGTTACATGGATATATTTTCGACAAATTATAACGATATTGTTATAATGAGGATTCACTTTTTTCACATTATCCAAGCCACTAACTTTTCTCTGCCAAAACTACATTTTAATAATAAATTACACTGATGGTCACTTTTACAATGGCAAAAACTAAACTTTTATACTAAGTATACGAAAGTTACACGGATATATTTTCGACGAATAATAACGATATTGTTATAATGAGGATTCACTTTTTTCGCATTATCCAAGCCACTAACTTTTCTCTGCCAAAACTACATTTTAATAATAAATTACACTGATGGTCGCTTTTACAATTGCAAAGACTAAACTTTTATACTAAGTATACGAAAGTTACATGAATATATTTTCGACGAATAATAACGATATTGTTATAATGAGGATTCACTTTTTTCACATTATCCAAGCCACTAACTTTTCTCTGCCAAAACTACATTTTAATAATAAATTACACTGATGGTCACTTTTACAATTGCAAAGACTAAACTTTTATACTAAGTATACGAAAGTTACATGAATATATTTTCGACGAATAATAACGATATTGTTATAATGAGGATTCACTTTTTTCACATTATCCAAGCCACTAACTTTTCTCTGCCAAAACTACATTTTATTAATAAATTACACTGATGGTCACTTTTACAATGGCAAAAACTAAACTTTTATACTAAGTATACGAAAGTTACATGGATATATTTTCGACAAATTATAACGATATTGTTATAATGAGGATTCACTTTTTTCACATTATCCAAGCCACTAACTTTTCTCTGCCAAAACTACATTTTAATAATAAATTACACTGATGGTCACTTTTACAATGGCAAAAACTAAACTTTTATACTAAGTATACGAAAGTTACACGGATATATTTTCGACGAATAATAACAATATTATTATAATGAGGATTCACTTTTTTCACATTATCCAAGCCACTTTTCTCTGCCAAAACTACATTTTAATAATAAATTACACTGATGGTCACTTTTACAATTGCAAAGACTAAACTTTTATACTAAGTATACGAAAGTTACATGGATATATTTTCGACGAATAATAACGATATTGTTATAATGAGGATTCACTTTTTTCACATTATCCAAGCCACTAACTTTTCTCTGCCAAAACTACATTTTAATAATAAATTACACTGATGGTCACTTTTACAATGGCAAAAACTAAACTTTTATACTAAGTATACGAAAGTTACACGGATATATTTTCGACGAATAATAACGATATTGTTATAATGAGGATTCACTTTTTTCGCATTATCCAAGCCACTAACTTTTCTCTGCCAAAACTACATTTTAATAATAAATTACACTGATGGTCGCTTTTACAATTGCAAAGACTAAACTTTTATACTAAGTATACGAAAGTTACATGAATATATTTTCGACGAATAATAACAATATTATTATAATGAGGATTCACTTTTTTCACATTATCCAAGCCACTAACTTTTCTCTGCCAAAACTACATTTTAATAATAAATTACACTGATGGTCACTTTTACAATTGCAAAGACTAAACTTTTATACTAAGTATACGAAAGTTACATGGATATATTTTCGACGAATAATAACGATATTGTTATAATGAGGATTCACTTTTTTCACATTATCCAAGCCACTAACTTTTCTCTGCCAAAACTACATTTTATTAATAAATTACACTGATGGTCACTTTTACAATGGCAAAAACTAAACTTTTATACTAAGTATACGAAAGTTACACGGATATATTTTCGACGAATAATAACGATATTGTTATAATGAGGATTCACTTTTTTCGCATTATCCAAGCCACTAACTTTTCTCTGCCAAAACTACATTTTAATAATAAATTACACTGATGGTCGCTTTTACAATTGCAAAGACTAAACTTTTATACTAAGTATACGAAAGTTACATGAATATATTTTCGACGAATAATAACAATATTATTATAATGAGGATTCACTTTTTTCACATTATCCAAGCCACTTTTCTCTGCCAAAACTACATTTTAATAATAAAATACACTGATGGTCACTTTTACAATTGCAAAGACTAAACTTTTATACTAAGTATACGAAAGTTACATGGATATATTTTCGACAAATAATAACGATATTGTTATAATGAGGATTCACTTTTTTCACATTTCATTTATAGCAGCACTAATTTCATTCGATAAAACATCAGCGTTTAGTTTACTCCCCTCACTAATGTTGTAAAAAGTCCATATCTATTAGCTTTGAAATAAATAACTATTAGCTTTGAAATAAATGATATAAATATTATATACCCACATACGAAATGTTATTCCATTTTTTTTAAATTTTATATCCTACTATGACTTCTTCAATAATTAGTTGCACAATTTAGCATTTTATGACACAATGCCTTCACAAATGTAATCTATATGTAACTTATATATTTAATTTTTTGAAAATAGCACACATGTCAGATTTGATCTGTGTATAGCTAATGAGGTTGCACATGTATGGTGCAGCCAGTGATTATTAGGTCCATAGCTGTGTTAGATGCTTTGCAGATTTCATCACTTTAACAACCAGAGTTGTACAAAGTGAAAATTCTAATGATCTTATTGATTAAGTTATATAGCAAAGCAATAAAAAGATAAGATTTGAGCACATGTCAGATTTTATCTATGTATAGCTAATGGGGTTGCATAAGTATGGCGCGCCCAGTGGTTATTAGGTCCATAGCCGTGGTAGATATTTTGCAAATTTCATCACTTTAACAACCAGAGTTATACAAAGTGAAAATTCTAGTCATCTTATTGATCATGTTATTAGCAAAGCGATAAAAAGATAAGATTTAATTGTAGGCCAGTTTAGTACAGTGATTTTACTGTTGTGTAAATATGCCAAGATCTTATAATTTTATAAGACAACTGTCGCAGTTATCTTATGAAATTTTCAAATCTTTATGAGCAGTTGTTATGATTGAACTTAAGTATTGATTATTAAACTTAGTTTAATAATACTTAAATCCAAATAATCAATACTTAAGTTAACAATTTAATTTTTTTCTAAAACAATACTGTTTTAGAAAAAAAACTAAATTTAATTCTGAATGGCTTTAATCACTGTGCAAGTTTCTAAACTGCCATTATTTTTTCTCCTTAACGGACATATTTTAATAATTTAAAATTATTTATAATGAATAAATGTGTATATTATATATAATATATGTAGTATGTTCTATGAATTTTTTAATTTTTCAGAAATCGAATCTCATATCTCTTGAAAGATGACTTCTTTATATTCAATGTAGTTTATTATTTTCTGTCAGTTTCCAGTGACCTCGAAGTTTCTTGCAATTCTCTTCTGCTGTTTCTGATGTTCCAATTTAATTATTGATTAATAAAAATTGTATTCTTGGTTTAATTAGTAACAGAAGTAATATTTTGAAAAAGCTGTTATTTACTAATTTAAATTTAAATATATTGGAAGAAAAATTTCATTCATGGATAAAATATTGTTTGTGGTTATTCTAAAAAGTTAATAATTTGAAATGTTTTAATTAATTTTATGGTTTGCTTTTGTGGTGTACAATTTGTAGCAGTTTTTTATCTTCACCTAACAGTTTTTTATATTACCACATATAATTCTTTACATGTGACAGAAGTGAAACTTCTTTAGCGATCTAAATCTCGATATGTAGGCATATAGTCAGGAATAAAACTGTAGAGAGAGAGAGAGAGATATTGAGGAAAATATCCTAAAATACTTGAGCAAAAGTTTTTGAAACCAGAGATAAATAAATAAATTAGATATATAATTCAAACGTTCCTCAGATATCATTAAAGCAATCATATACAATCATATATGTGTGTGTGTGTACGTGCGTGCGTGCATGCACGCGTGTGTGTGATAAAAATAGCTGCAATGCCAGTACCAAAACACAGATGAATGTGACTGAAGGAAATCAAGATGTATTGCTCCTGTTGCAAATTATATTTATTACAACTATATTTACGGAATCATTACTGATTTATAAATAACTTACTTACATATCTTATAAGTCAAAATTACAAACAAATCAATCATAAATAGATAAATAAATCAACATTTGAAAAGTTTTCTTTTGACATTCATAATGTACAAAACAGCTGATAGCGGTAGTGAGCGCCATTTTTGTTTGTTTTCATGCAAAATTTTGACAGTTTACTTTTGACACAACATATAAAATATTGAGTGTCAGTTTTGCACATACCTATACTTCTTGTCTTATTCTATCATTTTCGTCTATCCCTTTCAGTTATTAGCTAAGTATCTATTTTTTGCCCTTGTTGCGATAGATTCGTTATATTTAGATGTTACATAAAAGCATCGGATGAAAAAAGTTGTGACTAAAGAAGTTTCACTTCAAAAATTATTACGTTTTTTTCAAACTGTAGCTAATTTACATTGTAACAAATAGAAAGTTTGTGTCTATTTTGAAAAAGATGCAACTTCATTCTGTTTGCATGATGTGCCACATTTCCTTGCAAAAAATAATTTTTAAAACCCAAGTTACTATATTTTCTCGATATATTTTTCTATTTTAATGAATTCAAAACGAAAATTTCGTTGCAATCACGTTTACAAAATATTTGCATTATTATTGCGAATATGAATACAAATGCGAATATTCATTACATCACTACTGTAGAGCTCGTTCCTAAAGACCTTGTATTATAAACATCTCTTAATATAAAGGCATTTGAAGATGTGCAAGAATTAAAATTACACGCACAATGTTCTTTAGTTTGGCTTCTTATTTCTTTCATGATATTCACCAATTTATGATTACATTGTAATTGGGATTTAAGAGTCCCAGACAAGGTAGCAGCGTGAAAGGGACCAAATGTTCCTTTTTGGAATAATGAAAACAATCAAGTCTGCACCAGATACTAGGGTCAGCATTTCTCAATCATACAACCATTCCTGATTTAATTACTACTTTTCTAGAAGTAACTAAAGGACTCGATATTGCAAAATTATTCACAATTAAATGAAACTATGTGATGTAGTATTTTTTCTACTTTAAGTTCTAAATCACAACCTAGGTTTCGTTGTATTATATCATCAGGTGCCCACCTGCTAATAGCCCGCCTGACGATGCTGTAATACAATGAACCTAGGTCGTGGTAAAGAAGTTAAAGAAAGTAGAAATAATACTACATCACATAGTTTCATTTAATTCTAAATAATGAATTTCTACAAAATTAACGCCAAATGTATTCAATATTGCACAATTACTTGAAATTTCAAAGGAAGTACTCAATGTCAGTAACAAATATCTGTAAAATGTGAAAGCTAAAATTGAAAGACATTGTGATGTTGATGGATCAATGCTTCGTGATCCAGGTAATTGTATAGATAACCTATTATTATACTGTGTATTATTTTCAAAAAAAGTAATGAAAATGTTCAATTATGATATATTAACATTTTTGAGGTGTAGTCCAGCTCGTCGCACTGGTACTTTTCCTGTTTTCTATTAAAATCATTCCCAATATGGTAAAATAAGTTCTGGAACTGATAAAACTGTCGCACTAAAAGATAAATGTTTATTGAAACAAGTGGCTTGTTCCAGATGATAGTTTCACAAGTGAAACCTTTAACTTTGTCTCAGAAACCAGCTCCAACCCTGTGAGGGTCTTGAGGGTCCTGAGGTCCTGAGGTGCCTTCCTCAGGTACTTTTGACTGCTTTGATTAAAATAATAGTGTGCACATTGTGAACATTGGCTGAAGTTCCGAACGTGTCTGAGAATATAATAATTGTATAATTATGAAGTGAGTCCAAACTCATTAACACCACGAAGAGTCGAGATTCGCCGTAAAAACTTTTGAAATTTGCCACAGTCGTGAAAAAATCAAAGATATCAAGATTTAACACTTCCGCCAAGATTGCCGCAAATGTCTCATAGAATTTTGTGTATCATTAACCGAGATATCTCCATTTTCATAAGTCTTGACAAAAAAATTCTTGTTTTAACCCTTTAGTTGCAATTAACCCCAAACTACAACTATAAAAACTAGTCGAAACTTCAGATACTTTGGTGCAAAATATTTGCATTACCGATTCTTAAGAAAAGGATGGGAAAAATTCTTACACTGCTGATGTCAGTGACCTGGTTGAATAAAAAATTGAAATGCTATGAAAGTTTTTATTTAAGTTATGAGATTGCCAATTGGCAATGCACCTTGAGAGAAGATTATCTACTAGAAGATAATATATTGATATAAAAAATATTGTATCGACTGATCACTATAGAATTATACACAACACACATGAAGAAGTATATGGTACGAACATAGTATTATAAGAACTGAAAAATATAACTATTTTATACCAATTATGAGCATGATATTTTTATACTTATTAAAATAAGTTTGTAGTCACAATTAAATGAAACTACGTGATGTAGTATTATTTCTACTTTGTTTACGTTCTTTACCACGACCTAGGTTTCGTTGTATACAACATCTTCAGGTAGGTTATTAGCAAAGATTCTTGACTATTAGCAAAGGTCTTTGCTAATAGCCCACCTGTAGATGTTGTAATACAACAAAACCTAGGTTGTGGTGAAGAAATTAAAGAAAGTAGAAATAATACTACATCACGTAGTTTCATTTAAGTGGGACATAAAAAGTGTCTGATCTTCTAATCTTTTTTTCTGATTATCTTTGCTAATATCCCACCTGAAGATGTTGTAATACAATCAAACCTAGGTCGTGGTAAAGAAATTAAAGAAAGTAGAAATAATACTACATCACGTAGTTTCATTTAAGTGGGACATAAAAAGTGTCTGAAATACCGGGATTTCTTTCTGGAAAAAGTGGCCACTGTTGTGTGAAGTTTTTTACGCTTTTCTTTCTATCAGTCATACCTGGTCTACCCATACAAATAAACTGTGATAACGGTTTTACTGCATAAAACCATAAAAAGCCATAAAAGTGTATGCCTGTAGCTGTTTCTCAAGGCAAGGATTAGGCACTTTGCACACATTCACAAATAATTTGGACCCTGTCAAAATGGTGAGAATGTATAAAAGGGCCCAAAATCAGAGTCGTCTTTGTACAGCATGGAAACAAAAAAAATTACGTTGACATAATGATGACTATAACATACTTATTAAGTTGTACGCCATTTATTATGCTCTCAGCAGCTCACAGCTTTCTACGTGTTCAAATAATTATTTTGGGCTCCTCATTCATTATTGAGTGAAGTACACATCCTAAATTCTTAACGTTTTGAATATTCCTAGAATTTTTGGGTAACGTATTCATAGAGCTGCAATTACGTGTCATCTTTAAGTTTACTTCTAGTTATGCTATAAATTATGGTATGCGACAATGGCTTTATGAATACTGACATCTATACTAAAATAAGGTGGAATAGTTTGTTTGTTTACATGTTTGTTCATACTAATATCTGAAACTGAGGCTACAGAGTATGTATCATTACTAAGTAGTGCCACTTCAACAATTTGTGCAATTAGTCATGTGTAATCTGGCAAATTATTTTTTAATCAGTCGCCTAGTTTATAAAATAATTAAAGTTTAAATTTTGTATGAAATATATACATAATTATATGTAAATTAGCACCCTGTGTAAATAGCGCCAATTGTTAGTTTGGCAACGTGTACTGTCAATTGCTAAATGTCAGATGAATTGTCATTACAAAAAAAAAGTAAAAAGATGTGCGCTTAATGTGATACATTTGCTTCCTTTTATAATTTATTCCTTTTCTAAGTACACATAATTATTAATTTTCTAAGTGTTCTAAAAATAATAAATATATTTTCAAAAAGAATCAAACATTCTGATTGGTTTAAATAGACATTTGTGAGTGTTGCCATATTAAAAATAAACCATGTAGATTTATTTTTAAATTATAATTGATATTAGACTAATATTATTACTAAGAAGCAAATAATAATTAATCTAAATGACAAATGAAAAAAATATAGTGTTCAAGTGATAAATGAGAAAATATTGTATCAATAGTTAGTCAAATAAGTTTATTTTAAATATCTATGATGGTATTTATTATAATCTTAGATATTTTTTTCAATTGGCAATAATTTTTATTTATGAATTGTAAACGAGCTTGACCCTGAAATGATATTGATCTTGAAATTGAATTGTTATCCTTATTTTTTTTAATTTTCTTTTGTAAAACTATGCAAATGAAAGGGATAGTTAGAAAAGTTAAATTCACCATCAATCGTTAATATTGTGTTACATTTATGTATCTCTTGCATTTATCGAAATAAAAAATATAAGATTGATGCATTTCCATGTTAATGACTTATGATAATTTTTAAATTATAGAAAAAAGTGGCGTGATTTTTAATAAAAATAGGCGTATTGCAATATACTCATCATGCATTATTACAAATTTAAGTGGCACTATTTAGTGATGATACAACTGTATACCGTAACACTACAATTTATAGAAACAGAGCAGTATTAAAATTGTAAAGTTTTTATTACCTTCTTTATATGTTTTCGCTAATCTCTAGAACCACATATCCGATTTCCAAAATTATTTTCGTGTCGGAAAGTTCATACTTGGGGGTGATTATAGGGGATACATCATCACGTTACAATTTGCAGAAGCAAGGCAGTGATAAAAAAGTAACAGAAGTCAAGGAACACAGCTTAAACAGTGCAAAATAGAAGAAGACCGACTTATTTATTTACTCATCTTCTCTAGTATTCGCACCAGTATGCCCCCAATGCTCACGATCAATGCCATTAGGAACGGAGGTATTTAGTGACATAATTAACATAGTTCTACATGCGTGAGAGCATAAAGCATAGCTAGTATACTTATGTAATCTGTATAGTGAATTTTAGATATTGTTCGGAGAATTTACAAAATAATGTTATATCACAAATCCAAAAATGCTGACCTATCCACTATTTGGAAATTTTAATACACTTTTAACAAGTTTGTAAGAGTTACACCAATTTATTTTCATAGAAAGTGTAATTATAGTTGAGTTTTAGTTTTTTAATTTAAATAATTTAAATTCAAAGAAACATAATGTAAACTTAGGCTGGATGTAAGTGTAATGTCTCTCTCGTACAGATGTAAAAAAGCAAGCTTGTAAATGTTGTGTTCCAAAGTTATTGAACATCATTAAATTACTAATGCCACATTAATAAAGTTAGGATATGTTGCTATACTTCATTGCATTCCAAAAGAGAATCTTTATAAACAAAACAAAATAACAGTTCAGGTATTGTGAACCTTTTTCTTATATTTGCATTAGTAATGTAATAGGAACTTATTTGGGATTTGTGATTAAAAATGTAATTGTTTTTTGGTATACGCATTTACCTTGTATAATATAATGCCAAAATGCATATAAATAATGCGGAACATTGACACTAAACTTTTTTTTTAATATTATTTATATGGAAAATAGATGTACTTAATATTAAAAATAATCATCGAAAAGATGTAGTCAGATAAGAGCAAAAGCTGAACTATTATAAAAAACACTGTCGTATACTATGTAGAAAACAATTATTTAAAAATTTATTATATTTGTTATATAACACCAATGTTCTGTCTTATTTATTTCTGCCTCGCGCCACTCTAGAATGAGATAGAATATTGTCTATGTCAAATTGAAACTGATTTACTGCAGATATTTCATTTCAAAACATTATAAATTAAATAATATGTAATAAACAGCATGTATGGATATGAACGTGTCAGAATATTGAATACTTTCTAAAATGTTTTATACCTCTAAATTTTGTGTGGTTAGGTTGTCCATTTTGCCCTATTAAATTTTACAATTTTTATTAGTAAAGTATCTATGTAATATTGATATTTATAACATTATTTAGCATGACAGCTTATTAATTTAATACAGTCATTACAGTACATGGTTTAATAATATCATGAGTAAAATATGAGTTTTGTGAATAGTCATTGACTGATTAAATTTATATTTGTGTCAACCATATTTTAACTGTCACATTGGTTTGTTTACAAACATTCTTTTTTGGAATGGAATGGAGTATACTTATAATTCAATTAATGTAAGGTATATATATAAGTGTAAGAAGTTTGAGAAACAGAAGACCCAGCATGTTACACATTATGCCTATTTAAAACTCTGACTCTAATTCGGCTAATAATCATGAATCATGAAGATATTTCTATAGTTTATTGTGTTCTTGGCAATTTGTAAACAAACTATTTAATGATTTAACCCTCTGTGGTCCGTATAGGCCTGTCCTTTGACAAATAAAGATTTACCCAAATAAATTACTACTTTATCTAAAATACATGCCTACAATTTGTAGACAGTTCACCCCAAGAAAGGATGAGTGACAACATTTCGAACTGATATGAAAAACATCACACAAAATCCGACACTAATTTCATTGCTACTCAAAGATAACTTCATCCAGTTTAGATCACTTGATATTGGTCTAGCTTATGAGCTTAGCCATAAAATTTTTCATCTGTAAGTGTGCCGATGGCTTTTATGGTATAAATTTTATTTATTTTCCGTTAATTGATCTTCCGAATTTTTGATATTCGTATGGCCTGTTGTTCTAATGTTAACGTTATCACCACCATTATTATAATTTCTTAATTTTTCAGTAATTTTTGTAAACAATTGTTTTTGTTCGTAATTCAAAAAATCCACTACTCAAAAATTTACATCATAAATTATTTCCGTGACAATCTTTTCATTTAGAAATTCCTCTCTATATTATTTGTTTGATGATTTATAACAACACTAGCTTTTGGCCCGCGGCTTTGCTCGCGTAGACTATTCGTTTTCTACTTCAGTCAAATTTTTAAATAACTTTAAAAAGGAGGTTATAAATTTGACTCAAATGCATTTAATATTAGTAAATATGTTATTCTTTTAAGGCTTCTAACGAAATGCACAAAATTTCAAAAATTTATGAATGTTTGTCTTTATGTTTTCTACGTATTTCTCAGAAACTACTAATCAGATTACAATTATTCTATTTTTATCGGCTTAAGTATGTTTCAACTTAAAGAATAGTGAAAATTTTATAAAAATCAATTTTGTAGTTTAAAATGTAAAATAAAAAATAGGCTTCATTTTTATTTAATTACTACTTATATGTTGTTAACACTATTGTTTATATAACACTATTGTTTATATAACAATATTGTTTATATAACAATATTGTTTATATAACAATATTGTTTATATCAACAAACTCTGCAAACAGTGTCTACTTAGTTTATGCAAATAAAGCAGCAAAGAGGAAGTTAGAATTTGATACAGCACTTCCTGGTGATAAAATCATTTCAATTTTCTTCCCATGCAAATGTAGCAACCACCTTTTACCCCCTTAGGGGCTAAATATCAGAATATACCTAACTGCTTGTTAAATTATTTGTATTGCAAAGCATTAATACAAATTTTTAAATAAAAATGATCATAATAATTTTCTTGACATACAAATTAGCTACTCCTTTTAAATTGTAATTTAACGAACTTCAACGCCTTCAACATTTATATATTCATTATATTTTCAACCTCTAAAAGTTTCTGAGCTCAGGATGTGGCGCAAATGGATGGAGATTCATGACCAGCACAATATATACATTCATAAGTTGTGTTTACACAGTGACAATTTGTGCGACATTTGCAGTCGTGGCAGCGTCACTGCCACCCACTACCGCCGCCGCGTATACATGGACGAATATGCACATTATCAACTCTGTCAAAACAGCTGCCATGACGGCAATTGTCTTACGAACTGTCATCGTGTAAACCACTCTTTACGGAAAGAACAAACTCAATTCTGATACCAGACTTTCACCGTCCTTTGTAATTTACTCCTATTTTATTTTGTTGTCACATTTTGCTGTCTACCTATCCTGTTGGTTCATAAATACACTGAAATTCCGGTCAACCATAAGTGATTGCCCCTCTTGAATATGTTCGCCAGATCATTGTTCATCTAAGCTTTATAATAATACAATATAAGGGTATGGAACACTCAGGGCATGACTTCTGCCTGCGTTTAGCACTTTTGATTTCTACTTGCATTTCTTTTAGATGGTGTAGTCTTTTGTCAAACATACTGTTTGTTCGACAAAAGTAGATGTACCATCTATAGTATGTGTGACATAAGATCAGTTACATAGTGTTACGTAACTGATCTTATGTTCGTATTGAAACTGTCAGCACAGTCAACTTCAAAGAAGATAATGTTACTTATCTAATTTTATTGTGCATTATGAATTTTCTTTATGTATATTGGTATGATTCAATTAGATTTGAAGTTAAATAAGTATGATTAGCTATGACCATACACAACTATAATTTTCACTACATTTTTTAGCCGATGCAATATTGGTAACAAAACAAATTTGCTGACCTACGTTATTTAATCCATAGCATTAAAATATCTAGATCTGTTAAAGTTTTAGAATATCTTTTTGTGTGCCAGGTGCAGATATTTAATTGTTATTCCTCACTTGACAGGAAATCTTCATGCGTCAGTATCTGAAGCATTTCAATGTGCTGCACCACACAGGCGAGACAGAGTTCCCGCTGCCACCCACAGTGGACGAGGTGAACAAGCTGAATGCAGAAGTCGAAGCATTCACACTGGCCAGCCACATGCTGTGGACACTGTGGGGAGTGGTGAATGCGGGGAAGAGCCAGATCGAGTTCGGGTATTGGGTAAGTTTGGTTTACAACCCTAACGTGTATTATATTGTATCTCTTTGAAGTTTTATGTAATTGGTATGAAGCTTAAAATTAATTAGTTACTTTGCAAGTTAAATGAAAATGTTATCCTCAAAGTTAGTAAGTAAGATTTTTAAGACTATGGTCTAACACGCACGCTTTGCAGTTAAACGCAAGCGGGTTTGGAATAGTTAAAAATGCCAAACCGCATGTGAACAAACTATCAGTATCACCATGGGTTTCTGTTGTGGCTTTAATTATAAAAAATAGAAAACGTAAATAATACCGCCGCCATAAGTACTGGGTACATCCATTTACTGTTCAAAGATATTTAAAAGGATACTTTTGTAAAATGTACATGGACGTGGTGAGAGCATCCTGAAAATTCTTTAATTACTACAAAATGTCGGTCAGTAGTTTTGACGAGTCACATGATACAACCTTTCTGCATAGAACACTGCAAACACAACTCTTCACCGTGCTCATTAAGCCAATAATGAATTGAAAACCATGCGCATTTAACTGCTAAATTATGTAGGTCAGCAAATTTGTTTCGTGCATACGCCGCCACCAACAATTACTATGAGATACAAAATATTTCACATTTTCAAACTGCAACTGTAACAAGTGACATTTTAAAATTAGTCTGAAAAAAACCGTTAATGCATGCACATGAATAGAAAGCCATACATTACATTGTTCAGTGGTTTGAAACTGCGTGTGTTTAACAGCGGTGCATACTAAGCCGAAGCGTATCAGGTCTTCAGGTGGACTGTTAGCAAAGATCTTTGCTAATACCCCACCTGAAGATGTTGTAATACAACGAAACCTAGGTCGTGGTAAAGATCTTATAGAAAGTAGAAATATACTACATCACGTAGTTTCATTTAATTGTGAATAATGAATTTCTACAAAATTAACCCCAAATATATTCAATAACTAAATATTTCTGTTATATTACCTGCCAAATTCATTAAAATAACCCATTGAGTTAGAGACTTGAAAATTTAAACATAGCTCAGAACTGGTGACAATGCAATATTAACTCGCTTTCTTGTTTGTAATTAAAAAAATTATGAATCAAACTAATATTCTGAAATAATATTAATTTTTGAAGTTAAAGAAGTGTTTAGTACAAATATAACGTACCTAGTTATGAAAAAATGATGAGAGTGAAATTTTACAATGTACGCATGTTGCAACAAAATTCAGCAGGATGAAGTTGCTCACTAAACAAGCGTGTAGTGGCTGATACTATATTCATGATAGTTATTGAGGTATTTATAAATCACAGCACATGTTTTATTTAAACAACTTTGAGATCTTTCAATGAAAATTGAGGAAAATTGAAGAGTTTCAGTGTAATATATTCTTTACTTATGAACTAACATTAATTTATGTAGGGAAATCTTAGATTGATTTTTTTGTATCCCCTTTTTTGTTTTTAGCATTCCATCCCTCAAAAGGTTAGCAGAACCCTTATAAGATCAATCACATGTCCACCCATCTATCCTACCATCCCACCCTTTTTCTCAAAAACCACTTGACGTAGAAACGAAAAAGTATTCTAAATCGTCTATATGTCAATGGGGTAATTTTATAAGTGGTGAATAAAGTACATTAAATTGTTTTTTAAATCGTCTGCATGGGACATCTATTAAACGAGTGACTTATGAAAGTTCCAAGTAAAAATATTTTTAAAACATAAACAACTATAATTAGTGTTTTTTTTTGCTTTTATTGTGAGAAGTTTCATGGTCCTACAAAATTCAATAACAATTTTCATACCAAAACTATAGTGATGATTTTTAATCGTATAATTTTTGAGAAATTCATAATATTAATGTTTGCGAATGATTTAATTGAAATTCTGCTTACAGTGAAATCTATATACAGTGATAAATTTTAATATAAGAAATAATAAATTTGATGAGATAATTCTCTCAAATATACTGAAGGAGAACAGTGCAAATTGTTTGTCATAAATCTTGGTGATCCTGGAGTATATTGTTGTAGTTTGCTACTGAATATTTTTGACTATTTTTTTAAGCAAACTTTTATATAATGCTGCATGACTTTGTTTCAGGATTATGCTGTGTCAAGAGCCGAATGGTACCTAAAGGTTAAACAAGAGATAATAAAAAAGGAGAACAGCGGTCTTCCAATGAAGAGAAAAATATGCGAGGTGGACATATGAAATACGCCTAAGCCAGGTCATGACTGTACGAACAATACTGTATAAATCAATCAATGGGCAATGTGCACTATGTGTAACAGTGGAAGAACTGAGTTAAAGGTAATGCCTGGAAACAATCATTTTGAAGGGCGGTACCAAAGAATCATTCCGAATTTAGTGTTTAATTGTGTTTCGCTTCCCCTATTCCTCTAGTCGCTGTCGATTGCTTATAATCTAATACAGGTGTTAATTACTGTAGGTATCCTCCACTGTCACAGTGACAGATGTCAGTTTGACAAATGTCACAATGACAGTTGGATTTTTTTTACTTTATGACCCAGGGCTTTAAACCGGAAGCTTTTGTAAATATAAATAGATATATTCAGCTTTTGTTTTGTATAAATAATTAATTGAAAATTTCTTACGGTTTTAATTGCATTTAACTGTTATAATTTTAAGCGCAAAAAGAGAACTGAACAAGATTGATAGTTATTGATATGGACCTATTAAAAAGGCTGAGGTAATGTATAATTAGTAAGGATGTGCTACTTTGTGTGAAACGGATATTTTTGGTTTATTTGATTAGATCTGAAAATTTTCTGCAAGTTAAAAATGTTTTTAAAAATAAATTCCGAAGAATGAATAGTTTGTATAGACACGTTTTGTTTATATTTGCAGAATTGTTACTTGAATATCTCTATTTTGTATAATTTTTTAACAATCCTGTTATAAAGAATTAATGAAATATTCACATAAAAAAATTTTGAAATAAACATAAATATATGAATTTATAGAGCATTAATTATTAATGCTCTATAAAAATGTGGTTACATTCAAATATTTTAGAAAAATAGTTTGTAAAAATGGCATTATATTAATTTTTTACGGATGTAAGACGCAATTTTCATATTTTTTAAATTGTGTCTTCTTATACATGGTTTAAACTTCTTTATGGTGACAATTCTGTTTTAAACCTTTTTTTTTCATTGAAGGTAAGAATTTTTCAAACACTGAGCAGTACATCCATACTTTTTTTTATAAAGTATGCGAATAATGCGTTTGCAAATGTGATATACAAGTAAGGCGGATGAATGTTATTATTACGTGTAAAAAGTTAAACTTTAAATTATAATTAGCTTATAAAATACAAGTTTAATTTTAAATTAACGCTTGACTTAGTTGGAATATTTTCGTTTGTAAATAATAATTATGAATAACATTATTAATATATAAATGTGAAATTGTTTTTATTGCAAGCTTGTTTGTTTGTTACTCGATTATGTGAAAACTGCTAAAACAATTGATCTTAAAAGATCACAGAAATTTATTAATATGAAGTATACAATCTAACTGAAGTCAGCTTTGACGGTGTTCATTCTTTAATAGACTTTTATATGAACCATTTTTTTAATTAACCACAAAGTGTTTGTCTTTGAATAATGAAAATAATTTGGATGACTTTTCTGTTAGTTACATTGTAGTGTAATCAATTTATATATATTTATATAATTAATGCTGAAACAAAGTTTAATCACAAAAAAAAGTTTTTTTTAATTAAAGTTTTCCATTAAAACGTAATGCTGATTTACTCCAATTTAAACTTTTCCGGGTGCCAACTGCGGAGTAATTCGGTATTTAATTTGTTTTTAAATGTCTATCTTTAGACACCTGTAATTCAGCAAGTTGTATTAATAAGATTATATTGAAATGATAAACTTTACTGTGATCTGATTTCAGTCTTTTCTTTATTGTTACAATTAATTTTAAAATTGTGTCTTGAATTTTTGAAGTATTTTATGGTTCTGTACCCAAAGAGTCTAAACGAATACTATCATTGTTATGTCACTGTCTGTCCTAACTATAGCCATTGGAGGCTTTAGCTGTTAAACGGTATAAATTTAATTTTATATGTTTTATGTAATTTTTTCACCCAATTGAAATTAGTTGCAGTTTCATTCTGAAGGAGTGCCTTTATATGAAATGGAATTGGGAAAGAATTGTTGGGGAAGGCGATGAAATTGTTTTTGTCATCTAGACGTGTGGGATGTCATTAGAAAGAGAGGGTTTTGAATAATGTACCAAAATATTTTTGTTTTGTTAAAACTAGTTTAATCTTGATAATTCCGTTAAACGACGAATATTAAGTTTTAACTATAATAGTTAGTAAGTTTTGCGTAATACAAAGGTAGGTTTTTGTAGTCATTGCAATCCTTTGTGTTGTCACTTCAACCGAGCGAGGGTTCAGGCGCTAATTTGTGAATTTACGAAGAACGCCCGTCGACGCATTTCTCGTAGGTTTGTATCGTAATGGATATCGATCCCTTGGCCCTTTGATCATTTAAGATGTGGTGTAATGATGTAATTCTTATACCACGCCACACTTTTTAAATAAAAAAGTAAACAAGCTATAGTAATGAACGTATCTACTATTGATACAGGTAGTTTTGCGCATCAGACTGAGATTTGTAAAAAAATGTAAATTTTTTTTTACTGGAATCACCACAACTGTGACAGATTTTTCAGACATGGTTGAAAAGGTCATATAATTAATATTTTTTACTCAGTTTAACGCACAGAAGAATCAGTATGAGTAATAGACACATTCTTTGTTACCGCACATATAGTGTCACAGCATATGTGACTAAACGATGTAGGTATAGAACCCACTTAGTGAGATCCCGACTCGCATTTGCCTGATCTTTTTCTAAATAAACTTCAGCGATGAAGTGCTATAGTGTTGTTGTATTTTTTATCTTCTAAATGATGTAGGTATAGAACCCACTTAGTGAGACCCTCACTTGCATTTGCCTGATCTTTTTCTAAATGAATTTCAATAATGGAGTGCTATAGTGTTGTTGTATTTTTTATCTTCTAAATGATGTAGATATAGAACCCACTTAGTGAGACCCTCACTTGCATTTGCCTGATCTTTTTCTAAATGAATTTCAATAATGGAGTGCTATAGTGTTGTTGTATTTTTTATCTTCTAAATGATGTAGATATAGAACCCACTTAGTGAGACCCTGACTTGCATTTACCTGATCTTTTTCTAAATGAACTTCAATAATGGAGTGCTATAGTGTTGTTGTATTTTTTGGTCTTCTAAATGATGTAGGTATAGAACCCACTTAGTGAGACCCCGACTCACATTTGTCTGATTTTTTCTAAATTAACTTCAGTGATGGAGTGCTATAGTGTTGTTGTATTTTCTTATCTCATTTAAGTTGTACAAACATTATTCTTATATTGTATATTTCCTTCGGTTACGTATGAATCAACATTAATTTAAAGTTTACGAAGGATTTCCAGATAATATGGACCGTCTTATTGTATACATTTGTTTGTATAATGTTTACGAACATTTGTAAATTTTTTTGTTTCGTGTATTAATTTTAATCATAAAGAATACCGGTAGAGGGCTATATAGTGTTGGGCCCAGACGTTATAGAAAAAAACAACATATAGAAAGCGAAAAAATAAGTAGTTTGTAAATGCTTTGTAATTGACCATTAAGCGATGTGAATTTTATTTCATAAGTTGAAATATAATTTACTTTGTCTTTTCAGTGTTTTCCTGAAGTTTTTTGTAATTACAATGGAGAAAAAGTCGCATGTAAATAATATTTTTTTTTATTGGCTGTAAAGTTGAATACGATAAAGCCGCAGAGAGAGATAATTCTCATCAATGTTCTAAAGTTATTCAAGTTCAAATTTCCACATTTTCCAAAAAAATTTTCCACGTTTTTCATTCTCAATTTATATATTATCATTCAATAATTTGATATTTTCAGTAAAAAATCTAAACTTTTTTCTATAAAATCAAAAACATTGCTAGATTTAGAACTGAATGTATGTTTTTGATCTATTTTCTGAATCGGTTGATGATTACATACTTAAACCTCAAGCGGACAAGATTTTTTTTAATTTCTCAAACAATCATAAGTTTTCAATATGTAAAGCTTAGAATATAATTTTTTACTATTCTCTTAAGGACTTTGAAGAGAATTACCTGTCTGCTGCTTTGTCGTTTTCAATTTTACACCATCTGTATAAGCTAATTAAAGCTCCAAAAAGGGATCTCCTATAACTAAAATTTTATCGACAAATAACTGACCTTTGATTTGATTTTATCGACTTCCTGGAATGATTAGTCCAACACCCCACACCATATGCTCTCGAATTATAGCCATTCCAAAAGTTCCCTGGAAGTTCAGTTGTGTGAAATTTGATAGATAGGTAATAAAAATCTACCCAAGTGCGTATCAGTACATGTATAAAGGAAATGTCCATACTTGACGTTGTATCTACAATTTTCATCTGTCAAATCTACGATTGTTAAATTAAATGGAGATGTAATTGTGGGTAATCTTGACTCATATAAATGAAATGACTCACTGAATCTGAATCAGCAAAAAGAATGTATTCACCTTAACGAGTCAATGACTAATGATAATTTCTATACGAACCATGATGCAATCGTACCACTATAATAATATGCAAACATATGAATAAGTATTTCTCAAACGTTACCATTAGGTTTGTTTTAGAACTGGTTCCTAACAGAGCAAGATTCAAATGCGTTTGCGAATATGATGTACTTTACATACTCACACTACATAATTCGTGACGAGAAAGAAAGTGACGGACTTATCTAATTCACATGGGTTAGATGTTCTCTCTTTCTGTGTGATTTTTTTATGCAATAGAAAGGAATGTACCTAAATACGAAAAATGAATGCGTAACGTAAAGAAAGAATCATTAGTTTTTTTTTGGACAAAACAATACCAACATGCCTTAAATCGGTGAACGCGTTCACTCATTATAGCGTATCAATGTGAATTAGTGGAACGGACAAAGCTATTCTCTCTTCACGCGCCTGTAATTTGTTATATTAATTGGTTACAAAGACTGCTTTTAAGATGTTTTTCGAATGGCATTCCTAGAAATTGTATCCAGATGTAGTGACCTTTTGAAATCAATACAAAAGGTCACTCATTATAGCGTATCAATGTGAATTAGTGGAATGCTCAAAGCTATTCCCTCTGCACGCACCTGTAACTTGTTATATTAATTGGTTACAAAGACTGCTTTTAGGATGTTTTTCATATGGAATTCCTAGAAATCGTATCCAGATGTAGTGACCTTTTGAAATCAATACAAAAGGTCACTCATTATAGCGTATCAATCTGAATTAGTGGAATGCTCAAAGCGATTCCCTCTGCACGCACCTGTAACTTGTTATATTAATTGGTTACAAAGACTGCTTTTAGGATGTTTTTCGTATGGAATTTCTAAAAATCGTATCCAGATGTAGTTACCTTTTGAAATCAATACAAAAGGTCACTCATTATAGCGTATCAATCTGAATTAGTGGAATGCACAAAGCTATTCTCGCTTCACGCGTCTGTAACTTGTTGTATTAATTGGTTATAACCACTGCTTTTAAAATGTTTTTCGTATGGAATTCCTAGAAATCATATCCAGATGTAGGGACCTTTTGAAATCAATACAAAAGGTCAGGATTATTTTGTACATCGTTATATTTTGTTTATATTCATAAGTAAGTCAACACATGTTAGCCCTGAACCTTTTTTTGGTGTCTGCTGTTATCTTTTGTTTTGGTTGATTGCTGATAGGTAGGTTAGTTAGGGCACGGAGTTATTAATACAGATCAGTTACAAATAAGCGTTATTTGTGTCACAGATCCCTATACGTAGTAGGACATGAGGATATAGCGTCGTATTTTTAAAGGTCCTTAGTCATCGTTATAACCGAAATCCACAGAGTATGTTTGTAAAATAATTTTGTTTCCTTTCATTATAAACGTCAGGCTCAACAGCCGCAGGCGAGTTGACCACATATTTTTTTTTTAATATTTCATATAATAATTGAGATCTCCATCATATAGCTCCAAAATTAGACGATGTAAGGGTATACCTAACAAACAGGTGGATGGTCGGACCTAATAAAGTTATGAGGGTTGATTGTTACTATGGTGTTCTAAAAAAAAGGATAAATAAAACAGAGTTTTTCGTATTCATTATACTAAAATAATACTTTAGTAGAAAAATGTACATTACTCTAAACATCAACGAAAAGTATTCACAGAAATGAGTCGAACGGCATTGTCGCTTTCCTCATCTTGGCCTGTAGCATCTATTTCTGTGGTTTTTAAATTAAATAATTTTTTTTCCCAACTAAATGAAACTATGTGATGTAGTATTATTTCTACTTTCTTTAAATTCTTAACCACGACCTAGGGTTCGTAGTATGACAACATCTTTGGGTGGATAATTTGTAGATCTTTACAAATTGCCCTGATAGTGATGTTGTCATACAACAAAAAACTCAGGTTGTGATTAAGAATTTAAATAAAGTAGAAATTTTACTACATCACATAGTTTCATTTAGTTGAGAAAAAAACATTTAATTATAATGAATTTCTACAAAATTAACACCAAGTATATTCAATATCTGTGGTTTTTTTTAGTGATGACTTCCAGGTCTTGATTGATTCAGCAGAGAAATTTGAATATATACAAAATGAATTAAAGCTTTTTTTGTTTGTTTTCTTCATAATTAAGTATATATGTAACTTTACATGTCATCATTTGTTGTTAATAATATAGTTTATTAAGACTTTCTTTATTGCCTCAGTATGATATGTATATAGATATTTATATATGTATGTACAGTCTGTTACGTGAGTATGATGTGAAATATTGATTAGAAGCATTTTATGATTGAATCACTGCATGTGGGATAGAATAATTCTTTGGCAAACCATCGTTTCTAAAGAGGTAACATTGTATTCTATCACTTTGATATTTAGGGTTTAGTCGACTTGAGGCGGCAGGACGAAGCAGGTTGACGGCTTGAGGCTGATAAACGTTATCTGCCTCAAGTCGTCAAGCAGTATATAATTTTATTTTTCCAAAACAAACTTCTAAATTTTTAACATTTTGTTTATGGAGGACTAATATTTGTAAACCATAAAACGTCTGCTGCTTTTTCAAGATGGCTTGATTCAGCAAGCATGCTCGGCTCTTGTCTTCTTGTAGTTTTTGGATATCAGTTTTCAATGAAATATCTATAATTAAGATTTTAAAAGCTCAGCCACAATTATATTGAAATTTAGAAACTCAGACTCTGTTCAAAGAAAATTTTAGGAACTCTGAAATAGTTACATCTAAATTTTAGAAACAGAACAGATTTTAAAACAGATTAGGAGCTGATTTTAGAACAGGAACAGTCAAATCTAAATTCTAGACACTCGGAAAGTGAAATTTTATAAACTCAGAAAATGCTGTACCAACATTTTAGAAACTCAGAAACTGTCGAATCTAAATTTTAGACATTCAGAAACTGTTGCATCGGAATTTCAGAAAGTGAGAAAAGGCTTAATCTAATTTTTTTAGAAACTCGGGAATGCTAAATCCAAACTGTTACACTCACACAGTTGAATCTAAATTTGAGAAATGGGATATTGCTGAATCCTAATTTAAAAATAGGCTATATAAAACCCATAATGTTTCGATTTAATTTCTTTTTAAAATATCTAATATTATTATCAACATCCCGTTGTCTGATCAGGTCATTTTCAGAATATAATAAAGTTATATTTAAAGATTTTTCGCTATCATATCTGGTTTCTGAAGGTTTAAGTTAAAATTAATAACCTTGGATCCCTCCACTCCCCCAACATTGTGCGAATGGGTAAAACCACTTATTTAGTGCTTGTATTTTGTAAACAATTTTCGATATTATACTCACTTGATATGCTATACATATGTGACTAAGTTAGTTACTTGCGAATGTAAATAGTTAAAAAATATGTATTATACAAAATATTTATACATTGCCGTTTGGTATACGGTTTGCACTGATAAAGTAAATAGGAGAGAACTTGTAAGAATATGTGATTATTGAAATATTGATCGTATTTAGTCTTTGATTGTACCGCGTGGGCTTGAAGATAAAGGCATTTTTGTTATTCATTATTAACTTCTCAAAAATGTTTTTTGTTGGCTAAAAGGATAAATTGGAACCTATTTAATCTAGGTGTAATCGATTTAGATGATGATCTTAATGATATAAAGTATGTCACTGTAATATAATTGGTAACTAGAATTTTGTAAGGACTTCATTGAAATTTTGGTAAGACATAAACTGAAGAAAAATTATGTATTTGACCTAAGACATGAATAATGGTGGTGCCCTCTAGCTATATTTGAAATACCTTTACAATCGCTATAAATCAGTGATAATTCATCCAATTATGATTAGACTATAACTTTGTACAAATATTAAAAAAAATTAATACTGATAATTTTTTCTGATCGGGTCTCGTTTTAATTTATTCATTATGGTTCGATGCAAGCTTAAATAAAAATTATCTAGGTATGTCAGTGTGGCTGCTGAAAACTTATGGTATTCACAGCAATTATATTCCATAGTGGAATGTAATTGCCGTGAAATAAGTTGTATAGTTATTTGAAAATGAAATATTTTATTTGTATATCAATAGTTTCTGTAAATCGAATAAATTTATAAGTAGCTACAAGCCACAACGCAAGTACCATAGACCTCAATCCGTAGGTTTGCTTGTCTTTTACTCTTTTTGTCTTTTAGGTGCTGTTAATTGAATGTGTAGAAATTTTCAAAACTCAAAAATTTAAATTTTAGAAGCTATGACATATAGAAATTTTAAAAACTCAGAAATTGTTGAATTTTAATTTTTGAAGCGCAGGAAAAACTGAATCAAAGTTTTTGTAACTCCGAAACTGTTGAATCTAAATTTTAGAAGCTCAGAAAAAACTGAAACGTAATTTTGGAAATATGGAAACAGTTGAATTTACATTTTGGAAGCTTACGAAAATTTCATCGAAATTCTAGAAACTAAGAAACTGTTGAATGTCAATTTTGGAAGCTCAGAAAAAAACTGAAAACTGAAATTTTATAAACTGAGAAATTGTTGAAACTAAATTTCAGAAGTTCAGAAAATGCTGAATCAAAATTTTGGAAACCCAGAAATGATGATTGAATTTAAAGTTTTAGATATCAGAAAATAAGTATCTTAATTTTAAAAATAGTGTCTCGGGTCACAAATATAATTTTTTTTGAGTTCAATGTGACTAATGTTGGTTTAATTATTGGCATCCTAGTTTAAAAAGGTTTAAAGGTTTGGAATGCTCTGAGTGTCCACTCGGTGGTAGCACTTCAATACATTACACTCGGGTCATCTTTATGTAAAAAATAGTACGATTTCTCTCTTGGATACGCAGTGCAAATGCCTTCTTGACACTGTATTTTATGGAAAAAATGGCTTTATTTTTGTGTGCCCATGCGGTTTATTAAATCATAATATATGTATATTTAATTTAGGAATACGACATATTTAAATTGGACATCTGTCACTGGTAAACTGTTTGGCTGTACACAATAAGATAGCTTTGATTTTGTGTGTCTTTAATTTTAATGTTCCATATTGTTCACAGCCAAAAATTTTGGGAAATTAACAATCGAAAATTTCCAACGTATATTAAAGGTCTGAAATAGCATCGTATTATGGAAAGCATTCCTGAACCATATGTGAAGTCATGTGATTAAGTCATTTCTTTCAATATTTTTATTCTTAAACTATACAATAATTATCACATTATCGCAACAATGAAGGGTTTAATAAGGGTAAATTTAATTTTACAGTCTGCATTGATGCTTGTATCACAGATACATTGTATATATAATCGCACGCAACAACAAACATGACTTTGCAACAATTAATATGAGGCAAATACAGTCCTTCTCATTATTTGCAAGAGTTGTTTAACATTAAACTTATTTATGCAACAATTTAATAAAACTACAATAATTATCACATTATCGCAACAATGAAGGGTTTAGTAAGGGAAAGTTTAATTTTACAGTCTACGTTGATGCTTGTATCACAGATACATTGTATATATAATCGCACGCAACAACAAACATGACTGCAACAATTAATATGACGCAATATTTGCAAGAGTTTATTTAACATTAAACTTATTTAAGCAACAATTTAATAAAACTGCAATTAATTGTTTCAACAATAACCTCTCATGCAGCATGCTCCTTGTTTATAAGAATGCTTGCATTTGCGCCCTTCAAACATATATATATATTTTGGATTATTAAGATAAATATGGAGACAATTATATATCAAAAGAAAGAGAACGAAACCTATGCTTGTAATATTTTTGCCACTACGATTTTTATTCCGAACCGTGGTGGTTGTTATTAAGTTTTTGGCCCAGAAAAACTTAACAATAACATAAATTTTTGTTAGGATAAGTGATTTTTTATTTACAATTACGTTTAATTATTGTTTATACTTTTTTATGGTAATCACAAAAGTTGCATTTTATAAAGACTTTCTTTATAAGCCTTTTTCATACGGAAACAGGGAACTTTTTGTCTTCATTTATTTTTACGCTCGTAGCTACATATGTAAGGTAAAATGCTTCGGCCATGTTGTAACTTTATTTCTTCTTTACCAATGTAAAAAATTTCATTGCAATAAAATCAATAAGTGTTATATATGTTATATATGTTCGCCGATGTTTTGTAAAAGTCGCCTGTGTGCTCAAGGAGTTAAGTATCTTTATACAATATTATTTGTAAGTAATTGATCGCAAATGAGGCAAGTAAAGGCATTCTAGTGAACGAAAACTGATAAGCAAGCAATTGCGCAATGTGTGCGTGTGAATGCGAATTTCATTGTTAACATTATGTTAGGTGAATACATTAATCACGATGCAACTTCACGTATATTATATGAAACTATGTTGCATGTCAATTGTTTACGTATTATTGTTATAATACGCATTGATGCAATTACTTGCACTGTAATGCAATATTGTACATATGACAGCAACTTTTGAATAGGTACACATTTATTTTGATGTCTGCTATTTTCGACCCTTATCTGTGATATGTTTTTATTTTATATCGTTACCATCCAAATATGATAAAATGGCAACTTAAGTTCTTGTACTTACCAAATGTATTTATAATAATGCAAAAATATGGATATTTGTATAAATGTTAGTAAATAAATATCATGATGCTTTTTTGAAGTGAAACTTCTTTAAGGATGTCCAAATCATTCGGTCACCTTAATATTGTGTCATGCTCAAGAAAACAAATACCGAACGCATCTGGACTGGCTACAGAACCAGCCAAATGCTAACAATATGGTGTTTGAAAATATCATTATGTTCAAATTTTAATCTATTGACGAATGGGCAGGTCGCCACCGATTGACGAACGCTGTAAATTTGTATAGATCTTTATTTTGAAATGAAAAGTCTTATAAGCGTTAATAATATTATTATTAATTATTAATTAACTTCGTAAAGTGTACTATGTATCTGGTCGGGCAGTTTACATAGCGATTACACATGGATGAACACTTGCCACTCTCCGTGCTGCTATATCTCTGAAACAGTCATACAAAAAATTGCATGTAGCCAAACTTGTAGAGAATTGTATCCTTTAAAATTGTTTGTTTATACCTCTAATGATATGTGAGACATAGGAAAAGAGATATTTGCAAAAAGACCGTTTTCGTGGCATTTCACGTTTGATATCTTGATTAGTAGACACAATATTTTATGAGATTTTTCAGCCCATGGGATTTTGGGATGTCAAAACAAAGGTCTATGCATATTTTCAGCCTTTTCGATATTTAGCCTTTATTTCACCTTTTTGACTGTACTTTAAACAACTTGCCATGTGAGATTTTTCACATGTAATTAAATTATGATTATTGTGACTTGTTTATTGTGTGTGAATACGTTTTAACTGTCGAAATGATCACATACGAATCAATATTTATTGATATATATTACTGATAGTTTTAAACAGAATAACATGGGAAAAGAGCATACCTCCATGATTATCGTGAATTCTAACTAAGATGAACCGTTATAGAAGTTTCACTTCATCCGTGAGCTGTACTTACATCTTTTTTTATTATATTTTTGGCTACAATATTTGAATTAGTTAACACACCGATTGTAACTATTCCCTTACAAGTTGATGTTATACATATGCAACAGTTTGAATACTATTGTAACAGTTTACGTATCGATGTAACTTACAATTACAATCGCTTACAACTTTTATATAAATGTTAACACTTTTTTAACTCGATGCGTTTTGCATTTTCTAAAGGTTGTAAAGTGACTTTTTCCTTGGTGAATTTGCAGATGTATTCGCATATACTTTGTATAATTTAAAAAATATCATTTAATTATATTATTGTGATATAAACAAGGTAAACTATATAATTATGTTTATAAAATATTCTCGTCACAATTTGTACTTAAAGTATACATTATTATGTTAAATATTATTAAAAAGAATATTATTATTATTATCAATATTATTATTATAATTATTAGTGTTTAGTGTACTTAAAGAATTGTTTAGATGGACAGAATTTATGTATAAGCTACGGATGCTATTTATATTTAATGCAGTGTTTTTGAAAAGTATTTTATTTAGAATGGTTGGAATAGCTCAGTGACCATGATTTTTGGTACAATATGGAATTCTGGAGAGATTTATTTTATTTTGTAATCGTACCGAGTCTTTTTGAAAATCATTTTTAATTTAATTTTCAATAAAAATTCTTTAAATTATATTACATTTTCTGGAGTTTACCGAACTGCAGTTAGAAGCAATACAAATTCAGTGAAAAGAATGTTTATGGGATTGATATTTTTATTATACATGTGCATTCGAAAGTACATTTAAAGACTAAATCTAGAAGGTTAGCATCATGACCTATCCGAATTACCCTTATTATATTTGGCAAATTTTTTAATTTTGTAGAAAATTATGGGAGTATTTTTTAATCATTTTTAACAAAATTTTTATTTTCCGCTGACTTTTATTTAATTTTGTTTTCTCGTTCAAGCTTTTTTTTGCTATTTCTGCTTTTTTGAAATTATTATTTAGTGTTTTGTTATTGAAAAATAATAGGTCAACTACACACTAATATATGTTATATTTTTTTTAAATTTAAAACATTACATTTGATTGTGTTTGCTTTATTTTAGCTGATGAAACAAAATTCAAAAAATATGTATAGTCAATACATATTTTTTTTAAATTATTCATTAAATTATTCGTAGGCGTATTCATTTCAAAAATTTGTGCGTACCCTAATTTTCTGACATCACTCAGAAAACAATATTTCATGAGGTTATTTTTCTGTAACTAGTAATCAAAGCAAGAAGGGCAGAGTTTAAGTAAATTAAATGTTTTTATTCGTTTATTCTTTCTTGTTTCTTCATGGCAATCTTGAATAAAAATAACAACACTAATTGGCTTAAAATTATGAAACACAGTTACCTTAAAATTGGCTTAAAAGTATATACAATAAATTCTCAAATCGTCACCTGTCTTAAGCCTTCAGTCATTTTTGAATTGTGTCTTATCAAGTCTTTCACTTGTCTTATTTTTTTCCAGAATTTCTCTTCTGTCTTTGATTCTTTCACATAGAGATTTCCTTATAGAGAGTGTTTTTATTTTATAGGCAGGATTAGGTCTAGTGAACTGTGCGAGCCATATGATGGTCCATCACATCATCTATTTGGATGGATGCAATAATTTCCTTTTCTGCTATCTGAATCGGCTCTTGGAACATTATCATGTGGAGGGCAGCCATAAAAGTATGTGCATTTGTGAAAATACGGTGTTCCAGCTAATTTTCAGGTTCCAGTCATCTTCACTATTATTGTTAATAAAATTTTACAGCCCTGGGGTATTATCCATTACAAGGTTGTAATAATGATCCATTTCTTCTATTTTTCTTTCTTTTCTAAACCGTTTTTTATTTCGATTCACCATAATCATAAAAAATAAAAAAGAAAAATCAAACAAATACAATGACATAACTTACATGAACTCTGCCCTCGTTGCTTTGAAAACTAGGTACAAAAAAAAATAACCACATAAAATATTATATTTTGAATGATTTCCAAAGGTTGGCGTAAAATGGATATCTAGTGATTTCACCCGTTAATCTCAAAACGTTATTAACTCGTGTTAGTATGTAGTTGGTCAATTATAATTATGGATAAATTATTATTTATCTATAATAACACAATATGTTAGAGTGCAGTTGGTCAATTATTATTATGGATAAATAATTATTTATCCATAATAACGTAATAAATAGAAATTTGAAGAAAGCAAAAAGAACATTAAGAAAGCTTGTACAAAAAACAGAACAGAATTAACATCAGGTGAAATATTAGTAAAAAAGTTCATATTCATTAAAAAAAAGTCACCAAACATAATATTAGTAATTTAGAAATATGATTATATTAAGTTTCAAGATTTAGCCTTTGGATGTCACTATTTGGGCAAGTCTATATATTTTATGTTTATGCCATAATATTATCATATCAATGTGAATGAGGCGCAGGGTTGCAATGCGTCTGGCAAATCTTGAAAAACAAGAAATATATCGTGGAGTTCTGTTCATCCTTGGAATATCCTGGAAAATTTGTGGAATGTTTGTGAATTCTTTTCGAATTTGTGTTAATAATTTATTGTATATATTGAAATATTATTTCAGTAGTAGTAATAAATGTGGGTGAATTGAAATAAATAAACTTGGATAACATGACAATATTTAGTACATTGTTATCGTGCTACTATGAATAAATGTGGGTAAATTGAAATAAATAAACTTGGATAACATAACAATATTTAGTACATTGTTATCGTGCTACTATGAATAAATGTGGGTGAATTGAAATAAATAAACTTGGATAACATAACAATATTTAGTACATTGTTATCGTGCTACTATGAATAAATGTGGGTGAATTGAAATAAATAAACTTGGATAACATGACAATATTTAGTACATTGTTATTGTGCTACTATGGTACGACTTATGCATGCTGTGTGAACAATCGAAGAAAATCGGCAAAGTTTGTGTACACAAAAGTAACCATATATGACAAAAATTCATGTACGGTACAACCGTAGTGTTACAAGAATAAAAATTACAAAATAAATCTCTTGAAAGACCTATTTAAATCCTCAATCGAGCAAAAAAAAATTTGTTTGTGAAAAGTTAGGTTATTTTTCATAACAGTTTCTAAATATAATTTCTATTGATATCTTTGAGCCATTGAGATGAAACAAAATACAGATGGTGTTCCATTGTATTATACATGGCCAAATGTAACATACTAATCTATGAAATTCGCAGGATTGACTGAATAGTCAAAAAAGCCATATAAAACTAGAGAAGAGAAAAAAACCATTTTGACAGCCCAAATGTCAATGTCAATTAACTTTTTATTTTTAATAAATATGGGCAATGACAACAAAGCACATGTAAATGTCGGTTAACATTCTATTTTTAATAAAATGACTTTTTTAATATGTAACGCACATTAAAAGAAGTTATCAGTATAAATTATTATTTGTAATCGTTTCTAAGAAGTTATTATGTACTTTGTTAGATTTTAATTATTGTTTATTTCTTGTTAACAATTCTTGATATAGTAATACTTTATTGTTTTGTATTATGGTTATAAATTGTCTTTATTTTTTGCCTTTTCTTGATTGTCAATTGCTAGACAGACATACAAGATTGAAAAAATAAAAGATCTATCATATTATATCTCATTTGTCTAATTGAGAATTAAAATAAAACTTTTAAGGAGCTAATTTTTTTATTTACTCTAAGGGTATCATTTTTATTCTTGTAACACCTTGACTCAATGATATATGGACATTTGTCAGTCTCCTTTAAGGTGTTTTGTGAATATATTATGGTGTAAACAAAACATGACATCAGAATATAATCATTATGACATAGAGAAAATGTCGAGATTTTTATTGTATTGAATGTAAATAGCAACCGTGGTTGTATGTTTTATTACTAATTATATGATTGAATTTGTAATAATTATTATTATATTATTGATTTTATTCGTATAACTAAATAAATCATGTTTTGGTTATTGTGACAAGTTTTATTTTCAACCAGTCATAGTGCTAGAAGTAGACTATAAGGGGTTAATTATACTAATGTATAATTGCAAACACCTTATATTTTGTTATTAGTAGTCTTACACACATATTGTCTTAAACAATAGTGTCCTTTAAAAGTCAAGCCATGGTGAAGCCTTTGGAAAATGGTAAGTTGCCTATAGGAAAGTGAGTGTGGTATTTCGTTCAATAATTTACGGAAAGGGTAAAACTGTTTCTGAACTGATATTATCTTAAATAGCTTCTGCCACAATAATTCAGATAAGTTTTACGAAAAATGAAGTCTATAAAAATGTAGAAAAGTTATTTTAATCTTTATGGAGAACAACTAGAAAAATTGGCATCTCTAAGCTAATATTGAATTTGTGTGAAAATTTAAATCACTCTAAAAAGCAAATTTAGGCTGTTATCAAAACTTGTTTGGTTTCATTGGTGCTTTCAGTTTATTTATTTTTTATAAAACTTTCATATATCCAAAATAAAATCAACATATGATCCTAGGAAAGGCTTATGTTTTATGCAAAGTGAATATAAGCTTTTTTCAGTCAGCACTGAAAAAGTATTCTGTTAAAAAATGGCTTAATATAAAATTTCAAATCTTATGTTGCCAAGTTAGCATATATTTGCAATGGACATATTTTTAAATCATCATTCAATTCATTGCATATCAAATTTGTACAATTAGAAATAAGCACATCGCATGAATATTTTGATATAGGGAATTCGTATTGTGATTTGTTGAAACATTAGTTTGAAGTTTACAAGACACCTTCAGAGTTAACTGCTAATTGGTAAATTCTGAACTACTAAAATTTGCCTCATTACCGGTATCAAGGCGACATTAAAAATAAAAACGAAATAACATAATTTAATAAAGAGGAACAATGTTTTTTTTTAATTAAAATAATTGTTATACAAAATTTAAACCTAAAATCGGAAAAATTAACTTATAGCGTAACAAAATAATGATGTGAAATTAAACTATCATCTCTTTGAGTTGTTTACCTCACTTTATTAACAAAAAAATATAAGTGTCAATTGTAGTAGTAATAGTAAACTAGTCGCGTGTAATATTATTTATTTCAAAGCGAAAATAGCGCATTTAATCACAATTAAATGCGAACTACGTGATGTAGTATTATTTCTACTTAGTTTAAGTTCTTTACCACAACCTAGGTTTCGTTGTATTACAACATCTTCAGGTGGGTTATTAGTATTAATTGTGGGTAATATTTTTTATTATCACTAATTCATATATAACATATAGTTGAATATCTGACATATTTGTATATAACTGTTGAAGTGCAATGACGTTATCTTCATATCATTGTACAGAGCTATTGTTTTACTTGGCACTAAATAGATAATAAGATGGTGTCACTAACCTTTTTACATTTCGAAAGGCGAAGCATATAAAATGACCGAAAAGCAAATCATACTCTAATTAAGCTGAAAGCTGGTTCTGCCCTATAATTTCCACATAGTCAGTGTCCATCTATTTCCTCTAGGTGCAGTTTTTACTGCCTCGTCTCAGAGATCAAGTTGATAGCTATTGACCAAGAGAATTGCACGAAGTAATGAATAGGAACTTGCCGAACTGCGTAATCCCCGCTGCTCTTCTCCATGATTACGTATCACATAAGTTTCGGTCTCGTCAACTACGGTTACCGACATACCAGCCTGCAGCCCACTGCATGATGAAATTGATTCATATTGCTATAATACTTTCCTCGAAAAATTCACACGGTAAAAAGTATACAATGGCCTCGGTAGATGATGACAACACCTCCCCCAGCCTAGATCGGATTTGCTATGCTATGTGGAAGAAGCTTGATATCGGATACCACATCCATCTAGAGTGCTGTAATGTTTCAATGAAACTTATTACACATGAATTATACTTCAGTTTCTAATGTTCTCGAACATATGGTAATAAAGATACATGGTCTTAAAAAGGTTCAGACCTGAAGACAATAGTGTCTTATAGAGGTAATAATATCATATTACTCGTATTCAAGTGAACTCTACTAAAAGCAAATTTAAGACCATCTCACAAAACACTTAAGCAGTAACAAAGCTACATCAGATTCTGTTCTATAAAAGTTATAACTTCATATTACTCGTATTTAAATAGACTCTACAAAAATTGATATAACACAGGTGAATACAAATTCGAGCGATCCTTTTTATATTGTAATTACTAATAATATTATAATTTGAACTTTATGTAACACGTAGAAAGATAAAAAATTAGCGATGGGTGCGAGCGACTTCCCCTACCGTGTGTTAAACAGCAATTGATTTCACGAGAGCCATCAAACTCGTGGCAAATTAATTAGTACGCACACAAGCGCGATAGCACTTGTCGGCACTCTAACGGTTAAACCAAGTTACCTACATACTTTCTCAATTGCATTGTTGCTATTAGTGAGTAGATTGAGGTAAAAAAACTAAACACTCTGGATTACAATCTTACAAAAGATTTCTTTGGCATTTTTAAGTATATATGAGTATATAGAGAAATATTTTTAAGTATATATAAGAAAACCATGGCACTAAAACGGTTAAAGAATATTTTAACTTTATAAAACTATTCTTCCGTGCTTTTTTTTTGTACACAAGGCTTATTATTTTTGTGAATAAGAAAAAGAAGGAAAATGGAAATGTTTTAATTTTTTTATTAAACTAATTTCTTCTAAATTAGAGAATAATGTGACGAGTCACTCTATAACGAAACTTCTGAAAAAACGCTATTTCAACAAATTGTGGATGGTGTTATTAGTGATATTTCATTTTGAAAAACGTTTTCTGGTTGTTATTAAAGTTTTATTTTTCAGGAAGTAGAAATAATTTTATGACAAAAAATTAGATTGCGAACTTTGAAGATGTTTATCTCAGAAACGAATGAGTTTTTCGCATACTCTGAAACCATTTTACTTTGAAAATCATAAGGGGAATTAAGTCCGCAAAAAAACCGGGTTAAATAAAAATACACTGCGTATATTGGCTGTAAATGCAACCAAAAATGTTTTGCAGCTGTGTGCAACTATTTCACTTACATTAGCACTACCAACTATACATTCAAAACATAAGTATTTGGTGTTTTTGTTCGATACGAGTTACTTGACAACAATAATTTCACATATACATACATTATTTGAAATTATTGTTTTATTAAAATATCAGTAAACATGTGTGTTAATTTCTTTTTATTTCAGTAAAATACTTACAGAAGAAAATTGATAACTTATTTTAACTATAACTTTTTCCAAATATGTACTTGAAAATAAAAAAAATATAGCACCAAATGAATGAATGTAATTTTTCTGTAAATTTAGATTTTAACAGTCATTTCAAAATGGATGACAAGTAATCGATTTTGTTAAGAACAATTTTTTTAAATTTCTTATATTATTGTTATTAAAACTCACTCTTCTGCAGACTTTTTTAAAACTGTATATCATATGTAATGTATAATTGAATTATTGACAATAATTTGTCGAATGTGTATTGCCATTCTGCAAGGCGCTTACGATTTCATAGTTCCTTGCCCTTTCCAGGAAGAAAAGCTACAACCCACTCAAATTCTTTAAAATCAATTTAGATATAATTTACTCCAAAATTACTGATTTACTTGGCACTTCGCCGTAAAATAAAGAATGATTTCAGCTGTTCGAAGCTGCAATACGTGCTGATGGCGTGTTTTAACAGAAATGGAATAAAAAACCCGCATGCCGCAAACACTAATGTGGTTTAAGCCCATATTTTAAATCAAATTCTAAAAAAAACTACTTCTGCAATACTTATTACTCTTTCTTTTAACTGATATCGCCCACAATATATTAAATTAGAAATAAACTTGATAAATACGACTATAACTCGCATTACGAGGGTTCCATACATACTCAGGTGTATATAAACATTTAAGTGTACATAGTATTTCTATCAATCCATTTAACAATATCAATAACATTCCGACCATGCAAATATATAAATATATTGCCTAGTTTATCTTTCAGACATAATAAATATACATTTTAAAATACACACATATAAACATTTATGTGCACATAGTATTTCCATCAAACTATTTAAAAATATTAATGTATCTCCATGCATCTCCATGCAAATATATAAATATATGGCCTAGTTTTCTTTCACAGACATAATAAATATACATTTTAAAATACAAAGAAATAAACTTGTTAAGTATAACTCGCACTACATTGTTGAATACGCATATAAACATTTATGTGCACATAGTATTTCCATCAAACTATTTAAAAATATTAATGTATCTCCATGCATCTCCATGCAAATATATAAATATATGGCCTAGTTTTCTTTCACAGACATAATAAATATACATTTTAAAATACAAAGAAATAAACTTGTTAAGTATAACTCGCACTACATTGTTGAATACGCATATAAACATTTATGTGCACATAGTATTTCCATCAATCTATTTAAAAATATTAATGTATCCCCATGCATCTCCATCCAAATATATAAATATATGGCCTAGTTTTCTTTCACAGACATAATAAATATACATTTTAAAATACAAAGAGATAAACTTGTTAAGTATGACTATAACTCTCACTACAAGTGTTGTATACACACATAGGCGCATATAAACATTTGTGTGCACATAGTATTTCCGTCAATAAATTTAAAAATATTAATGTATTTCTATGAATTTCCATGCAAATATATAAATATGTTGCCTAGTCTTCTTTCACAGACATAATAAATATACATTTTAAATTACAATTGTCTTTACAGCTGATTTTATTCACTTGTTTGGAGTTTCTGTGAACATCTTACAGACCCAACTGCATATCATAAGTTGATCAACAATTATTCGTAAACTGCTAGATACTATTAAGCTGTGGTATTTTCTTTGTTAATTTAATTTTACAGTGTAAGTTTTTTATAATAAAACTCAAGGGACCGAGTATTTTCTTTAAATATATAGAGAGCTTTTGCTTTATGGAGTGTTTAAATAAATTTTTTTTTTAATTCTAAGTTGTTTGTCTGGTTTTATTCACAAAGATATATAATCAGTTCCCTTATTCTTATAGCTTACATTGATTTCTTACATTTTAAAATAATTATTTAAAATAATACATCAAGGTTGTTTTCTTTACAATTCCAATAGCTATTTTGTATGTTCTTATATAAAAAAGCGGTAATATGTTAAGTGTCAACTTTACCCAGTAAACAAGTGTGCCTAATGAAAATACCAGTAATGACTGTACATAGTAAAGCAATAAAACTGTATCTGTTCATTCTTAGAATTGTTGACATTCGTAAAGATAATTTCGGATTCTATGTGAGCCTATTGGTAATAAATATGTGCTTAGTGATAACTAACAATAAACAAATTTTGCCCCCTAAGCAATGTCTTCTCGTTCTTAATAGAGAATGGCGGATTTGTTACAAAGATGGATCAGTGTAAGGGTTATATACAGAGTGTCATAACATTGAAAAGAATGTCTTTATACAGAGTTTAATGACACTCTTTATAATCAACAATAACCTACACAAATAATAATGCAAATAAAAAATTCACCACCCACTCACTTTTCCCCTAAAAACGTTTTAAAACATTTTATTTCAGAACTTTGTAGGTATTATAAATATATTTAACAGAGCCACCTTTCAGTTTTATAGCAATAATATACTACGAGTAAAGCTGCAGTGACATACAGACGGACAAGGCGAAACTTTAACAGTTCCTAGTTTGACTACAGAACCTTAAAAAATATAATATTGTCATTTATTTGCTTGTAATATTTATTTTTATTCAATTATTTTTGGGTGTACTAGTAAATATATGCACATTAATATGGTTTGCAACTATGCCAGTTTTAATTTCCTACGTCACATAGTCGGTTAGAAGCATAAATTTCCATCAAACTCAAGTCCGATAGGTTATCAACATAATTAAAAAAAAAAATTATTAAAATATTATTGTACTGAAAGAATTACGTTCAACATGTTCATTGTTAAATTTGAAGTCGGTGGCAATGCTATATATAAAATAAATATATATATATATATATAGATATACACAAATGTATATATATATATATATATATATATATATATATATATACATACATATATAAAAATATATGTATATGTACATACACTATACGTATAGAAATATTCATTTTTATATTATGACAGTGTTGTAATGTTATATTTCGCACTGTTGAACATCTCCCGTATGGTCTAGTGGCTAGGATACCTGGCTTTCACCCAGGAGGCTCGGGTTCGATTCCCGGTACGGGAAATATATTTTTTATTTTTAATCTATTCTTATTACAAGGATATTTTTGTAATGTAATTTTTATAATACAATTATATTTTTAGAGTGTACACGGGGTAACATTTTTTTTTAATTAAATTTTTGAAACTTATATCTGCTGCTTTATTGCCTTGTAGAGTTCAATGGATTTTAATTTGATTTAAATATACGAAGTCTTCGCGAATGGTATGATATACATTACGTAACAAAAAACAAATATGGCGGCTGCTTACTTTTATTGCCAAAAATATGAAGATATAATTAAGTTGTTTACTTCGTTGAGAGTGGATCGATCTTTGAGTCGTCTAGACAGTTCGCATACTGCGTCCTTGAAAAAATTATATGGCTAATTGGAGGTACGATCTATAACACAGTTGGATGGAAGCGCTCGATTACAGATACGGGACACAATTAGAGGACCTTCGAAAGTATCTCTTTTTGTATGAGGAGGGTATGTTATGGATTCAAGGTTGTTTGTTCTTTTGCTAAAAAGAATTTAATGTGAAAAAAATGTCTTTCCTTTATTTTTCTGTAGAAACGGATTTAACTGACAAGGTAATGAAGCTACACAGGTTTTAGATAGTAACACTGGGAGCAACTTGCTTAATCATTATATCATTACAAATAGTTCCGGAGTTATGATAATGAATATACGATTATGTAATATTGTAGACAAATTATATTTTCCAAGTATTACTGTTTTAAAACAAAGCACGTGAACTATAGGTCAAAAATCAAATACTTTAACGGTCTCCCACATTGTACAGAGTTTATAGGGTTTATGAAATATTGTAGACAAATTATATTTTTCAAGTATTACTGTTTTAAAATAAAGCACGTGAACTATAGGTCTAAATTCAAATACTTTGACGGTCTCCCACATTGTACAGAGTTTATAGGGTTTATGTAATATTGTAGACAAATTGTATCTTCCAAGTATTATTGTTTTAAAATAAAGCACGTGAACTATAGGTCTAAAATCAAATACTTTGACAGTCTCCCACATTGTACAGTGTTTATAGGGTTTATGAAATATATAGACAAATTATATTTTCCAAGTATTACCATTTTAAAATAAAGCACGTGAAATATAGATCTAAAATCAAATACATTGATGGTCTCCCATATTGTACAGAATTTATAAGATTTATGTAATATTAAAGACAAATTGTACCTTCCCAATATCACTGTTTCAAGATAGAGCTCATTAAATACAGGTCTAAAATAAAATTTTTTGACGGTCTCTCACATTGTACTCTTCAAATTTATTTTAATTGTAATCTTCAATATTACATAAACTAGTATAGGGTTTATATAATATTGAAGACAAATTACAGCTTTCTAAGTAATCCAGTCTCTGAGTTAGAGCCCTTAAAATACATATATGTCTAAAATCAAATTCTTTAACGGTCTCCCACATTATACAAAGTCTACACAGCTTATTTAATATTGAAGACAAATTATATCTTCTCAAGTATTATTGTTTTAAGATAGAGCGCTTAAAATATCAGTCTAAAATAAAAAAAAATCTGACCGTTTTTGACATTGTACAAAGATTATAGTGTTTATGTAATACTGAAGACAATGTTATCTTTGAGTTAGAGCTCGTAAAATATAGTTCTAAAATATAATTCTTTGTGGGTCTCCCATATTGTACAGGATCATGTAACAAGGTGTTGAAGTACGGGGTACTTATATACAAGTACAAGTACAGAGTATTGAAGACAAATTATAGCTTTCTAAGATAATTTATTGTCGTTTCTGAGACGCAGCTCTTAAAAATAAGTCTAAAACTTCCTTTGGAGATCTCCCACGTGATCATATTTTGATAAAAAAAAATTCCTTTGTACTCTACTTGAAGAACTCGTATTAACGATATCCTACACGCTAAGTAACATAAATCGTCCCATTTTGTTTAGGTACATGGTAACCCTAAATTAAATTATACTTAATTAATGATATTTGGTTGCGGGACAACGTATCACAAGTAAATTTAAAGTCCATAGCTCGCTTGGTTTGCGGACTTTCTCACTGTGTACGAAACTCTAAAAATTGCTTAATATTACAGAAAGGAATCTCTCATTGAAGTAAAACTTCTTTGTGTTGATATATGAAACGACAAGAGATAATTCTATGGAATTTCACCGACATATAACGCTACCCCAACGCCATCTGTTAGTAAATTTATATAAATGTTGACAATAATTGTTATAAAGACAAAATTTAGGCTTTAAGGGAATTAAAGTAAAACTTCTTTATTCTGATATATGAAACGCTAAGAGATACTTCTATAGAATTTTACCAACAGATAACGCTACCCCAACGCCATCTGTTAGTAAATTTACACAAATGTTGACAATAATTTTTATAAATGACAAAATTTTGATTTTACGGTTTCTTGGATAAATAGCTTATAAATTATGTGTACTTTCATCAGAATGATGAAAGTGTTGTGTCAGCACCGAGGAAGCAATCAACGAAGGTAAGGGAATAAAGACGTTTTACGTACTTATCTATGCATTTGCGTTTGCAAACGCTTACAGAATCTGAAGGAAGGATCCAACAGATTATGGACTTTGCAATTTGACAGCGCTTAAGGGAGCGAACAAAACGAAAAATTTTAGAACGCGAAAATCCACCCCGCCTTTGAGTTAAGCCTCTGAAAAATGTAAATCTATGCCCTACAAAAACTAAAGAAACCTAATCGGATTGATCCGGACAAATTGACACCAATTTTCCATAGTTTTTTTGTTTATGGCCAAAAAAGTATTTTCAGATATATGACAGATAAAAATACTTTTTTGCCTGCCAATTTTTTCTAACTCATTGTTATTTTATAACAGGCATGTTGAGTTTAAATCAGTTGTTTAAAAAAGAAAGTGAATTCGCTTAATTTTTAGTTCTTTTTTTTTCTTGTAAAAAATCGATTTTACTTTAAGTTTACATTTAAAATGTTCCTAAAACCATTTTGAGGAAAGTTATGTTTGGGTTTACTCAAGCCTGTGTATTTGAAAATAATGTAGATATAAAATACAACAGCAATATTTAAATAATTCTACGTAATTAATAAAATTATCGTCTATCGTTATCACAGTATATTTATTTAAGCTCTACGCTGTTAAGATAATACATTATTACATTAATCATCACGCAAAAAGGTGACCATAATCAATATATACGACATATTTAATTACATCTAATGCTTTTAATTACTTTTGATAAAGCAAAAATAAACTGCCACAGAAGTTTCACTTCTGCCGTGCTGCACCCGAAAAATCCATTGTTTAAAAAAACTCTGTTTTGTGCTTATGACTACGCGATAGAAGGGAAACTTCTAGTTTCAAAATATACATGTAATTACATTGACGCGTATTATATTATATTTACTCAAATAAAATACTCATCAAAAAGTTCGCTTGTAAAATAATAGTCGTTAATCACGGAGACACGTGAACTAAACAAACTAAAATAATACCAGTGCACATTCAAATGATAATATTTCATCATTTTTTAATTTGGAACTCGCTTGACCGATGCCAAAGGGTCCCAAGCTTACCCGATTCAGCATCAGGGACCCGAATCTAGTGGCTCAGGTTCGTTCAGTGCTCAGTACACATTTCACCATTTTTTTAATTTGGAACTCGCTTTAGCAATGCCGAAGGGAGTCGAGTTTACCCGATTCAGCGTCACCGACCCTAGCCTGACGACTCAGTTTCGTTTTCTACTCACAAAAAGTGCGCTGGTACGCTTAAAGAAGTCCACTTTAAAAATTGGCCTAAAGTATTATAATTTTCTTGCCGATTATAAGCAGGAGCACATGTTATATGTTACCTTACAACTGAAAGTTTTTTGCTTATTCTGTTTCTTGTAAAACTAACTAAGTTAACAGTTGGTTCACCAGTCAGATGTTACGCATTTCAATGTTGCAAATGTACCTGAAATATGATTATCAGAAAGATGAATAAATAAATGAATATTGTATTTATACCAACAAATTTAATGCCAACTGTTATTTTTACAAATTTATAGGTTGCTACTTTTGAAATCCTTGAAAGATAACACTTGAGAGAAATTGATAATAAACATTTGTTATGAAGTAAATAATTATCTTTTAAATTGATAGTAACAAGTATTTAGTAACAAGTAAATCATTTATATTATGGAGTATATATGACTTGGCATGAAACTAATTATACAACACAGTAAAAACAACCAAAGCTAAAAATTTTAAATTTTGATTATCCTAAATAAATCATTGTTAAACATTTGTAAATTATTCAATATTACGCCGAAGATAATTTCAAAACTACACATCAGCAGAACTTATACGTAAATCGAAAGTATTTTATTAAATATTGTGTACATATAATAAAGAAAAGCTGCTTCACACCGGTCGAACCCAGGAATTCTAGGAAGAGAGCTAGCGAGATCAATACAGCATACTGCACCGTTTCCAGGGACCCCGTAAGCCCTTGCATTTGTATGAACCAGTACTTATGCAATGCAGGCTACAGTTACACTGTATTTGCGAGGGGTGATATATAAAGACAGCTCAGTGATGAGTTTAATGGGTCAAATGTAATGAAAGATTAAGTTTTTGAAGGTTAGTTTCTTTTGTTTTTTTACCGCTATTAATTCTTTAACGTAACGTAAATGAATTCAAGTCATTCATAGCAGATGAGTTCAAACAGTAAGTTTTGCGGTGAGCTGTAAAATATTACAGAAACTGTCAAAATTAAAAAAAAAGTTTTAATTTAAGCTGTATTTATAACAATATATATTTATTAAAAAAATTACTTAAATTAGATTTGTCAGCGATGAAAATGTAAGTTGATCCCGAGCGGCGGGTTCATTAAGTATATTAGATAGCTTTGAATTACGAATTTTGAAGTACTATAGACTAGGGCAACACTGAAAGTTCCTAGAACTGGCCACATACAGTAATGGTTATAACAAATAAATCCAAATTTCAAAAATCGAAGGCTTTGGTAATTCATTGTGGCAACTTTACTTGAATTTGTCACTTCTTTTTATAAAATGGCGGTAATTAGACAATTTAAAACGAGAAACTGTGGTCTCAATCAACTCCTAAGATCGACTTCGTTTCATTTTATGACGAAACCGAATAAAATAATTGGTTTAACGGGTCGTACCTGTCTCAGCTCTGAGGGGATGTCCTCGAGATCAATGCTGTGCGACTCTTGATAAGATTAACAAGATAATAACCACATCAATAACTCCAAACAAGTTTAGGCATTAGTACCGGTGAAGTATCGAAATTCTACTGGAACATTTAGGCACCAGCAAACTTTATGCTAAGTGCTAGATACCCTATAATATGACTGAAACTCAAAAACACCGTCACCATCATTGACATCGTGAAATGATAAAAAAAATTGACGGAAGTCATTCAAATGCTGTATTGGAAATCGCCGCTAGTGAGGAAAGCTGAATATATTGTTACAAACCGGAAACTAAGAGTATTTCCTACTGAACAAGTATAGAAAATCTACTGAACAAGTAAAGTTGAACAAAAGGATGAAAATCCAAAAAAAAATGGTCGCCTCATTCTTCTGACCGACAGGTTATTGTGAAATTATTATTCTGGAAAATAAAAACACCGTTACTGCAGACTGGTATGTGAGCAATTGTTAACCTGTCTTTCTTGGAAAAAGTTTAAGAGAAGCTCCTTCACACACACATCTTTCACACACCGCTATATGAACGACCAAATATTTTACTACGTCCGAACATCCACCGTTTAGCCTCGGTCTCCATGCAATTTTTATTTATTCCCAATAATAAAAAGTAAACTATGACGAATACGATTCCCGGACGTCGAAGAAGCCGTGAATGGAAAAGACGTTCAAGGAAAAAAAGATCGACTGTCATTCTCAGGGGTTCTAGCGAATAAAACCATGCTTATAGAGTCACCGAGACTATTTCAAAAAACAATAAATAAATCACAAACTTGCTGCCTGGTATCATTTTCGGTGTTCCAAAAATGTTCAGTGTTACTAACTTACTTATTTAAAGAGTGTTATATTGATGTAGGATATACTTTTTTTGTATAATACGAGAGGTGTATTATACAAAAAAAGTATATCCTACATCAACATAACACTCCTTAAATTAGTAAATATACATCTGTTGACTCAAATTATATGTGATTTGAAATAATATAGGTACGAAACCGCGCGACATAGTGACGGGTTTTGCTTTTAACAGCAACTGAAGTACGACCGCATCTTTCAAATCAACAAGTACATAAAGGGCGCGACCCCATTGGCTGTGTGCGCGTGAGCAATCAATAAAGCCTGTCTGACGAACTGTTGCTGGGTCGAGATGCAATTTAGGGTGCGGTTACACTTACGTTCCTAATTATTTTCTACTTTCATGTTGTTTATTATTTTAGTGCATTTAGGTGCTCGTAATTTTACTTTAACTTTCCATAATTATTTACTAATACTAATGAATATATTTCAAATAAGTAAAAACTTTTTAACACAAAACTGTACCAGTATTTTGCAAATTTATTTATGTCCGGAAACGATGTATACTGCAAAACTTTCAACGAAGTACTCATATTTCCATTTTTTTTTCTCAAAAAGTTCCTGTTTTTCCATTTTTAGGGTCTATGATATTTTAATCCGGAATATCATGAACTGACGTGATATTTGATACAGAAATTAAGTAAAAAAAAGTTAATTCGGTGATTTGGCTATAACGTTTGCCGTATATCACTTACGAAAGTTATGGTTCCATTTAAAATTTGAATTAGGAGCTGTTTGTTTATTTGTACATTCACATCCTCTGCCTTTAGAGGAGAACTCAAAAAATACCTTGTAAATTCACGAGAGTGCCATTTTCGTGTAATGGATCAAAGGACTCACGAAGGACGTATCTTCGTCGAATTATATCACTAAATTTACTCTGATGACAATAGAGTGGGAAAATATCAGCAAAGCGTGTGATATAATAAGGTTCGAACGTTTTCCATATGATTTGAAATTTTTCGTGCAAGTTAACTAAAAATTTTTCGTGCAAGTTTACTAAAAATGAAATTTTTCGTGCAAGTTAACTAAAAATTTACAATCCGATATAGTAAGCTTTTTACATAATCATTTGCAGTTATTTTTAATTTTTCCGCTTCTCATAATTATTTATTAATATTAATGAATCTATTTAAAATAAATATAAACTTTTTAAGAAAAAAACTGAACCAGTATTTTGCAAATTTATTTATGGCTGGAAACGATATCGTACTGCAAAACTTCCAACTAAGCACTCATATTTATATTATTTTATATTTTTACTGGCGTTTCTTATTTGAAGACTATTCAAAGTTGTACCAATTGTTTTGTTAAAAAGTTTCTGTTTTTTTTTCATTTTTAGCGTCTATTATATTCTATGTCATTCGGAATGTCACTAACTTAAGTAGATTCCGGGTGATAAAGAATTCAATGATATGCTACTAAATTGACACATACGTTTGCAGCCTCCAATGAACTTAAATATATTCATATATACCTACATTTAAACGTGTCTGCATACATACATACAAATACATACATAAGGACATATAAATCACATTTTTCATTTTGGCATCGCTGTAGTCAGTCCTTCAAGTCTGTATATAGCGGTATGTATTATTATATACCTGCCTATTGATGTTCTACTTCACGCCATTGTATATATATCTGTACATACTTACATACCTACCTACTAATATCGTAGTTGCTACGTGCCTTTGAATGTACCTCTATATAATTACCTGCCCATTTACTTTGTTGCTAATGTTTAAGACAAGGAAAATTAATCCAAAGTCGATGAGTGTAGCAGCCATTAGCGTAGAGTTCCTGTAGTCCACTTCCGGGGTCACCATCGTATCCTGATTTTGCTACAGGGTAGATCTATCTCGTCTGCAATAGTGTCAAAACTTTAGTGATTTTACTATTAGATTATCATCAGCCCTACATCATCCAAACTCAATCATGGCACCTGCACTGTTTACTGTTGTGGAAGTCTATGGCGTTCCTTTAATTTCCATGGCCAAATTCCTAACCAATTTTCATGAAACCATACTAGGGGTAAATTCATCAAAATAAACAACAGGGAGAGTCATCCAAATTGGTCAATTAATACCGGAGACATGAGGTAATATACACAACAAATTGCTTCATGCCTTTATGTGTAAATATATATACTTACCTGTCTATTTACTTTGTTACTTACGTCAAAACAAACGCGTCCAAATTCAATGAATTTACCCCTCATCAATAAGAGTTCCTGTTACCATCTTCTGGCTCCATCAATGTAATCTGATTTTGTTAAAAATAAAATTTATGTCGCATCTAGTTGTGTCTTATTAGATTATGATTAGACCTGTGTCATCCAAACCCGATTATGGCACATGTGTTGTTCAGTGTTAAGGAATCCTACGGTTTACCTTAAATTTCCGTTCTAAGCATATTTTCACGGGATCATATCGGAGTGTACACCCTTCCGAATAAAAAAAGGATATTCTAAATTTGTTGCTAAATGCCGGAGATAAAGATAGTGCGCACAAAAATATTATACGCGTATTATATTAAATTATACTCAAATAAAATATTAATCACAAAGTACACATAGGGAACCTAAAACAGTAGTCCAAATAATATCTAAAAAAAAAGTGCGCATGATGCGCCTAAAAAAGTAGTTTACTAGGCCGATGCCGAAGGGAGCCGAGTTTAGCCGATTCAGCGTCACCGATCTGAGCGTGACGACTCATATTCGTTCACTGCTGAGGAACAGGGCACCTAAATAAGTTTTCACTTCAAAAATACAATCGAATTGAGAACCTCTTCCATTTTTGAAGTGGGTTAAAACATCTATAACGATTTTTTTTAACAGAAAACTGTCATTTAATCAATATTTAAAATTCATTTAGTATCTACTGATCGATTCGACTAGAACAACAATAGATTTTAAATAAATCGTTCAAGCATGAATCGAACATCGCGCAATGATTGTTTGGTGTTCCAGATATTTAGCATTATTAAAACTGCTTGTTATGTAATTTTCACAAGCATTTGCTTAGACGCATACTTAATGCTATAAATTCCTATACCTTATTCAATGTCATCATAAGAACATTTTCTCCTTTTTCACGCGAGTGAAGTCGCGGATGAAAGCTAGTTTGCTATATTTTTAATTTGTTACGATATTGTCAAAATGTTGTAAAATATTAGTAGTGTGTTTTGCAATAATTTTTTATGTTCATAAGAATATTATATATATTATATATACATTTACAGATTCAGAACCCTGTATTTTTTAGAGTTTTCCCACCGCATTATAGGAAGATCGATTTTCACTGGATAGAAAATCACCTTTAGGTTATAGAAAATCGAATTAATACAGACAAGCGTAAATTGTATTTAAATCAATTATTTTTAAATAAAATAAAAAAGATGACATTTTTGGGAGACTTTTTTTCAATTTTTTTGTATCTTTAACACTTAAGTTACGAACCCCATTGACGGAAAACGGCTGAGGGTGAAAGTGATACTTTTATCACTTCCCTGAACGAAATACAAATAATTCTTTTGTCAGTTTTTCTACTATTCACATATGTACAAACAACAATGATGGAGAATAAAATACGCGATTCTCTTTGCCGCCCGTTGCAAACTTAACGCATTAGCCATTAAATTATTGTCGATGGAGTCTCCAGTAAGTGAGATGGAGTCGCCGTGCGCAGGCGAGACAATCTACCTTTATAACATTTTTATGTTTTACTTTTATTCAGTTCACTACCAGGGTATGAAGTAATGACGTAACGCTTTTAATCATAGCCTACTTGTGTTATAACATAGTAATTAAAATTGTGTATATTTACGACTTTGATATAATCGACTATTTGCACGGTTGTCATCAAACTGTACTTCTCAAGGGTTTTATAATTTATACCTTAATTATTTAAAATTGGATAATGTCATTTTAAACTCTTTTTAAATTCAATTGAGTATTTATCAAGAATAAGCAAGTATTTATCAAAATATATATATATATATATATATATATATATATATATATATATATATATATATATTAACACTTTAAGAGAAAACTTTGTACCCCTTCTTAAGCATATTGCGAGAGGAGTATGAAATTTGACATAGTTAAAGTTTGTATGGTTCTCTCAACTGTTACTAACATTAACTTTTACGGGTATAGCAGGGAATTAAGGCAAACAACATTCGCTAGTGACGTATTTGTACACACTCTCAGCTGACGTAATAGAACAAAATTCAAAAAATTATATTCAATGATTATACAAGTGTCTTTGACAAAATAACCTCAACAACGCTCAAATTTAACCATTTATTGGATTACGGTCGAATTTTGACTGCTGGGAGACCACTAGTTGCCAGTAAATATTAACCATACAGAAATATGGTTGATTGATAGGTGTCATGTCTACATGATATAAGAAGCAGCTGCAAATATCCATGCCCAAAAATAACGCATGTGGCGATATTAATAATATTATCAGAGTAGAGTTGTCCGCTGAACGGAAACTCTCCAAGAACATATAGAGATCTCAAAATCGCAGACTGGCTGAAGATTTGGTCCGGGATCTCAGTTGTTACAGCAACGATAGGTTCTAGTACCATCTGTATGGATTTTCATACCATAAAAATGCCCAGTTCTAAGTCTTATACTGGTCTTGATGAGCACACTATTTGCGTTAATTTCACATATCTGATAGTCTTTCTTGATGGCTTTTTCTCGTAAACAGGACATTGCATAAACATTTACGTCACCAAGGGTAGTTCTGATATTATTAAAATAGAAAATACGCATACAAATTAAAAATAAATAAAAATATAAAAAAAAAAAAATAATCGTTTTTCGCTATTCGGATGAACATTCAATTAATGTATACGCCGATATCGTATGTAGTACATACATATATACTAGGTAGTACTTCCAGAATATATATTTGAAACAGGTACATCTACAAAACCATATTAGTATCAAAAATACGTAGTATGACCCATCTCTAGTCCTGAGAGAGCCTGTCGAGTCAACCACAGTGAATCGGACAATTTTTTTATTTAATATTTAAAAATATCTATTTATAAAATAGACAGTATCAAACTTTTGAACAACCGATTGCTCGGACTGGATTAAATTCGACCTATCTTACCGTCTCCTATATCTCTCCATGTGATCCCTTTGTGCGGCCGCCGAATGCAACGCAGCCCGACCGTAGCGTAGGCTACAGCGATTATCCGATACACCCACAAACAATATTTATCATTATTAAAAAAGGTTTCTGTCTCTTTAGTTTACTGGTTCGGTCAAATTAACGTTATTAAATATTATTAACGTCCTTTAAGGCTGCCATTAAACTCAGTTACAACACCAGCGAAGCCTTGGGCACAACTATTGCGTATCCTTTTGTTGGTGAGATATGCGCTTCAAAATTAATGAAAAGTATGTTACTCTTCTCCCTCCTCTCCTCCAACTTTTCAACTAACGTATGTAAGATTCTGAAAAAAGTTAAGGCAGTAGAACTCAAGGAAAAAGTTAAGGTAGAGAATTAAGGTAAAACTTAAAATGAACTTTCAACAAAAATTGATCCAAATAAGATATGTTGTGTAGTTCATACGGCATATTTTCTACACCGACCGCAGCAATAATTTTATTTTTCACAGTGTCTTTGAGAAATATAAATTTATTAGTTTAATGTTGTTTAGTGCTACGGAACCCTTCGTGCGCGAGTCCAACTCGCACTTGGTCGATTTATTATTTTTGTAGCACCCGGACCCAAAGCCGTATGAACTTTTGCCAGTCTCTTTTTACAGACCGAAATTCAGACAAGTTCAGAACTAGGTTCTTGCGTTTTAAATTTTTAGCTTGTTGTGACCACTTTTGGTTACAGACCTCTACTTTTCATTAAGTACTCTTCTCAGAAATGACAATTATGTATTAGAATAATACACGTATCCGGTACTTAAACAACTTACGCTAAGAATCATTGTATATAAAATATTGAATAAGACTTGAAGATTCTTAAACCTATGGAATATATACCATGCCATATATATATACATATATATATATATATATATATATATATATATATATATATATATATAATGAAATGAAATTAAGTACTAAATTTTTTTTATTTCAGTACACGTATAATGTGGAACTTTAACTAAAATGAGCTGTTTGAAAAATATTTTTTTTCATAATTTTAGGAGTATCTTCATAGATATATGAAAAAAATACTTATATAAAAAATATGTACTGTCCCTTGTTTCCGAAACTACTCAACCTAAAGTTATGACAAAAATATGGTTTTTACAAACCTACGTAAAGATTGCAGGAAAACTAACAATGATTCTAAATGTCTTAAGATTTTGAAATATTCACGATAATATATGTTATCATCACTTATTTAATAATATTAAGTATTTTTCATTAAATATTCATTGCGCTATAAAGCCCATATTAATAATGAATTATGACACATAAAAACAATTCACTTCCAACGGAATCCTCTATGTGGGAGTCAGTCTCGCATTTGGGCGGTTTTATTTAATACCGATATAAATTACTTTACAATAAAATATTTTCTCCTTCAATAAGACCGCGCCTTTCTCTAATAAAACACTGTACATCGGGTCGCATACATATCCAATGAATATTCATACCTCAACTTGCATAGTTCACACGCACACAGCTGTACGCTTGCAGTCGGCAGCACCTGGTAAATCAATAACGCAAGAGGATACGGAGGCGGTTGGAGGGGCGAGAGGCGGGGTGGGCGCTACCCCCACCACCCCTTGTTGTCTACTGCGTAAATGTACATTGTAAACAGGCTGTAGTCGATCATTTGGTGAGTTGAAGCAAGAACGTGGTTTTCCAGTTTTTGGGCATTTACGTTGTGGGGCAAATTATACGTAATAATAACGTAGGTTAATTGAATTGTTGCGAAAATTAGTACCAGAATAGGTTTATTGTTTTTTTACTGTCTATGTAAATTCGAATTTTGTAATAATTAATACGACACCAATGTCAATATTTTTAATTATAAATAAATAGAAAATTTGTAAAATTGGCCTCTCGCCTTGGTTCTCTTTTTTATTTTTGAGTTTCCGTACTTAAAAGGTAAAAATGGAGCTCTTATCATAACACTTCGGTGTCTGTCTATCTGTACGTCACGACTTTGATGTCTTTTTTAGCAGCTGCTATTGCCATCAATTTTAAATTTGGCAAAGTTGTAGAATTTGCTGGATAGCACTATTTCATGAATTTTAGAAATATACCTATTCGAAATGGGGTCCCAGATAGACAGTTGAAATTTAAAAGTTGCTAATAAAGTCAAGTGGAGTATGATACGAATAAAGTTACCACATCACCTTGCAGAAACATAGAACTATCGAGATAAAATCCCAGGCATTTCGTTCGTCACCCCCACACTTAAATTATTAAAATAACTAATCAAAACTTTAATTAATCTTTATTACCATAATGATTGTGTACCGAATAGCCGCTCTAACCTATGCGACGATCGGGCGGGGGTGAGTTCGCAACACCTGGCGTAACAACCGGCGGCCGCGCAAAGGGATCACTTAGCGGTCACAACGCTGCAAAAATATAGTAATTGATCAGTTCATTGGTTCGACTTCGAGTTCAACTTCTAGTTCGCTACAGTTCTAGTAATAGTATACTTTATAATTGGTAAATTAATTAATAAGGAAATTGTCTCACAACGACGAGGAGTATTAATTGAATAATCGACCCAGTAGCTCTCTGCTGACTGTGCATAGTCAAGAGTGACGTAAATCTGGTGAACGTCCAATCATCAAATCCAGCGACAGTCAAGTGCGGGGCTTTGACTACTACTAGTCGTCCCGTAAATATTTAAAACAAAAAAATAATGATTATATATAGTTGTTTTTATATAATCATACAATGTATGATTATATACAAAACAACTACAACGTTTCATCAATTACATGCACAATAAAAAAAAATTGGGCGTGTTAAGTCCGACGCGCGACTGAGTATACTTCTTAAGTACGATTGTCTTGGAATGTATAAAATAGGTAACACTGTATATAAATATCAATATCATTAAATGTAAATATAATAATTTTCAAATAAGTAGCACTGTATATAAATATCAGTATCATTAAATATAAATATCAGTATCATATTTTCAAATAGGTAGCACTGTATATAAATATCAATATCATTAAATGTAAATATAATCATTTTCAAATAAGTAGCACTGTATATAAATATCAGTATCATTAAATATAAATATCAGTATCATTAAATATAAATATCAGTATCATATTTTCAAATAGGTAGCACTGTATATAAATATCAATATCATTAAATGTAAATATAATAATTTTCAAATAAAACACAAATGAACAAGATCAAATTTATACAATAAAATTTAAAAAACAATCGTAACGTCAGACTGAGAAGTTAAAATTAAAAGAGGCTTTTTAATTTGATAGGATAGAAGACACCAAATATTCACACATAATTGATGTAATTAATAATTACATCTTGATATAAGCGAATGATACTAAATTATGTGTGTCACACTCCGTCATTGCGATTACGCCATAAAAAATGCTAATATGTGTGTCACATTTCGTCATTGCGATTACGCCATAAGAAAATGCCAAATAAACATATTGATATCTCGCTTTAAATATGCACAGAAATATTAGACGGAGAGGCCACCTAAAGGTTAGACTTTTTTAACGCTCTAAACTTCGTAGGATCAGAATCTAACGGATACACTTTTTTAACGCTCTGAACTTCGTACGCTCTGAACTTCTGATTTTACTCCTCATAAAACTTCCTACCGGGTTATTATATATGAAAATCGATTCTTAAGAAGTAAACTCGTCAATGAATTTATATTTAGCTTTTAAAATTCAAGATACAGTTTCTGATTTTTGTTTATTTCTTCTATTAGTCCATGGATTATATTATTATGTGAATAGTAGACAATGTCTTCCTTCAAAACACCGGTACGTTTGAAAATACCCCCGGACAGCCCTAGGTTCTCAGTGTCCGGGAAAAAAAAGACGCCAACTCTCGACACAAATAGTATAGTATTCACCTTCCAAAACAATTTCTATTTTATATTTAAGCCATTTATTTTTTGCTTAATGTCCAAAAAGATGGTAAAAGATCCTTCACAACCCTCTTTATCTCTGAAGTTTGTAAACAGAAAAATTAGCAATAATTCAGACATATAAAAGAAAATTTGGTATATATGTCCCCATCATTGGTAATAATGTCTGTATATTTCTACACACTATATTTCTATATTTCAACAGTTGTGTCGCTAAGGCTTGGAGACCAGCTGCGCAAACAAAACTGGTCGCATTTTTGTGGATACCGTTGCACATCATATAAATTTAAGAGGTTTAATTGAATTTACCACCACTTCCCTCTTTGTTTTCAAGAAAATTTCTGTATACAGAGTTTTATTTGTACATTAATACATTTTATCAACAAATAAATGATTATTATTATTTTGTACGGAATAAATATCATCTATTGACCATTTGTGAATCACCAAGCAATTCCATAACCCCATTTCTGAAGCGCTCAACCAAGTAGAAAAAGATATTTCGACTGAGTGCACCTTGAAAAAAAACGAAAATGTGGTGGCCTTGCTTCTACCTTTTTTGGTTTTTGAACGGTACCTAAAGAGTAAAGGTTGCATCGCTATCCAAAGATCTGATCTAAAGTTCTAATGAAAATTTACAGATTCCAAAAATTACCAAAAAAAAACCTTACTTTGAGTGTTCGCAAACATTTCCACAACGAAAAATAGCTTTTGGGTTATTTATTTAAAAAAATAGTTACTTCCATTCAAGGGGACCGGTGTTACAGAAAAAGATAAAGAAAACAAGTCATTAAACAATAAAGCAATAAATAAATTTAAAGAAATAACCAATTCAACTACTGACAATTGGGAATGAGCACTATAGCACAAATAACAAAGGTGTATTCGTTAACGAACACATATATTATATTATATATATATATATATATATATATATATATATATATATATATATATATATATATATATGTGATATATTTATTTTAACCGTTTTTAATGTTACTACTTATTCTATTTTAGTAATAAAAAAAATATAGTCAAATACCCCATTGTTTTCTTGTCCAAATGATCATCTTTTTCGCTTTTTTCGAGTTATACATGGATTTTTTCGATAACCATTTCGGTCCTGTGGGTTAAGTACATCTGTGTATGGAGGATACGGTGAAACATAATCCGCACTACGTTTCATCTTTCCGGTTCAAAACGTTTCACAGGAAATACAGGAAACAGGAAATTGCGCAGGAATAGTGTTTACAAACATTTATGAAAAATAATTTGACTTTTCGTAAAAAATACAAGATTTTTCTATTTACAATTTAAATAAAACTTGTAATAAACTAATTTTTTTCTTTTTCCCCATATAAATGCGTCACTTTCATTTTTATAACACCTGGATCCAATACTATTTGGATTTTCGCCTGTCTGAGGGATTCAAATTAAAAATTTGTGGAGTAACTTAGTGATTTTTATTGCGACCAATTCGTTTTTAAAATACGACTGTACAGTCCTATTTATAGTAAAACAACTTCAACTCTTTACTTTTGACGGTAGAATACAGTAGAATCATAAATTTTATAAAATTTCACACAATTTTTTATGCTTTCTTCTTTTATGATGAAACCAACTGATTATTAATCACAAATAACGCCATCTATTCGTAATTTGACAAACTTAATTACACAAAAGGGCTTCAGTTACACAAATAGAAAACAAAAATTAATGCATTGGCGGCTTAATATAATGTCGAAGGTTGCGGCACATTTGCTACTATGATCTTTTTGATTATGTTTTATGTAAATGTTGTATATCTATTTGCTAATATCATAAACAATACGATATTTGAAAAATCGTTTACTAAATGTAAGCATAATAAAGTTTAAAATTTTGTTTTGTTTATGTGAAATATCTAATGGCGCGTTCTGATGACATGTCGCTACATGCCATTCGGTCAGCTTCGCGTCTTATCGGCTCTTTCCGACCTAATTCGGCCAGCTTCGCGTCTTGTCGGCTCTTTCCGAGTTGATTCGGCCAGTTTCTCGTCTTGATTCAGCAGTTTTCGGTTGTTAATCATATCTAATTTATTTACAAACCATCAATAACTTCCATATAAATTACACTAGGAGAAAATTGATCCATACCCCGATTTTATACGGGGAAAATTGATCCATAACTGAATTGTGTACAAGTATCAACTATGGTTTTAGGTTAACATATCTAAGAAGAGAAAAAGGGACCCTTGTAGGGCCATTTTGTTATCCATCTGTCTGCCTGTCTGTCTAGATCCTTTTTGTAAGGAATTGGTGGAGGTATGAAGTTGAAATTAATATCAAATACTTAGGTCTCGGTCCCTTAAATCTGTAAAAAAATCAAGCTTTTAAATCAAGGCAAAACTCTAAAAATACGGCCCTTTTATATCGCATATATTGACACTCGCAAATAGATCAAAATCTGTAGGGTACTCCCCTTTGACCTAGAATCATTAAATTTGGCAAGAAGCACGGTCTGGCAGTAAAATTAAAGGAAAAAATCGTTAATTTGTAGTTATATCAGATAACTTTTTTTTTTTAAAATGCGCCTGCGATAGTTCCAGTAGGCAAAATATTTTCTTTTTAAAGAATTACAATTTTGTAAACAGTTTAATAGGAATTTTATGTAGCATTAATGTTTATGAATGTCTAAATATGTACGGAACCCTCATAACCTGTCAAGCACAAGTTCCACTCGTGCTTGACAGGTTGTTTTCTGAAACCGCTTGATTTAGAAGTTGCAAATGGTCATAGTGAGAAAGCATATGGACCAGCAAATATCTCAATAGCTAACGCTCACACCGTTGTATGACAATATTTGGGAGGAGTAATAAAAAAAAAATTTGAAAAAAAATTGTACGTCTGGCGCACACAATTTTTTTTCTCTCCGACGCGTCACTGGAGTTTACTCCTTAAATACTATTGTTTAGGAATGTATAAAATAGGTAATAGGGGTAAATAAAGGAACCTGACCTATGTCCGTCCTGAAGGTCCTCTCTAAATATTGGTGAAAAACATTTTGAAATGATGAATAGTTTCGAAGATTACCTCCTACATCCAAACTTATAAAATTTAATTTTTTTATAATATATAAAAAAATTTTGACAGGATAATGTATAACCTATGTCCATCCTGAAGGTCCTTTCTACATATTGCTGAAAGAATTTTTGAAATCGAATGAGTAGTTTCGGAGGTTATCTCCTATATCCAAACTTACAAAAATTAACTTTTTTTTAATGTATGAATTTTTTTAACAGAATAATACACAGCCTATATCCATCCTGAAGACCCTATCTAAATATAGGTGAAAGAATTTTTGAAATCGGATGAGTAGTTTCAAACTGTTTTTAAAGTTACAAACTGTTACACTTTTTTTAACGCTCTGAACTTCTGATTTTACTCCTAATAAAATTTCATACGGGGAGCTATATGTGAAAATCGATTCTCAAGGAGTCAGGAGGAGGAGGATCTCCAAAATTCCATTCCTATGTAGTGTGGATGATAGCTTTAAAGGGTTATTAATAAAGGCTTCAAAAACATTTTTTTTATAATTTTGTAAACGTTTTCTGAGATATACAGAAAAATATGCCAAAAAAATTAATCGTGTGCAACTCAGTACACGTGATAGGAGTGAAACTTCTTTGGCGATTTAAACTCCGATTTGTAAGAATATAGTGAGGGTAAAACAGCAGAGACAGAGAAAAAGAGAGAGAATATACTACGTGTAAATTCATCGTTTTATTTTAATTTTTTATTGCGGTGCCCCCTGGTGAGTAAGCACCGTAACAACTATTTAAGAATCATTGCCAATGAATCAAAAACATTTTCCAGAAAACAGAATCTAAATCGGTCAAACCTTTGGAGATAAATGGAAACATTGGATTGCACATACTACCAAACTCTCACCCTAAGCGCATATACCTCCGCCTTTCTGTCGTGGGTAAAAAAGGAAAGTTTTTATAAGCCTATGAAAATATTATAGAAAAATGAAAATGTTGATTTTAGATATCATAGGTTTTCTGATATATATATATATATATATATATATATATATGTATATATATATATATATATATATATATATATATGTATATATATATATGTATATATATATATATATATATATACATATATATATATATATATATATATATATATATATATATATATATATATATCACCCGACTTCATTATATTAAGCATTATAATATATTTATCGCGCTCGATAGTCTATATTATTGATGACTTGTGATAAATAAAATAACTTTATTTCCAACGAGGTACATAATCCTCGATACGAGAATCAGGGTCTCACCTGACCGGTTGTTATGATAATCGTAAACAATTAGTTATCCACGATCTTCTCTGCGATTTAACGTTAGGTTGGCAACTGACAAATCCGCCATTTTTTCCCACTGATTTCTGGAATGCTACAGAAACTTCTCGAAAATCTCTTGTAGGGTATGTGAAGGGCGTGACGTTCGATCGTCTGTTTAGTTAGAAAATGAGTTTCGGAGAATAACATAATATTGCAAGATTTTCCAAGTCAGTTTTTTTTTAATTTGTAATATCAAGATAAAAGTATCCCATATATTGTTCCAGGATATGAACTATCTAAATTTTATCAAAATCCATCCAATAGATTTCGCGTCACTGAAGAACAAATTAAGAGATACACAGACAGACAAAATTTCTAAAAACAGATTCCCTGGCTTCTATTATCATTCTATACGCTAAGTCAATCACTCTTTTTAAAATATTTGCCATGTGTACAATTCACTCTGTTACAGTTTTCAATATTCATTCATTCTTGATAATCTGCAATAAACCTTTTTTTCAAAGGTCGTTCATTCTTAACCACCTGCATTAAAGCTTTTTACGCAATAGTCATTCATACGTAACAACCTGTTTTGAAGCTTATTTTTAATTATCGTTTATTCTTTACAACTTACTTTAAACCTTTTTTAATAGTCATTCATTATTAATAACTTGCATCAATTTATTTAAGAGTAGTTGTTCTCTCTTAGCAACTAGTGTTAAAGCTTTTTTTAATATTCATTCATTATTAACAACCTGCCTTAAAGCTTTTTACGCAATAGTCATTCATTCTTAACAACCGGCATTGAAGGTTATTTTCAATAGTCTTTTATCCGTAATAACCTACATTAAAATTTATATTCAATTATCGTCTATTCTTTATAACCTACTTTAAAGCTTTTTTAATAGTCAGTCATTGTTAATAACTTCCATTAATTTATTTAAGAGTAGTTGTTCTTTCTTAACAACTTGGATCAAAGCTTTTTACGCAATAGTCATTCAATCACAACAACTTGCATTCAAGCTTATTTTCAATAGTCTTTCATCCGTAATAACCTACATTAAAGTTTATTTTCAATTATCGTTTATTCTTTGTAACCTACTTTAAAGCTTTTTTAATAGTCAGTCATTGTTAATAACTTCCATTAATTTATTTAAGAGTAGTTGTTCTTTCTTAACAACCTGCATCAAAGCTTTTTACGCAATAGTCATTCAATCATAACAACTTGCATTCAAGCTTATTTTCAATAGTCTTTCATCCGTAATAACCTACATTAAAGTTTATTTTCAATTATCGTTTATTCTTTGTCACCTACTTTAAAGCTTTTTTAATAGTCGTTCATTGTTTACAATTTACATTAATTTATTTATGAATAGTTGTTTTTTTCTTAGCAACCAATGCTAAAGCTTTTTTCAATAATCGTTCATTCTTAACAACCTGCATTAAAGCTTTTTACGCAATAGTCATTCATTCATAACAAACTGCATTGAGGTTTATTTTCAATAGTCTTTCATCCGTAATAACCTGCATTAAAGTTTATTGTCAATTATCGTTTATTCTTTGTAACCTACTTTAAAGCTTTTTTTAATAGTCATTAATTGTTTACAATTTACATTAATTTAGTTAAGAGCAGTTGTTCTTTCTTAACAACCAGTGTTAAAGCATTTTTTCAATAATCGTTCATTATTAATAACCTACCTTAAAGCTTTTTACCCAATAGTCATTCATTCTTAATAACATGCATTGAAGCTTATTTTTAATAGTCTTTTATCCGTAATAAGCTACATTAAAGTTTATTTTCAATTATCGTTTATTAGTAAGAGCAGTTGTTCTTTCTTAACAACCAGTGTTAAAGCATTTTTTCAATAATCATTCATTATTAAAAACCCCCATTAAAGCTTTTTTTGACTTGTCGATTATTCGTAACAACCTATATCAAAGTTTTCTTTAAATAGTCTAAACACTTAACTACCTGCATTAAAGTTTATTTTTAATTATCGTTTATTCTTTATAAACTACGTTTAAAGTTTTTTTAATAGTCGTTCATAGTCAACAACTTGCATTAATATATTTAAGAGTAGTTGTTCTTTCTTAACAACAAGTGTTAAAGCTTTTTTTCAATAATCGTTCATTATTAATAACCGGCCTTAAAGCTTTTTTTTAATCGTCGGTAATTCTTAACAACCTATATTAAAGTTTTCTTTAAATAGTCTAAAATCTAAACAACCTGCATTAATACTTTTTTAAAAGTCGTTCGTTTTTAAGACAGACTGTTGCATTAGGGTCATTTATCTTATTTTTATGTTATTTTTTAACTCATGTAATAATTTATGTAACGTCTATCGTTTACCAATCGTTACCAATCGAATTTACCAACGTAATTGCATTTTTACCACTCCTGTCTTTACAAAAATTACACAGATATTTAAAAGTAACTACAGTCGTTTTGGAGCTACATTGGAACTTGCAAAAATATATGTTTTAAGAAACATTACCCATTGCAATAGATTAAAGTGGAAATAGCCACTACTACCCCTCATAATTTCTAGGTAATGCCACGTCCGAGATCAATACAGCATTCAGTGCAGGGTTTGGCTGGACCAGCTGGTGGGGGCTGAAGTGTAGAAGGGGATGTGTACTTTCGTTGCATCGCCCAGAGCACGTATAGAATGCTAGAGTGACCGTGTAATAGAGTGGTATAGCCAATTTTTATAATTAATTGTTTTTCATTTTTTTTTAAATTATCTTATATTTAATTTGTTTACTTATTTTATAAATAATCTATTGAACTTGGGTAAATAACTTATATGTTAATAAAAACACATTTTTAGTTAATATGTATATTGGTTCCCAAATGTTACATAATTTATTCTAAAACAAATAAAATAATTCTGTTTGTTATTTATATAATTCTAAATGTTTCCAGACTTAAGTCTATATCAACGACGAAAACTGATTATTTTTTATTAATTTACAGAAAATATGTCGCTTATGGAACTTAATCTAACTTATTGTGACACAAAAAAAATCATTCTGTTTGTTATTTATGTAATTCTAAATGTTTCCAGACTTAAGTCTATATCAAAAACAAAAAACTGATTAATTTTTATTAATTTACAGAAAATATATTACTTAAGAAATTTAATCAAAATACGTACATATCATATATTTTCGGTTTAATTACCAAAATTATTAGTCGCTCACATAATGATTTATTCAGACAAAATCATCTGTCACCCTCTACATTTATTTAATCAAAGTTATCATTTATCTGACACGATTATGGGCTCGAATTAATGATCGAATAGCTCTGGCTAGCGTTCCTCTAGCTCATATGCATTTACAAGTTCACTGTAAAGGATTACATTTCAATAGCTATTATGTAACTGAAAATAAATAAAAGATATAACGCAAATTTTACCCTAGACTTTAATAAATAAAACAGTGAAAATCTTACAAGCACACAGGCAATCAAACAAACAAAATAATCTAAAAACAATTTCCTTTCCATAGCTTGTTTATAATTATTCATTTTAATTTTCTGGAAAATATCGTTATTGTACATGCTTTTTTACTTTCAATAATTTATTACATAATAGATTGTATTTATTATATAAGAGCATGTAACATCCACCTATATATTATAAATATATCCCTTAATTCAAATATTCTTGCCAGGGAGGCTGTGATTTATATATATGGCAAAGAGATGCATGGTGAATCTCTGTATAAGAGTATTGCCGCGTTTGCTATGTTTCTCCATTTCTGGTGGTTGAGGCGTCGCTGCGTTTGCATTGCGCTATTTGGGATTCCATTGATACCTTGATCAAATCTGTTTAACGTGTTGGTGTTCTTCATCCGGTCGTTTTGTCCTCCACTCGATTTTATACTACAAGCTGTTCCAAGGAGTCTCCGTTTCTAGAAATATTGCCGTAAAACTTCAAATCCGTCGCTGCTCCGTTTATGAGTTTTTCTTTATTTTTCAGTTTTGTTAAGACATTTGTGCGAAGCTCTACCCACTTTAAAAAGCGTCTCTAGAACCACGTCACTACTGCATCACTCTTCCGGCAGTCTCGGAGATCAGGTCTCCGCCCTATATATATTAGGAATTTCCTTGCTTTAGGAATGCATTTTCACAATACATATTTAGATGAATATAACTCAGTTTATCACTAATTAGAGTTCCATACCCAAAATATCGAAAATGGGTCCCTCACAATTTCGCCATGTCCTTTTGTCCATCGATCTGTCCCTATAACACATCAGCGTAGTTTTTCAGGTCAAGACTGGTTGTGATAAAATTTTACAGGAAGATATGGCTGAATACTATCTAAGGTAGATCCATTTTTGTTTCACGGACTCTATCAAGTTAGGAGTTGTGGATGAGGTCTTTTATCTGATATGACTTTCCAAAAGGTTATTCAGTGTATCCTTCCCTCACAAACTTTTAAATAACGTGCCAAGAATGTAAAAACATCGAGATAACTGCATTTAAAATACAAAATTATTTCCGTAAATTTATGTTAATAGATGAAAGAGCGGACGACCAAGTTAGTTGTGACAGGCCTATAAAATATTTTCTGTGCAACATATTCGATAATTTTTATTTTAATAGTACCATATTGCTAAACTTAACAATTGGTCACCTTGCCAACTATAACTGCGTGCGAGTTACTGTGATTGGACAACATCTGTTATTTATTGTAATAGCCGATACTAAATATTTAATTTTTTTAAGTTTCTGAGGTGTCAAACCGCAGAAAGGAAAAACATGTTAAGTGGATATAGGAGTCTTGCTAAGTAAGTACCGTACACACTAGGGTACATATAGAAATTGAAGGTTAGTATTTAATTTATATATGTAAACGTTATTTTTCAATATGTGAATTATTATCTAGCATACATTTTACAGGTGATAAAATATTATATACAGCTATAATATTGCAAGCAGCTATAAATATTATATACAGCTATAATAACAGCTTATAACATTGGAGACAATCTACCATTGAAATAAGATATTAAAAATCGGTCTAACATTTTGACCTTTCTTGCAGTTTTTCACGCTTTTATCCTATGTTTAAAAAAACCGATCGAGTATGAGTTTGGTTTGAACATCGAGAGTTTCGTACTTTGTTTGAAGTGATATTATTTTATTCGTTATAATTTATCACTAATATGGATTTCCTAGCACAATAAATACCATGCTTAATATAGGCATATGTTGTTATTGTTGTTGTCGTATCCACATGAGATGAAGAAGATCACATATGGAAAATGTTTGCCAGAGCCTCAAAAGGTTGGACTTCTCCAGTCCCGTTTGATGAGCGGCCGGAACCGGATCCTCCCGGATATATACTTTTTTTTTCTTTTTTTCCGGTAGTTATACTTAAAATTGTGAAAAAATATATTTTTGTCAGCTTTTTATACTACATCCCTAACTTTATATGAAATTTTATATATCATAATTTATACTGCATTACATTTTGATGAGTTACCAAATTTCACGGAACGATTAAGAAACTGTAACTAAATCGTATCATCATATTTGGCACGACAGCCCATGGTGGGACAAGGCCTTCTGTTGGAGATTCTTCCAGGAGGTTCTACTCTTTGCCTGGGTTGTCCAGTTCTTTATCCTAAGAATGTTAAAATCTTCTTCCACTGAATCGATCCATCGTAATTTTGGTCTACCTCTTCTACGAATTGTTAGAGGTTTTGCGATAAAAACTTTCTTTACTGGGTTTTCATCTTTCATTCTAGATGGGCAGCCCTTTCATTCTTTTGATTTTGGTGGTTTTTATGACATCAGACTCACCAAACAACCTATAGATTTCTGAGTTAAGACGTCTTCGCCAAGTATCATTTTCCTCGACACCCCCAAAAATTCTCCTCAGAACCCTTCTTTCAAAGGCTGCTATTTTATTCTCTCCAGTTCTAGTCAAAGGCCACTAAATTGTATAACGAAGAAGCAAAATTTTATAAAATAAAATACCGTTTCTTAAAATTTGGTCACTCATCAAAATGTAACCCACTATATACGAATTCCAACTATAAACGTCTAATAAAAAAAACAAATGTTTGCAATCAACAACCCAAAAAAAAATCTGTCATAGTTCCGTTTAGTATGTATTAAAATAAGTTGCATATGAAATAATAGCGGTATTACTATGGTTTTTTAACAGCCTTATAATAGAGTATATTTATCTAGACTCCATACCATTTCAAAAGAGAATGTTTGTAAACAAACCAATTTGACCGTTAAAATGAAAACGATTGAAGATATACAATATAATTCCTTAACACACACAGCACAAGTGCAGTGATCGAGTTTGGATGATTTAGGTCTAATGATGAGACATGGCTAAATACTTTAAACCTAAATTTGCTCTTTAGCAAATCAGGGTGCAAAGATCGGGCCCGAAGATAGTGACAGGATATATTTAGTGGTGCGAAGTAAACTCATCGAGTTTGGACTCGTTTGATTTGTCTTGATGTAGTAAGAAAGTAATAGGGTACATATGTGCGGGTACATACAATATAATTTTAACCTTTCATTCATAAATTCAGATGTTGCAGGCCTACGGCCTGAATAAACTGTGAGACTTGAGGATCTGCTGGTTTAGAATTAGTATTGTGAGTCTCAAGAAGATATCGTGTCACTAAATTTTGGGTCCCAACTCCTCGCTCTTAATGCTGCTGGGGTATTGTCTGCTTAACTCATGATATTTGAGGATCTTTTGTTTTTAAGTTTGTATTCAGTGTCTTCGTCAGTTCTGGTGTTGAGGAATACTGCCTGCCTAAAACACGACCACCGATAAACAGTAGATACTTGAGTATCTACTGTTTATCAGTTAGCCTTGTGTATTTCAAACAGAGACACTGCCACTAAACTTCGGGTTTTAACTCCTTAATCTTGACTCTGTGAAAGTATTGCCTGCTTAAATCGTGAACCTTGGGGAACTTCTGTTTTTAAATTAATATTATGAATTTCTGTGGGGATACTGCCTGCTTGAATTTTGAAATTTGAGAATCTGCCTTTTTTAAGTTAGTATTGTAGGTTTCAAGCAGAGACTCTGTAATTTAACTCCGCATTCCAACCGTTTAATCCTGACACTTTAGTACTGCTGAAAAGTACTGCCTGCCTAAACCGTGATACTTGAAGACCTACTATTTTTACGGTAGTATTGTGACTCTTAAGCATCGACTCTGCCACTAAACTACGGGTTCCAACTCCTCAGTCTTGACGCTGCGTGGGTACTACCTGCTTAAACCGTGAGTCTTAAGGATCTGCTGTTTTATGAGTATTGTGAGTCTTAAGCAGAGACTCTGTCATTGAATACCGGACTCCAACTACTCACTTCTTATACTTCTGGTGTACTGCCCGCCTAAACTTTGAGACTTTGAGGATCTGCTGTTTCTGAAATGGTATTATGGGTCTCAAGAAGAGACTATTATTAAAATCCAGGTTCCATCTCCTCAGTTCTGATGCTGCAGGAATACAGCCTATCTAAACCATGAGAATTGGGGATCTGCTGGTTTTAAATTAGTATTTTGACTCTCTAGAAGAGGCTCTGTAATAAAACTTCTTGTTCCTCCTCAATGTTGATACTGTGAAGGGTACTGCCTGCTTAAATCATAAGATTGAGCATTTTCTACCTTTAAGTTAGTATTGTGAGTCTCAAGCAGAGACTCTGTTATTGAACTCCGGATTCCAATTCCTCAACCTAATGCTGCAATGATTCCTTACCTCATATCTCCAATATTAATCAACCAATTTGGATGATACTTTTTTTTATTTTAATATCACAAAAATTGGTTAGAATTTGATTATGGAAGTTGAAGGTGCGCCATACAATTCCTCAACAATGTACAGCTACCGAAAAAGGAGGGCATTGATAAGTATGCATCTTATTGCCAATTGAAATGTGGTACGCATCTTTGTGTGTCGGTATGAATGTACTTGTGAATGTCAGAAAGAAGAGAAGCGTCGACTTGGCATCGATTCCAAAAATCTCTGGCACTTGTGGTATTTTGCTTTATTAATATTCCTAAACGACATTGTACTGCAAAAGTCCCAATTGTATATTCGCATTCTCATTATTTTATACTCTTCATTCGGTAGTTATTTAAAATTTCATTCGGTATACTCTTCATTCGGTAGTTATTTCAAATTTCATTCGGTATACTCTTCATTCGGTAGTTATTTCAAATTTCATTCGGTATACTCTTCATTCGGTAGTTATTTCAAATTTCATTCGGTATACCCTTCATTCGGTAGTTATTTCAAATTTCATTCGGTATACTCTTCATTCGGTAGTTATTTCAAATTTCATTCAGTATACTCTTCATTCGGTAGTTATTTCAAATTTCATTCGGTATACTCTTCATTCGGTAGTTATTTCAAATTTCATTCGGTATACTCTTCATTCGGTAGTTATTTCAAACCTGCTCAATTTTTTTGAAAAATATTTTATTTATACACTCAACCGAATCATTCCGGTAATTTTCTATCTTCACAAGTTCCTTCGTTCATTGGTAGCTCGATGCCCCCGGCAACAGTGCTTTAATCAATATGGAAAATGATGGAGGGGAGGAAGATGAACTACTGATGCAGCCAGAGCTACGTAACTGTTGGTTTCAATAGTTATTTTTACTAATTCTATAGCCGGTCAAACTGAGAGGAAAAGGATTCGTTAATACTTGTACTTATCCTTTAGGGAATACTCTAAAATAATAGCAAAATCATTTTGAGATTCGTTTATTTGATTTGTATTTAATTTACGATAGATATTTTTCATTACCATATTTGAAATAATACTATATTTGGATAATACTATATTTGGATATTTTTCATTACTATATTTGAAATAATTCTATATTTGGATAATACTATATTTGGATATTTTTCATTACTATATTTGAAATAATACTATATTTGGATAATACTATATTTGGATATTTTTCATTACTATATTTGAAATAATACTATATTTGGATAATACTATATTTGGATATTTTTCATTACTATATTTGAAATAATACTATATTTGGATAATACTATATTTGGATATTTTTCATTACTATATTTGAAATAATACTATATTTGGATAATACTATATTTGGATATTTTTCATTACTATATTTGAAATAATATTATATTTGGATAATACTATATTTGGATATTTTTCATTACTATATTTGGATAATTTTGAAAGTTGTTCTTATAACTGAATAACATACTAATAAAATTGTACATGGATTGCAAAGTATCTAGAAGATTCTTATCAGTTGATTTAAATGATTTACTATGTTTTCGTGATGTTATTATTAGCTAAACATTGGGAGTTTCAACTGCAAAATTAAACATTTTATTAAAATCAGTTCGATATGTCTAATCTAAAACAAATTCAGATTTATAGCTAATCGTATATGTGTGCTTGTGTATATCACATTTCTCCCAAAAAATCTAATAAAAAGCGGTCAAGTTCGAGCACACCTCACATGATAGGTGTTTACGTGTGTTTATGTGAACCAGTTATATTTTCATATTTCACACATAAGTTTGATTTTCTTTCTATATTTTTCGCGCTATTTTACTTTCCAAAACAGAGGGACAATAAAGTATTTTTACTCATTTAAAAAGAAATAATATACTTTTTAATTGTTGTGTCTTTAGATTTGTCATTTAACCTATCGTTTAATACTTTACACAACAGATCTGAAAGCAAAAAGTAATGGCTCGTTTACCATCCGTTCAATGTTACCTTTAAGTTTAAGATTTTTGTGTTTTCCATTTGTATTTGAGTCATAATTAAGTATAACTATATAATAAAATTAGCTGTCCTCGTCACATAGTTTCTTAGGAAAACGTTGTCCAAACAGGTTCCTACTTAAGAAAAGTTACACTTAAATGCAGTCTGAGACCAAAAAATATTGTATTACATTTCGATTGACGTTTTGTGGGCAATTAGGCATGTACCTGAGACCAAAAATTATTGTATTACATTTCGATTGACGTTTTGTGGGCAATTAGGCATGTACCAAAAAAGTCGTTTTGGAAAGTTGGATTTTCAATCCATGTCATTAATTCGCCTGCTGTAGATTTCTTTAGTGCAGAGCAAATTAGAATCTGGCTCCATTACCTGGAGCACATACGAAATCATGTAAAGCTTGATGACTGAACGTGTGCAAAATACATTCCTCTGATGTCTGTATATGAGACAGTATGGTTACTTGCCTTTTTTTTTCCTTACCAATTTCCTCTTGGGTATGTTAGGTTTCCATCCCTTGTAACTCAGGAGAGACCTTGCGCTTTTGAAATTTATCTTCTAACTATTAAAAGGAAAAATTCTATGCCATGTATTATGGAGTAAACTTTTATTCTTCATACCTGACAATTTTCCACCTTCACGCAATCATCACCTGTTTGCTATACCACCCTTTAGAACCGAATTGTATCGGAACTCTCCAAATAGAGGAACATTAAGACATTTTTACTAATCATTGGGAAAGCGCGGTATTCAACTGCGCAAACACCTCATCGTAGTCTCACCAGATTGTGATGATGAGGGAGAGTAAACTTTGATAGTCTTGTGTGTTATTATTCTTGCGGTTTTGTATTCATGTTTAATCTAAAAGTTTAAACTTTGTCAAATCGTAAATTGCTTCTCGTTACGAATAAGTTATGTGTAATGTATCCATAAATGTATATGTGTAACTGAATAAATAACTAAATAAATTGTTATTATTATGTGTTTACATAAAAATTAAAATATTTTTACAAATACATTTATCACCCTTCGAATGTAGTATTTTAAATATGAACAACATTTAAAAATAGTCGAAACACTCATTTTTTTCTTGTTTTTGTTTTTGTTTTCTTAAATTTAACTGTTTTATTTTCGCCATATTTTATTTTATACATATAATATATTTTTTTCTCTGATACTCTCAAGTAACGAATTTTAAGGAACGTTAATTGTACACGTCGGACAATATGACGGTTAGAAGCCACCATTGTTTTGGCATTCCAATAACTTCCCCAGTTTGCCATACTTGAATAGAAATGCCCTAAATATATATATTTACGCGAACCAAAGGTTGTTTACCATGCCATCATAACTCAATTTCAATATCTGTTGCATTTAATATACACAAAACCCCCTCCTGTCGTGTGCCACAGCCTCCTACCTCCCCCCACTCTGGAACAAACTGACCTTCCCAGATTCACCTGCCGACTCGGAGTGGGGGCTAGGTCATATAGGGAGAGGGTATGCAAGGTCGAAACCACGCCTTTACAAGGAAAAGTCCCGCATCCTTAGTTAATTTTCTTCAAATGCTTTATTTAAAGATTAATGCGAATATTTTGCCACAAATATCATAAAAATTTATTTGTATTTACAATATCATTTCAAAATGTTGGCTATTGAATATTTTATTATTATTTTTTTAATATAGAATATTGAGAATTTAACGAACAAGTTTTAACATATTTAAATGGCTTTTCATTGCTTCTTCTCACGCGGTAATTTTGAACTATAACAATAGAACTTGAAATGAAGGAAAAAATATTGAAAAAAACCAGAGAAAATAACCAGAAAAGTACTTAAAAACTATTTTGGAGAAAAAGTAAGCCATGCATTAAAGGTCTGCATCAGCTATTGTTGTTCTAATATCTCATAGATGTTTATTTAAATATTAGTGCGAGAACGGGTAACATATGTAAATCTTAACAGACGTAAGGATTTTCGTATTGGTAATATTAGTTGGGATGATTATCAGTGCCTGAAAACATTAATCAATAGTTATTTAACTAATACTGTACTCGTTATAATCAAATATTTCGCATATTTCTTTTTTTGGGTTCCGCTGTTCATAACCGCTTAGTTTTCACTACAACCGCCCATCGCTTTCCAGTAGCTATTATGGTGGTAATAGAACTTGGTCTCGCGTCGATGCTATAAGGATTTGATAGCAGTAGCTGTGCATGGGTGGCAGTGGGTAGCGAAAATGTGTGACGTTACGTAATTTTCACTAAGGATGTTTCAGTTTTTTATAGAAAGTTCCAGAACTTTTTTTGAAAGTTCCACAATATTCTGGATTGTTTGAATGTCCTCAGTTCCCACTGTAGGGTGGCAACCCATCGCTAGCGGATATCGAATGGGTCTGAATATTCAAAAATGTCCTGAATTCTAAACTGTACGTGCTATATACTTGAAATTTCGGTCCTCGAAGGTTTCTAAGATGAACTTCGGCGCTAGTGTATTATATTTAATCACAATTAAATGAAACTACGTGATGTAGTATTATTTCTACTTTCTTTGATTTCTTTACCACGACCTAGGTTTCGTTGTATTACAACATCTTCAGGTGGGATATTATCTTTGCTATTATCCCACCTGAAGATATTGTAATACAACGAAACCTAGGTCGTGGTAAAGAAATCAAAGAAAGTAGAAATAATACTACATCACGTAGTTTCATTTAATTGTGAATAATGAATTTCTACAAAATTAACGCCAAATATATTCAGTATTATATTTAACATTATTTTAGCAACGAAAATGAATGCATTTAAGAGAATAAAAAGTGAAAGTTCAAAGTAATTTTTTATTTTTCTTGCGTTTTATTTTTGTAAGGGAACTAAAAAAGTCGCCAAGAGAAAAGAAGGCACGGAGAAATGAAACAGAAGAAGAAAAAAAAACTGTGCTGTCGGGGTACAAGTTCCTTATTTTTTATTTCTAAACGTGATTTAATATGCAGATTTCTATGGATGATATTAGTGTATTTTTGTCACGCTAAAAGCTCTCTTTTATTCAACTCTCTTTCTCTCTAATTTATATATTTTATGTTATTTTAAAAAAAAAATGTAAAGTATCACAGCCATTTGTTTTGGAAACCGCACGTCCACGTCGTACAACATACAGCTTGAAAAAGTAACAAAGCCATATTCTCAATAGCTAACACTTATACATTTATTTATTTTAAAAGGGGGAGAGCGGTTCTATTTGCATTTACATTTAGATAACATAGTACTTGTTTTTCTCACTTAATTCATTGTGGTTGACCGTAAGCGATAGCTCTTTTGGCAATAAGTCCGTCACTGTATAGTTAGTTTTGTAAGTTTACTGTAAAATGTCATAAACAAATAATTGAAATAAAATTATGGAACTCCCTAAATCTATATAAATTAAAACACAGCGTTTTGAAAAAGTTGGAGGAAGTCTATTACAATGATTCCAGATATCATAGTTTTTGAGATATTCTCGATAAGATATATACCTTAATGCATTAGGTATTTTTAAATATTTATTATCGTAGGAATTCTGTATTCGTGATAAATTATGAGAAACAAACTAATTTCACTTCAAACGAGGTATGGAACCTTTAATACGCCAGCCCCGCATCCTTAGTTAATTTTCTTCAAATGCTTTATTTAAAGATTAATGGGAATATTTTGCCACAAATATCATAAAAATTTATTTGTATTTGCAAATATAATTTCAAAATGTTCGCTATTGAATATTTTATTATTATTTTTTTAATACAGAATATTTAGAATTTAACGAACAAGTTTTAGAATATTTAAATGGCTTTTCAACGCTACTTCTCACGCGGTAATTCTGAACTATAACAATAGAACTTGAAGTGAAGGAAAAAATAATGAAAAAAAACAAACAAAATAACCAGAAAAGTACTTAAAAACTATTTTGGAGAAATACGTAATTACTAAACTGCTTTCTAAGAATTTTCAGAAAACTCTTTTAAATAAATTTGGAAAAGAAGGGTATATATTGCAATTTTTATTGATTTTTTATAATTTTGTAGGGATATTAGATGGCCTTGTTTTACAAATAAAATAAATTGAATAGAAAAAGGCAGAAACGATATTTGAGTCTTAAAACAAACATTAAATAAACAAAAATGTTCTTGTTGTATGTATATATTATTTATATCTTTTAAAAGTGAAAATGAAAATCGTTAAACTTCTCAGCATGGTTTCGTAGATAAATAAACTAATTAATAAAAGAAACCTCTCAAGTATGGGTAGAACTCGAACTACGAAGGGTTCCTTACTCATTTAGAAAGAAACGTTTACGTGTAAACCGCATGTTAATTTTTAGATGTTAATTTTTCACAACGTCGGTATATTGCTTATTATATTTTTCACAGGCTAATCGCTGTAGTATTACCCTATCTAAGATACTCGCTGTAGTATTGCTTTATCCAGGATAATCGTTGTAATATTACTATATCTAGGATAATCGCTTTAGTATTGCTTTATCCAGGATAATCGCTGTAATATTACTCTATCTAGGATAATCGCTGTAGTATTACTCTATCTAAGAAAATCGCTGTAGTATTGCTTTATCCAGGATAATCGCTGTAATATTACTCTATCTAGGATAATCGCTGTAGTATTGCTTTATCCAGGATATTCGCTGTAGTATTGCTTTATCCAGGATACTCGCTGTAATATTACTCTATCTAGAATAATCGCTGTAGTATTACTCTATCTAATATAATCGCTGTAGTATTGCTTTATTCAGGATAATCGCTGTAGTATTGCTTTATCCAGGATAATCGCTGTAATATTACTCTATCTAGGATAATCGCTGTAGTATTACTCTATCTAATATAATCGCTGTAGTATTGCTTTATCCAGAATAATCGCTGTAATATTACTCTATCTAGAATAATAGCTGTAGTATTACTCTATCTAGTATAATCGCTGTAGTATTACTATATCTAGGATAATTGCTGTAGTATTACTCTATTTAGGATAATCGCTGTAGTATTGCTTTATCTAGGATAATCGCTCTAGTATTACTTTATCTAGGACAATTGCTGTAGTTTTGTCGTAATCCTCTAGTCAGATTTAACCGGCCCTGTTTTTTTCATAATTTTTGATTCAATAGTTTCGGAAATAAGGAGGCGCTTTCTTTTCCACAATACCTTTTAAGTGTGCAATTTAAAATTATCAAGAAAATCTTTGAAATGAAACCCCACAAGACATTTATTTATTTATTATTGGCACACACACAATAATGTCGCAATTTAACAATTAGATTCGAGAAGACGTAATTACACGTATATTTTTTTTACAACACCGCGAACAGTGGGCACAGTTTGATTAATTAAGTGCTACCATTATTATATAATATTATTCAAAATATGATACATTTCAATTAATTATAACGAATTCAGTAAAAAAAATAATAATGGAGTTAGTCAATAAAATGTACAATTAAATTTTGTGTTAATTGTAGTAAGTTAAGTCGTAATCAATAAAACATAGAGTCAAATAAATTCAAAACGAAACAACTGAAGTTAATAATTTATTAAGTTAGACTAGCGTGACCCGTGCGAAGTCTTCGCATTATAAATTATTCAACTCAATTTAATAAATCAAAATTGATTGCAGGTATTCAATTCATTTCTAATTTTGCACACTGCTTATTACGTTTTTATTCCATTATGAAGGTCAGATGACATATCAAACAAATATTTTACTAAAATTGACATATAGAGGCGCAAGTATCAAAAGCATTGAGCTAAAGCGCCACTTTATTTATACGTGAGTGGATTTGAAATTAAACAAAAATTTTACCGACCGTCAATCATATTGACGTTGAGCCGTTAGATGGCAGCATTGCTGTTTTGTGTATATAATTTTAATAATTAATTAATTTGCAAAAACAATAGCAATAATACATTTTTTAGTTGTGGATGCCGGTAGAGCAAGCAATTATCTATAAAATGATATATAATTTATGTGGATTAATTGTGAGGTTTTTTCTAAAAAGGGAGAGTAACATCTTAACCTTAGCGTATTAATATATATGATGATTAAATCATTATAAATATAAGCTAAAAATACATTAAATATCAAATTATTCTATGTAAAAGTTTATTGATGGGATTCTTTGAAACACAGAAGGAAAGATATATAAGCGGTCTACTGTTAAACCGGTTTACAAAATTTGAAAAAAAAATTGAGTAATTTATTTACAAGACCCTTTAATTCATATTTGAATATTTTTAAAAAGTTAACTAGTGCAAAATATGTAGGCCAATATGATGTATTACCTCATGAAATTTGAAGTTCCTTCGTTGCATGGTTTCTGAAATAAATCGGATGTGACAGACGGACAGGTACGTCGTAGTGACCTTATAAGGGTTCCATTATTTGAAGTATGAAACCCTAAAAAGGCCTAGTTATCGGCACCGTGTAATTCTGAATTAATACAAGATTACAAATTATTTAAAGCTTCTTTCACTCAACCTTGAAAAAAGTTCAGAGAAGAAAAATTATAATATTTTTAACTAGTTTTTTTTCTAATTATCTCATTTTCTTAATTGTTTGTATATTTTTATAAATAATTCGGGTGTATAAAGAGCACGGTGCTAGCATAATTTATCAGAGTAGAAATATGATTCTTAATTATTTGATTCGTTCATTACTGAATCTTATCAGTCTGTTATCATTTTATTAAATTTATTATTTGATATATAATTCATATATGCCTTTATTAATATTCATAACACAAAATTCAGAATAAGTAATTTCATTTCACTTTAAAAAAAACCGTAGAGTCCAATTTAATACCAACCAAGAAAACTCTAGAACAAAGACTATAGTGTTGTCGATAGATTGGGGCCATTTTACAGACAGAACACGTGAAACAGAGATATGGACTATCTCTTTCTAGGCTGGACCAGGAGTCTGTATTGATTTTGTCTTAAGCTCTGCGTGGGAGTAGGGATATCGTTTCGCCGCGTAAGGGAATAACATCTTTACGCAACAGAGAATCAAGTGACATTATTCTTTAAATTATGAAATGTTATTTTGAATCAAGCACTGGAAAATGATTACAACGCAATATGTCTGTAAAGTAAATTATCCCTTGTGACATATCGCATTCAGATTTTTGTATAAAAGCCCGCGCGCTGACGGAAATTTTTCATTTTAGTTCCTTCAGTTGAGTTGTGTTGACGTTTATATTATTTTTTGTGTTATATTATTTTTTGTTTATATTTTTATTTACAATTATTTTGTATTTCATTATATTTATTTGATTTTTTTTAGGTTTTCGTTTACGATTTATATTTATCTCAAATGAAAGTCTTGTTAGAACTCTGACTTCAATAGGCGGGCTGTGAAACAAATATTTCTTATTTACAATACCAATTATTTTCATTTGCGCCTTATGTTTGTACATAGTTAAGAAGAATATATATTTACAAATGTAGTGCACAAATACTTTCACAGGTATTTTAAATTTAAATTATCTATTGCTTATTTTAAATGCGTTTTTATAAATTTTAAAGTTAATCTGAAATTGTATTTTGATCGTTGCTTTTACAGAAATTTCGGTATGATTGTAATTAAATTAGTTCAACTCATATTTTGTGATGTAATGTGATTCTAAAACACAGTGAGATACATTTTACAACCAAAAAAAATGCAAAAACAGGAATAAAAAAGTATTTTATTTTTAGGAGACCTTATTATTTTTCGGGAATATTTTACGCCTAATTTAATAAAGATAATAAAAAACATAATAATAATGCAACTAATTTAGTAATATCAATTAACATTAATATATAAAAATTATGAATTAATTAAAATTATGGTATAATATTATAATTTATAGCAACTAGACGGGGTGGTATCAAATTAGAATTTAATATTATATAATAACTGTAAATAAATATAAGCACATAGGAAATATAATTTAAGTGGAATTAGTTAATGTTTAATTTAATATAAAAATAATATGTGTAATAATGAAATAAGTGTAATGTGATAAATATAGCTGTAAGGACAATGGAATAGCCGTATGTATTTGGCGAAGGGTGATGTAGGTAAGTCATGTGTATTAAATTTTATTTATATGAACTGGGAAACAATAGACATTATACGTTTTAATAATACAAAAATTATGATCCATTAAATGAGCTTATTAAATTATATACGCAATGTAATGTATTATATTACGTATATAATATTATATAACGTATTGTATAAAATTGCTTATACAAAATGTAACAAAGAACTTGACCATTTCAGTTTGTATGAACAGAATCACCTGAATGGAAAATGGACACGTTTTTATTACAATCTGCGTATCCATTGTATAATATATACGTATAATATAAATTATCCATTATTTGTCTTATTTATGCGAAAAAAGATTTATAGTTTTATTTCAAAGATGTTTGTGAAATTTAATTGTTTTTTTCGAACGCTTTATTCAAAAATGATATTCCCCTTCGAAAACGCTGAGCATTTTTAATAAGTACCAATATTTCTTCCATCCGTACCTGAATAGTTGCGATACGCTAAAAAATTCTGGGTTTACGATAATAATTCTGTCTGTAAAACAAATATTATCGTATAAAATTCTCTGCTTTGTCTTCGTTCACGAAAAGGTAATATTTTTAGAGTATTTTATAACGTTTTAAAGTAATATTCCTAAAATTACCTCAGAAATAGAGTATTTATAATATTAAACTCTTGAAGTACCGTGTAAACAAATTATGTTAAGTCCTGTGGGCTAGTTCCAAGGAGGTGTTTGCGATCTAAATCTTACATGGCCTTATTGGGCTCACCAGTACTCTTCACGTCGAATTTCATTTAAATCTGTTCCTTTGTTGTAGGCGTGATAACAAACACACACACAGTCACAAATACAAACACTGTATTTATATTTACGTAGATATTTAAAAAAAATTGTTGAAAAAAAAACTAAAAAAAACTACTACTTGATGCAGTAGTTTTTTTCTTTATTTACTGAATTTTGGCGCAATGATTTTTTCTACGTTTGCAAGATTTTGTTGCAATTTTTTCCTTTAAATATTACAAAAATATTAATTGTTTCAAATTATACGTCAAAAACTGGTTAATATATAGATTCAATATAACGTACTAATCAACAGAAAAGTTTACTTTTTATTTCTGTTTTGTTTAGTCACAGCTGCAAAATAAAAATTGTTTAAGCTAAAGTTGTTGAATTAGGTATCTATGTACATACTACTTTGTTCACATCTTCCAAATATAAATTTCTAGTCGCTTGCTTATTTTTTTTACACAGGACATTCCGCAAAACAAATATAAAAACAGTTTCGGCTAAATTTGCGGAATTAGGTATCTAAACAGTTGTTTTATTGTTCTCGTTTTCTAAGTAAAAACTTCCAGCCGTTTGCTTAATTTATTTACAAAGCACAATGCGCAAAACAAATAGTAACATTATTTCGGCTAAATTTGCTGATTTAGGTATCTATGTATATTTTATCTTGTTCTCGTCTTCTAAATAAGTATTTCTGGTCTCCTGCTTGATTTCTTACCCGAAAGGATACCGCTCAAAACAAATATAAAAATGATTTCGGCTAAATTTGCTGAATTAGGTATCTATGTAAGTATATACTGTCTTGTTCTCGCCTTCCAAATAAAAACGTCTAGTCACTTGCTTGATTTCTTTACAAAGGATACCGCTCAAAACAAATATAAAAATGATTTCGGCTAAATTTGCTGAATTGGGTATCTATGTACCTTATATTTGTTTTGGGCAGTGTCCTTTGTGAAGAAAACTTCTAATCTCTTGCTGATTTTTTTCACAAAGGGCCCTGCACAAAACAAATATAAAAATAGTTACGACTAAATTTGCTGAATTATCTATGTATCTATGTAGGTATATACTGTCTTGTTCTCGCCTTCCAAATAAAAACGTCTAGTCATTTGCCTGATTTCTTTACAAAGGATACCGCTCAAAACAAATATAAAAATAGTTTCGGCTAAATTTGCTGAATTGGGTATCTATGTACCTTATATTTGCTTTGCGCAGTGTCCTTTGTGAAGAAAACATCTAATCTCTTCACAAAGGGCACTGCACAAAACAAATATAAAAATAGTTTCGGCTAAATTTGCTGAATTAGGTATCTAAACAGTTACTTTATTTTTCTCCTCTTCTAAGTAAAAACTTCTACTCGCTTGCTTAATTTATTCACAAAGCACACTGCGCGAAACAAATAATAATATTTTGGCAAAATGTACTGATTTAGATATCTGTGTATATTCTATCTTACTCTCGTGTTCCAAAAATGTCCTAGCCTCTTGCTTAATTTCTTCTCGTCTTGTTCTTGTCTTCCTAATTCTAGTCGCTTGCTTAATTTCTTTACAAGGGACACTGCGCAAAACAAATATAAAAATAGTTTCAGCTAAATTTTCTGAATTAGGTATCTGAACTAAGGTATCTGATTAAGTACTTTAGGTGATTTACAAATTTATTCATGTACGAACTTATTATTTACAAATTTATTCGTGTACGAATTTATTATTTACAAATTTTGTATTGACAAATTTCGACATTAATAATATTCAATCTTATATTCGTTGGACCTTATTAATTTTAAATCCTCATCACATACCATGTTAATATAATAAAATAAATTTTAACGCTACGGTACAAAATATCTCAATTATTGAAAAAAACTTTTTGAATAATATTAAAAAAAATCGGGCTTGGCTATTCCTTGTCGGCACAGCCGAGATTTATGCGGAATAACATCCCTCCTCGAACTCCCTTATAATGAAATGATACATGTTTTCGAGCGCGTTTCAGTTCACTGTTGCTCGTCGTGTGATTTACTCTAGTAAGATTACACCAAGACTAGTTTCAATACGATTTCAGTAAATGAAATACGCACAAAACGACGGTATTAGATAAGTGTTTGTATTTGTTATACACGTCCAAATTCGAAACTTGACCATGAAACGTCAAATTTTAGATTTTGCAAATTTGTAAATTTTTTAAAATTCTTTCGGCGATGCGTTTATCTTAATACTTCATATCAGTCTATATCTAATTTACCCGGTAAATACCTTAGATATTTGTGTGGGATTTTATAGTCTTCAATAATTTTGAAGACTATTATGAGTCTTCAATAATTTTGGGCATAACAAATAAAAATGTTTACCAATACCCTCAATTGTTATTTATGTAAGTCAGTTAAGTACTTAATAAAATATTCTTAAAACCTAGCCTCACTTCGATCACACAATGTACTAACTCAGACGACGTCGTCCGTCCGTTCGATTTTCTAGGAATTCAAAATTACGAATGGTATTTTACATCGATTAACAGAACTAATAAACGTAATCGGAAAAATACTTTACAAAAGTTAATTTCAACACAAGTCTAGCATTGACTCGAACTTTATTGAGAAACAATTTAACTCTAATCGGTATTTTATGTAAAAATAAAAGAGAAATTCGTCAAAAAAAAAATTAATGTTTAAAACAAAGTTTAGTAGTTGGATTCAAAGAAAAAAGGACTCTGTTTCATTCGTGGCCGAAAAATCCAAGGTTCTGATATTATTATCGACTGTGCATAATCAAGACAGTTTTGTGAAATTAGCTACAAATAAGACGAACTTAATTTTATTCTATAATGAAACGGAAGGAGGAGAAGACACTACGATCGAATGTGTTCTTCGTAGACGTATCGACCCTAGAACAAAGCGCTGGCATGTGGCTATATTCAACCCTATGTTGTATCATTCACTTCACTTAACGTATTGGCTGGGTGAGTGACATCAGCGCCGCCTAGCGTCCGCAACTTTACAGGCGCGTCAATTTTATTTGTACGCTTCAAATTAACGGCTCTGGTAAATGTTTAAGTGAATAATATAAAAATAACGGAAAATACCTAAATAAATGCTTTTATTAATGAATAATGACAAGATTTTAGTTGTCCGTACCCAGAATATGTAACACCCATTTGTTTTAAGCTCAAAAAAATGAGTAAAATAATAAATTTATAACCCATATTATAGCATTTCAATATTGGAAATCTGGAAAAGTAGAATTCGTTATTTCTTGAAGTATTTTTACAATATAATACAAAATAACTATAGTGTCATATTGAGAAAACTTGTTTTAATTCATAAAAAATTAGTATACATATTAGTAGAGCAAAAATATTAATTTTTTGAGTTAAAAGATATACATAAAAATGACGTATTAAATAATACGACTCAGTATTGCAAAAATTTATTTGAAAAAATTTACTTAGAGTAAATATCTTTATTTTGTTATTGCTGAAGTATTATTCACTGTTTTCACTTTAACTTTATAATTATATACTACACACTCGACAAACATATATACAGAAATATTAATAATAACAATTTACAAAGTATTAAAAAGGTAAATAATTATGACCTTTAAATATTTAGTTTATTATACATAATTTTTTTAATGGAGTATTTAATATAAACTATATAGAAAGCAGCCCTAGTGTGCCACTGTTTACATCGGTTCTATACATTATTAGGTTTTAAAAATAAATAAAAGTGTTATTCGTTGAAAAAATCGCCAAAATTTTGTGTATGTACATCTTCTCTGCAAGATAATATATTAGAACTGGCTAATTACTCAAAGACTAACGAAAAATCGTAAAAATTATCGGGAGTGAATAAAAACGCGCGCTTTGTGAATCTTTTTGTGAACATGTGTGGCTGTGTCATGGACACGGCCGTGTGTTGTACGTGAATACGTCTATGTAACGGGCTAAATTTGTTATATAAAATATTTTTGATAATATTTTTTTTATTTTAACACCTTATTACTTTAAACTAATGTTTTAAATACAATCGATAGATTTTTGACGAGAGCTGACGATTAAAACTTAAACGAACATCGTAGCTTTTCCGAATCAAAAGTTATACTAATTGCAAATCTCGATACGCAGCAAAATAACCTCAAAATGGCGGCGCTTCCACCTCCACCGCGCGCGATGCGTCACTGTTCTCGCTTATCGTAATGAATTTTTTGATCCAGTGGTATCAAAAACTGAGGAAGAGTAAATCGGATGGTGAAAAGTGGCGAGAAGTGTCGATTAAACATTATGCAGCGAAATTAGAAATAAAAAAGTGAAAATTAACCTAAATTTATAACATGATTTTACAAAAAATCGAACCGAAAACTAACGCCATCTAGCGACATCTGCGAGCATTATTATCAAACAACAACTGGGCTATCGCTCAGGCACCAAGACTTCGTATCTCTCACGCTTCGTCAAACAAAACTAGTAAACACCACAAGAGGTCACTACAAGAGGCCACACCGGTACAATAACAGAAATACGATTGATCGCTAGTCAACAAAAAGTAAAAATGAATGAAGTTTTGAGTGCCCTTCGAAATATTCAAAAGGAACTCTATGAACAAAAAATAACTATCCAAAAATGGAGAAAAGGTGACAGACCAAGTGACTCAAAACATAAATAAAATATTAGATGAAAAGTCCCATTTTTGAGAAGAAAAATTCCATGTCCTGAAAGCCAAAGTGGACAATAAAGAAAAGACTATATTTCTTGGAAAAACAAGCAAGAACAAAAAACAAAGAAAGGAGAAAAACTTCGACCAATTTTTGTGACTTATTCAACATTAGGATTGAAAATAGACATCTACAAACAAAGAGGGTCACTAAAAGACACCCCATAATATTTAAAAGAAGACTATCTATCCTATGTCCTGTGCAAAAACAAGTATTCGAAGAAAAAGAAAAAGGAAATGCTGCAATAATTAAATACGATAAGATAGTGATAATAAACAATAACACCACAAACAATAACAAAAGAATGCTCTCTTCGTCACATGAAAGCAACCCCCCTCCCCCCATCCAAGATGAAAAAATCTCAAGTAAACAAGAAAAATAAGATTATCAAAGATATTAAGAAGATCAATACAAAGATTATCAAGTATATATGAAGATGTTTTGAAGCCGGGCCTGCTTAATTCCCTAACAACGTAACAATTTGCCGAGTAAACAGAGCAATCAAAACATCAAAATTTGATAATTACCCCTCCCCTCCCGCAATGAAATCAAGGAAAATATACCAGCAATACATAAACAACATCTTCCAAGACGGCTGGTACCCGTGGAAAATTACGGCCAAAACCCTCCAAAGATACATACAATGTGAGATCCCTAGCAACACATGAACGCCTAACTGAACTAAACGAAGCATTACGAGAAAGCAAGCACGACATAATAGGTCTATCAGAAATAAGATTAGTTTAGCCCAACCTAGAGACGATTGGTTATCTTTGGAGGAGGCCTGTACCTGTGGAGGGGTTCTTGCAAATATATAAATAACGTATAATTAAATTACATTATATATATAAATTAATTTACCATGTACATAATATCTACATTTTTGTAAAAAATCAATTTTGTAAACTTAGCTATTTGCGAGAAATTAAAAGGCATTTTATTTTTTATTTATTTTACATAAATTTTTAAAATTATATTTTCATGAATACTCTTTACTTTAAGTTTCTTGCTTTTTTTGGGCTAATAAATAGAGAAATTCTCATCGTTCTGCATTCCGATGTATAATTAAAAAAATCAGAAACTTAAGATTTAATAATAAATTTTTAAGATTGGTAGAACTTAATGTTTTTGTTAATTTTAAGTGAGATACACATATTTTTAAAATTTTGTAAATTTTTATCAATCTCTTATTTAACTTTATTTCTTATTGTCACCATTCATATTTTTATGTTTGTTAAATATGTAATATCTAATTATAAATTTAAAGTGAAAATAATGAAAAAAATTGCGATATGGAAAATGGATGGAATTATTAAATCAATTTTTCATAATAAAATAATGACTACAGAGACCTATTCATTTTTACTAAACTTCACTGGTTCCAGAAGTAAACATGACAATATACGTAAGTAAATTGTATTATCTATGACAATATTTAACATAAAACTTGTCAAGTATGACTAGAACTCGTACAACGAGGGCAAACATTTAGGAACTTATAAACATTTGGCATTACGGAATATTTCTATTAAACTATTTACAAATGTTATTTTTGTCCAAAGGCAGTATGTAATCTAATGTATCTTTCATAACGCTAAATAGAGGCGTAAAAATAAAACATTATGAGATCTTGGATAATCCCTAAAATTTGACGATAGTTTTCGGTCTGATTTTATCTGCACTGTGCTTTCATAATTTTTTATTAAGTGGTTTCTGAAATAAAGAGAGGGTGAAGGCTTCTATTCTTGCGTAATTTTTGTAATGCCGTTTTAAACATGCAATTTTAAATTATGAAAAAATATATTTGTATTCCTCATAACAAGTCCTTTCAAATTGTATCCTAAATGACACAAAAAATTGCAAAAAAAATCTAGTTCTTTATCCATTCTTTATTCCTTATACATATTCTAAAAATATAATATTTTAAAATAATATATTTAAATGGTTAGCTGCAAAAATTTCTGAGAAAACGGCTGTGATCTACGGAGAGTCTGATACGTGATTATCTTTTAAAGGATTCGTTTTTGAAGTGATAACTTCTTAGGCGCACCATGCGCACTTTTTCTGAGCCATGAACGAAACTGGGCCATCACGCTTGGGTTTTGATTTTTCATTGATGACGCTGAATCGGGTAAACTCGACTCGCTTCGACATCGACTTGCCGAAATAAAATATATAACATAACGACAATGTAATTATTATTATACATATATTTTTAAATTGGACAAGTTTTCATTTCACACACCAGTGTTTTCCTTTCAAGGTACGGAACCCTATAAAGCTTACATTATATAAATGTACTATATAAAGGAAGCCTTAGGCCGGGCCTAGCTGACTGTGATTGGATGGGTGGCCTCGGAGCTGCTCCCTGGGCTATTACATTGAGTTTGAGTTTTTACCGCCACAGAACGTGGCCAAAATGTGGGTAAAATCAATTTCATCAGAAGGTCAAAGCCCCGTGGACAGGTCTTCCACGTGTTTTTTTTACGGAACCCTATAAAATTTATATACTGGTGGTCAAAGCACCGTGGACAGGACTGCACGGGCATTTTTTACGGATCCCCATAAAATTTACTTACAAGTGGTCAAAGCCCCGTGGACTGCGCGGTCATTTTTTTACGAAACCCTATAAAATTTACACACAGGTGGTCAAAGCCTCACGGACAACACTGCACGGGCATTTTTCTCTTTTTACGGATCCGTATAAAATTTACATTCTACAGATTACTTCTTCGCCCAGTTTTGGATACCATTCTGATAAAAAAAGTACTAGATGTCTGTAAAAGTACTAGTTAAAATTAGAAAAATAAATACGCAGATCAGTTCTATGAATAAAACTCACATCGAAGTGATCCTCACAACATGTTTTTAATAAAATAGGTATTCATAAAGGTGCATAACGAAAACCCCTTCTTCTGGCTTCCATTCACTTTTCTCTGATTTCTGCATCATTACCTAGATACCGTTAAAACGGTTGTTTTTTGGAAACTTTATTGTAATAAATAGGTTATGTTTGTCTATTCGGCATTAAACATGAGTAGTCTTTTTAAAAGGATTGTCTATTGTAGAATTTTTGTTATAAATCAGTACTTTTAACTGCAAAGAATTCTAATAATAGCTTTATACTGTTACTAATAAAAAATGCTTAAGCTTAAGTTATACTACTTTTATTCTGAGAATACTTATATCGTGCATAAGGTTGGTGTAACGAAGATATTAATTACTTACTACTAATAAAATCAATAAAGTAATAGAATAACTATTCCTAAGTTATTTAAGGAATACAATGCGGCAATATTGCGTTTCATAGACAAACACATAATATATGAGATCGTGTCTATGATAGCAAATACAAATCACATCTGTCAAATCAGATGACGTCTTAGTATAATATACGATCTGTGATGGCGTCTTTGGTAACAGTTATATTATTTTATACTTATGTCCGTTCTTGTTGAATTTTTCTCTTTTCTGTCTGTTCAGAAAGAGCATGGAATGTTGAGAAAAGAGAGGTAGCTGCGTATGATAACGATATATGAGATTGTGTCTATGATCGCAAATGCAAATTACATCTGTCACATCTGATGACGTCTTAGTATAATATACGATTTGTGATGGTGTCTTTACTAACATTTATATTATTTTATACTTTTGTCCGTTCTTGTTGAATGTTTCTCTTTTCTTTCAATGGAGAAAGAGCATGGGATGTTAAGAAAAAAGGAGTAGCTGCATATGATAACGATATATGAGATTGTGTCTATGATCGCAAATGCAAATTACATCTGTCACATCTGATGACGTCTTAGTATAATATACGATCTGTGATGGTGTCTTTACTAACATTTATATTATTTTATACTTTTGTCCGTTCTTGTTGAATGTTTCTCTTTTCTTTCAATGGAGAAAGAGCATGGGATGTTGAGAAAAAAGGAGTAGCTGCATATGATAACGATATTTGAGATTGTGTCTATGATCGTAAATGCAAATTACATCTGTCACATCTGATGACGTCTTAGTATAACATACGATCTGTGATGGTGTCTTTACTAACATTTATATTATTTTATACTTTTGTCCGTTCTTGTTGAATGTTTCTCTTTTCTTTCAATGGAGAAAGAGCATGGGATGTTGAGAAAAAAGGAGTAGCTGCATATGATAACGATATTTGAGATTGTGTCTATGATCGCAAATGCAAATTACATCTGTCACATCTGATGACTTCTTAGTATAATATACGATCTGTGATGGTGTCTTTACTAACATTTATATTATTTTATACTTTTGTCCGTTCTTGTTGAATGTTTCTCTTTTCTTTCAATTGAGAAAGAGCATAGGATGTTGAGAAAAGAATGCGAGCTGCATATGATAACGTTTTATAACAGTATGAACAAATATTGGGTAATTTAAACTTTCGCAATGAATTTTGAAAGTATGTCACAATTTCCCTTAAAATATTCTAACAATAAATGAGGATATTACTTGACTTTAATTTAATTTAAAAATGTCATGAATAAATATTTCTCTTGGTGAAATTATCATCATTATCTGCAAGCCAAGGCTGACTCGCTGAGCTTCCTCCACCCGACCCTGTCTGACGCAATGACCCTCCCCCAGTTGACTCCCATTAGTTGCAGGTCCTTTTCAATGTCATCTAGCCTACGTATTGGTGGTCGTCCTTTTCACCTAGTTCCATCAATCTTCGAAAAAGTCACTTTTTTGGCAGAAAAAATATCATCATATCTGTAAAGATGGCCAAGCCACCTAATACGTGGTGGTTTTATAGTTCTCACAATATCGGTTTCGCCGTATTTGTCATATTTTCTGTAAATTTCATAGTTGTAAAGAGTTCTCCACACGTCGTTCTCTGTCTAGTGTTTTTCTTCTGCTTTGGTGCAACTATATCTACGCAATAAATTAAATAATACTTCTTCTCTACAGTTTTAATTATACAAATTGAATTATATAAAACCGTTTACTTTAAAATAATTATAAATATGATCGAATTACAAAAATATTCATAAATATGATCGAATCGCAAACTGACGACATATGTACTTGCTGAAATGTCAACTTTTTTAGGTTATTCCAAAATTAAACTTAGGTCGAGGTCGGAATAGTGATTGACAGATGAAATTATGACGAGCTTGTCATATACTGAGTTTACTAGTAGCGTGTTTATCTATTCCCTATTTATGCAAGATATAACTTTCTATTCCAAATTTATTACTAACTCTGTATATATTATTACTATTACCCTACACCTACTATTTACCCTACACCTCAAAAATTATGAAATGAGATAAAGTGGATTGCATATGATAACAATTTAAAGCCAGAATGGCGGAAGTAACAGTGGACACAAAAACTATTTCGCCGTTACATGATTTAAAAAAAAGCCAGAAGTACTGCGTTCTGAAAGGTTAGTTATATTTAAGAACTGTGATAATTCGCCGACATCTCGACCGTTCGTCGCAGTACTGTAGCTACAACTGAACGATTTTAATACTTTTCCAACTAATGAGTTATTTGTTAAATAAAATTTGTTAATATTATTAATAATGATAAGTAATTCAATAATCAGGGAAGGGACTAAACTGAAAGGACTTGATCAGTCAACGAAATTGAACAACAATTTTATTATTTTTATTATGCTTATGTCTAGTAATGGGCGTTTTTTTTATAATGACGTTATATATTATTGTTAAAATAATGTTTTAAATTTTTCTTAAAATAATGTTTTATGACACTGTCGTGTAATAAGGGAAATAATAACGTAAGTATTATTTATTATAAGTATTATTTAGTACTATATGACAATAATAATACTCGTACAACCTATTCTAGTACTCGGCTGCACCTCGTATCAGAGGTGCAGCCGAGTACCAGAATAGGTTGCACGAGTATTATTATTGTCATATAGTACTTTATGTACGAGCAATAAAATAAAGTGAATATAATTTGCATTTATATTTATATTATTAAAAATTTAATCAATAAAGTTTAATTAGTTTTTTAATGCCTTGACAAGTAGGCCCTATTTCCTTTCGGCTGTATGTAATGAATGTTTGCTTTTTGGAACGAAACTGCATTAGAATTTTAAAATATTATTTATTTAATACAAGAACTTGTTTAAGTATTTCTGTATTTATCACCAATGACACCTTCACTTTTTTCTTTGTTTAAATGAATGAATATACATAAAAATGCAATGTATTTAATACAAAATAAAATTCCATTCGCAATTATTTTAATAAAAAAAAACGATTTGAAAAATACTTTGCCATGAGGAAAGGGTTGTCAATTACTTGACAAATTTTAAATTTCTATGCAATCAAATTTGTTTTTTTTTAATTTGGGGTTTGTTTTTTTATTTCTAACTTCTGCTTATGCAATAAAATTCATTTATTTAAAATTTTTGGGTTTGTTTCTTTTATTATATTAATTCGAATTTGCATTTTTACTTTATATCTTTTACGATTTTTTTCTTCGTATCTTACGGATAGAAAGCAATACGTACGAGTGGGCAACTTTATATTCGAAACTTACTTCACATGATCGGGAGTGAGCCAGGGATCGAATCTCGGGCCTCTTGTTTCCACTATTCTAGTTAACGATATTAGTTGTGCGGTGAAAATTTGTTTGTTATTCGCGGACGACATGAAATTTTTCACAGTCGTTAAGGATGCATCAAACGGCGAACGGATGAAGCCTGATATCAGCGTCGTCCTTGAGTAGAACGCAGCAGTAGTAGAGCGCGGCTTACGGGTTAAAGTAAACAAATGTCTAATAATGAGTTACAAATGCTGACATTAGATATCAACGTCTGGATGAGGTCGTTGATTTGGAAGTCAGATTTGATTCACGATTGACGTGTTATGGCCACTTGGCAGATGTAGTAAAAAACATTTTGGAACTTAGATCCGTGTTAAATATTTCAAAAGATTTTGACGTGAATACGTCAAAATCTTACGAATACGGGGGCAATCCAAAAAACCTAATGATAACAAAATCGGGGGATACAGTTTTGGCGTTGCCGTTTAGAATCTATCCTCTACATAAAAAATTATACCACTCGATAGCTAAAGAATCAAAGAATTCATTATGATAAGCGAGAACAGAGACGCATCGCACACGGTGGAAGGGGAAGCGCCGCCATTTTGAGGTTATTTTGCTGCATATCGAGATTTGCAATTAGTGTTACTTTTGGTTCAGAAAAACTACGATGCTCGTTTAAGTTTTAATCGTCAGCTGTCGTCAAAATCTATCGATTGTATATAAAACATTAATTTAAAGTAGTGACAGTGAATATAATAAGGTGTTAGAATAAAAAAATATTATCAAAAATATATAATGTCGGCCTATACGCGTCGAAAAGCCAAAACCAAATACAAAGATCGTATACAGCTGGAAAGGGCTTCTCAAGAACAATCGAATGGTAATAATATAACACCATATGACCGGGTCAAGCAGTGCCGGGAACGTAACAGAATGAATGTGGCCGAGCGGATCAACGAACGGACCAACGAGCGGGTTAAACTATTTGCAAATATTAACGAGCGGGTTAAACTATTTGCAAATATTAACGAGCGGGTTAAACTATTTGCAAATATTAACGAGCGGGTTAAACTATTTGCAAATATTAACGAGCGGGTTAAACTATTTGCAAATATTAACGAGCGGGTTAAACTATTTGCAAATATTAACGAGCGGGTTAAACTATTTGCAAATATTAAATGTTTCCAACGTAAATATATTCTCTACTATATTTTTCCGAAGTGCAGAAACAAATTAATTACAAAAATGTTTAATTCCACATAGAATTAGAAGTAAATTTTGGGGTTTTCCCTTTATTTGTGCTCTATCTCTCTACCACTTTCAAGATTGTAGGTCGACCGAAAGTACCCCATAGGTTTTGATTAATCAGTGAGTAAGGTTATTGTAGGAGTTAAAAAAAATACGCTTTGAACAGCGATATATTTTCGTTGCGTGAACCAAAGTACTTGAATGTAACGCTAAAGGCCTCTGTATACGATATTAATTTCAACTTGACATCTCAATCCATTTCTGAGAACAAGATATTTGACAGACAGATGGACCGACGGATAAACAGACAACCAAGTGATCCTAAAAGGGTTTTCCATTTTGAGGGATGGAACCATAAAAGTGACACTCCTAAAAAAATCTTGTTTTTTTATGAGAAATCATGCCATTTTTCCTAATAGTTTGTAAATGCTATTTTTATGGAACTCTTTAAATCAGCAAGTACGAATTGTATCCCACTGTATCTTCTATACGTACCCGTGAATTCGTCAAAATAACAGGTAAAACTCAAAGTCGTCAAAAACCAGTTAAAACTCAAAAAGAGCGAAAGAGACATTAATTTTGATGACGGTACGATTGTCAGTTATACGGTTATATATATCAGTTAACAGTTATTTTTTAATTAATTTAGGCAACGGGTACAAACTAACAAAAAATCGGTATTGATATATTTTATAATCGTTTCTAAAAAAGTTGTTAAGTACTTCGTTAGATATCTATGGAAGTGAAATCTTCATTTGGTTCACTTAGTCCAACATTTTTTGATGGAAAAGACTTGCGATTCCGCGTCACGCCAAGAAAATGTCACGCTTCGGGTACATGGGGCGGTAGGCCGAGTACTGCCGAATGGTTTGACGCTCTTCGGGTATACCCGATGCTGGGTCAAGTAGTACCGATTGGTTTCGAGTATACTCGATAGTAAGTTAAGTACTGCCAAATGGTTTGACACTCTTCGGGTATACTCTGTGCTAGGTTGGGTACTGACGAATGGTTTCGGGTATACTCGATGGTAAACCGAGTACTGAAGAATGGTTTAACGCTCTTCGGATATACTCGGTGCTGGACCGAGTACGACCGAATGTTGCCTGTGTTTTCTTTTTGATTTTATTTTAGGAAATGTTATTTCATTATTGAAGTCAAATCAAAAACAGTTCATCACGCATTTGTTACAAATATACTTAATTTTACGTCAGTAGTTATGTGAGTGTGTACATATGTAGATACGATTTATTGTAAAATTATTGGTTTTTGTTCGAATCTCACTGTTCAACTTTATTTTGTATGTTATTTTTTTATAACAATGTTATTTATCAGTATAATTCAAATAAAACTCCCTCTCTTTGGCACTCGGTGTATGCTCAGCACATATATAAAACCCACATAAATAATTCAGAATATTTGTACGCATTAATTTGTCATAATTGGGTATTTGATTATTTTTTTTTATTTCATTAATCATAATTTCAAGGTACAGGCTGATGAAGAGTGAAATTTTTTTTTAATAATCTTAAAAATTGACCGAGTTATAAAAGTTTAAATTCAACCTTTAGAGAAGAACGGCAATACTGTGTTGTGAGGTAATTTTTAATATTCCACATTATATTCTACGAGAGGAAAAGAGACAGGGATATACCGAACTCTATCCGTATCTTCAAATTTAGAAGCCTACAACTAGCTTATTTTTCAATAAATTTTTGAATTTTTATTTTTATTAACAATCCTTTACACATTAGAAATACAATATAATATACTCTTATGAGTATATTATATTTCTAACTTCATGTTATGTATTATGGTTAGAAATTATATTTGATTTCCTGCCATTTCCTGATTGTCAATCGCCGAATTGTTTGCAAAAAAAAACGCAAACACCTCATTCACAAGAAAAAACTTCTTGTTTATTTTTTGAAGATCACTTATATTAAATATAAGTTGTCTTCAAAGATTTATATTAAATAAATAAAAAAAATCGGGATGTAGCTGTGTCGGGGGCACGGCCGTGTGTTTTACGTGAATACGTGTAAGCATATGGTATTTTATAGGTATCAATCGATTGCTCTTGAGAAGCTCTTTTCAACCGTATACGATTTTTTTTATTCTAACACCTTATTATATTCACAATCACTATTTTAAACTAATGTGTTATATACAATCGATAAATTTTGACGACACCTGACGATTAAAACTTAAACGAACATCGTAGCTTTTCCGAATCAAAGTTATACTAATTGCAAATCTCGATACGCAGCAAAATAACCTCAAAATGGCGGCGCCTCCCCCTCCACCGCGCGCGATGCGTTACTGTTCTCGCTTATCGTAATGAATTGGTTGATCCTTTAGCTATCCAGCGGTATAATTTAATTTTGTATATAATTTAATTTAATGTAGAGGATAGATTCGAAACTGCAACGTCAAACTGTATCCCCCGATTTTGTTATCATTAGGTTTTTTGGATTGCCCCCGTATGGTAGCAAATTTAAAGACGTATTCACGTCAAAAAGTGTGGGTCACTCTACACAGATTGTAACTAAAACGTGTCTGTTATTCATAAATATGATTACGTGCAATTAACTGAATATGCTTGAGGATTGTTTCTTTAAAGAGATGTAAATTTTTTCTTTGAAATTGCAACTTTGACAGTGATTTTTTTTCGAAAACCGTTCAGAATCGCCTATATGAATAATAATATTTGTTGCAGTCAGTATTCATGCAGGTTGTAATAAAAACGTGTATGTTATTCATATATATGACTCTGTGCACAAAACTGAGTACGTTTGAAGTGTGTTTCTGTGAGAAAATATATTTTTTTTGAGTTGAAATCGCAACTTTCGCAGCGACTTTGTCAAAAACAGTTGAAAAGTACCATTAATTCTTTAACATTTTCTACTCTTTTCGATGCACAGCATTAATTGTTTCAATAATATACACGTTCTTTCTTGCATCTGTATAGTCATTAAATATTCGCAACAAAAGTGTATCGATCTACAATTATCTTAGATCTAAGATAATTGCAGTATATGTGTATACCGAAACGCACTTAAGGAACTAAGTGCGTTCAAAATCAGTTTTTTGTCTGTCATTTTTGTCTAATTTAATTGTTAGGATAGGATATTTAAATCTAGATGGTGTTACGTCATGCGGGTACTGAAGCCCACTTGGTCGTTTTCGTTTCGTGTATCAATAAATATTCACAACAAAAGTGTACCGATCTACAATTATTCGAGATCTAGATGGCCTTGGTTCATGCAGGTACTGAAATGCACTTGGACGTTTTCCTTTCTTTATCTATTTTGTGTCGCTGTAAAGTTTTTCTAAATTTAATTCTTAGGATAGCTAGTTAAACCTATTTTTATACGGAGGTTCTTAAATCTTGCGTAATCAGTAAATATTCGCAACAAAAGTGTACCGACTTACAATTATTCTAGATCTAGATTCCTTGCTTCATGCAAGTACTGAAATGCACTTGGTCGTTTTCCTTTCTTTATCGATTTTGTGTCGCTGTAAATTTTTTATAAATTTAATTCTTAGGATAGCTATTTAAACCTATTTTTATATGGAGTTTCTTAAATCTTGCGTAATCACATATATACACATATCACCATATATAAACACACACACACACACATATATATATATATATATATATATATATATATATATATATATATATATTCATATATTTATATATATATGTAGATTTTCCCATATCCTGTATAATCAGTAAATATCCGCAACAAAAGTGTACCGATCTACAATAATCTCAGATCTAGATGGTCTTACTTCGTGCAGTCGTTTTTCTTTCGAAATCTGTTTTGTGTCCGTGTCATATTTTTTCGAAACAGATTCTTAGTATAGCTAGTTAACCTGTTCGTACGTCGATTTTGCTAAATCCTGTGTAATCAGTAAATATTCACAACAAAATTGTACCGACCTACAATTATTTTAGATCCAGTTGGCCTTGCTTCATGCAGGTACTGAAATGCACTTGGTCGTTTTCCTTTCTTTATCGATTTTGTGTCGCTGTAAAGTTTTTCTAAATTTAATTCTTAGGATAGCTAGTTAAACCTATCTGTATATGGAGTTTCTTAAATCTTGCGTAATCAGTAAATATTCACAACAAAAGTGTACCGACCTACAATTATTCTAGAACTAGATGGCCTTGCTTCATGCAGGTACTGAAATGCACTTGGTCGTTCTCCTTCTATAATCTGTTTTGTGTCCCTATCATGTTTTTTTCTAATTTATTTCTTAGGATAGCTAGTAATACCCATTTATATATAGATTTTCCTATATCCTCTATAATCAGTAAATATTCACAACAAAAGTGTACCGATCTACAATAATCTCAGGTCTAGATGATCTTACTTCATGCAGGTACTAAAACTCGCTTGGTCGTGTTTCTTTCGAAATCTATGTTGTATCTATATCATATTTTTTCTAAACACATTCTTAGAATAGTCAGTGAAATTCATTTGTATACCAATTTACATAAATCCTGTGTAAATCAGTAAATGTTCGCAACAAAAGTGTATCGATCTACAATTATCTTACACCTAGATGGTCTTACTTCATGTAGGTACTGAAACTCACTCGGACGTTTTTTTTCGTAAACTTTTTTGTATTTTCGTCTTTTTTCTAATTTAATTGTTAGGATAGCTAGTAAAACCCATTTCCATAATGATTTTTCTAAATCAACAGTCGCTTGTAGATTGAGTGCAATTTTTTAACACTGGCCTGATCGCTAGTTATTGTGTTTTTCAAAAATATTGATTCCTTTATTTGCTTATTTATTTAAAAGAGTATCGTATACACGAGGGGAACTTATTGCTACAGAAGTAATAATTTCCGGTCAATTAAGTACTACTAAAATAGTAAAATACAATTTACTGAGTATAATTGACTTTACGGTTAAAATAACACATATAGGTAGGCGGACTAAATTAAGTGCAAATTTTCCAGATTTTGGTATTCTCCAAAATTTAAAAATATTTTCTAAGGCAGTAACACTGTATTTAAAAACTTTTTATTAATTTTTGAAATATAGATAACCAAAATAAAATTTGTTTTATATTCTATATGTCTTATAAGGTATTTCTCGTTTTTTATAAAAATGCAGAAAATCATGTATTTAAAGGTTAAATCGAAAATATGTAAAGGTCTATATAATATAATAGATTGAGTCTGTCTACGTCCTAATAAACATGAAGCTCAGACTAGCAGTAAAGTACGTTTTAAGGCTTCGCCGCTTCTGATAAGGCTTCCAGTACACGGGAAAGTTAGTCGCTGGCAGTGCATTGACGTGTTTTCATTTTTTCGAGTAATTTCCATACAGTTTTTTTTAAAGTTGTGTAAATAATGAGTGGGATGTGGAAATTTCTGAAAGGAATCGCGATATGCACATTATGGTATACAACGATATTGTCAGGTATAATACTTGTATTTTCAATACATGTATATATATAATATATATATATATATATATATATATATATATATATATATATATATATATATATATATATATATGTATATGTATATGTATATGTATATATATATATATATATATATATATATATATATATATATATATGCGTACATTTATTTTTTTAAACCCTTAGTTACTACGATAGCATAATGGAACGTTACGCGATTTTTGGGTGATATATTAATCTTCACTGTATATATACAATTTTAGAAGAACTCCTGACAAAAACACGACTTACAAAATTTAAGAGCTGCATATTTATTCTACTGGACGTAAACATTTCATTGGCGCGATGTAATAGATCGTTTATTTCTAAGCGACATTTATGGTGTTTACCGAAATTAATATTAATGTTTTTATATTGTTAAATCTAAGTTCATGTTTTGTGACTGCATTCGGTAAGAAATTTGCCTAACGCCGTTTCCGGCTTTGCTGGTTCGAGTCTTTCTTTTATTTCATGTTTTTCATCCATAACTTTTTTCATAGACCTTTTATGGTTTTTGACCAAAAATCATAAAAATATCCATATGATTCTAAACGTTCGTCTGCCTGTCACAAAGATGACACTAACAATCCAATGACAACCTAATAGTGTCATAATGTTGTAATCTTACACAATTTAATATCTTACTTAACAAATCGGCTGCCACCTCATTTGTTTGCAAATTTTACAATTTAATTGAAGTTTCACAATTTTATTATTGACACAGTTCCGGAAAAGATAGTTACGTACATCTATCTGTACGTTTAGTTTTCTTATGAGAACTACATTATTTACAAAGTACATCTATCTGTACGTTTAGTTTTCTTATGAGAACTACATTATTTACAAAGTATATCTATCTTTACGTTTAGTTTTCTTATGAGAACTACATTATTTACAAAGTACATCTATCTGTACGTTTAGTTTCCTTATGTGAACTACATTATTTACAGAGTGCATCTTTCTGTACGTTTAGTTTTCTTATGCGAACTAGATTATTTATAGAGTGCATCTATCTGTACGTTTAGTTTTCTTATAAGAACTACATTATTTACAAAGTACATCTATCTGTACGTTTAGTTTCCTTATGTGAACTACATTATTTACAGAGTGCATCTTTCTGTACGTTTAGTTTTCTTATGCGAACTAGATTATTTATAGAGTGCATCTATCTGTACGTTTAGTTTTCTTATAAGAACTACATTATTTACAAAGTACATCTCTCTGTACATTTAGTTTTCTTATGAGAACTACATTATTTACAAAGTACATCTACTCGTATCTGTACGTTTAATGTTCTTATGAGAACTACATTATTTACAAAATACATCTATCTTTACGTTTAGTTTTCTTATGAGAACTACATTATTTACAGAGTGCATCTATCTGTACGTTTAGTTTTCTAATGCGAACTACATTATTTACAGAGTGTATCTATCTGTACGTTTAGTTTTCTTATGAAAACTACATTATTTACAGAGTGCATCTATCTGCACGTTTAGTTTTCTTATAAAAACTGTATTATTTACAAAGCATATCTATATTTATATGTTTACACTATTTACAAAGCACATATATCTGTACTTTTAATTTTCTTTCGAGAATTTCATTATTTACAAAGTACATTAATTCTATACCTACGTTTAGTTTTCTTATAAAAACTACATTATTTACAAAGATCGTCCATCTGTATGTTTAGTGTTCGTATAAGAACATTGTTTACAAAGTACGTTTACGAAGATTGTTTACAAAGTACGTTTATCTGTAGAAAAAAAAATGTTAAAAGTAATTTTCTTATAAGAACTACATTATTTACAAAGTATATCTATTTGTACGTTTATATTTTTTATGATAATTATATTATTTACAAGGCATGACAGGCATGACAATGAAAACAGTGAGCAATAATTAGTTTTTTTCTTTCCCCGTCAAACTTTTGTATTTTACTGAATAGAAATATGAGTTTTATGTATTTTACTGCATAGAGATATGCAAAAACATTAGAAAACACAATAATATTGTGTTATAGCTTCATTTGTGTGGTATATTTTCCGGAGTACCTTCGGAAAATGGAAACACTATAGGCATAGCTACTTTTTTCGTAATGTTCTTCGTGAGGTAATTGCAAAAAGTAGTTCGCAATTGAGTTAAAATTAAAGGTTAAAATATAGATAACGCCATCCGCAATCATTATAACATAAACGTATTTTTCTAGTAAGGTTGCCATATATTATTTCTAGTGGATTGATTGTAATAAAACAAAACCTTGTAACCTCAGAAACTACAGAATTTACTAATTGATAAAAATACTTTCAGTGGGCCCCGTTCGTAACCCGGTTTTTACTTACATTTTATTGAAAGATTAAAAGTTTTTACTAGAGGAATTATTTATATTTTACGAAATAGTTAAAGGTTTTAACTACAGGAATTACTTATATTTTGTGAAAAGATTGAAGGTTTTTACTAAAGGAATTACTTACATTTTATTAAAAGATTAAAAGTTTTTACTGCAAGAATTAGTTACATTTTACTAAAAGATTGAAGATTTTTACTACAGGAATTACTTACAATTTATGAAAAGATTGAAGATTTTTACTACAGGAATTACTTACATTTTATTAAAAGATTAAAAGTTTTTACTGCAAGAATTACTTACATTTTACTAAAAGATTGAAGATTTTTAATACAGGAATTACTTACATTTTATTAAAAGATTAAAAGTTTTTACTGCAAGAATTACTTACATTTTACTAAAAGATTGAAGATTTTTACTACAGGAATTACTTACATTTCATTAAAAGATTAAATGTTTTTACTGCAGGAATTACTTACATTGTATTAAAAGATTAAAGGTTTTTAATACAGGAATTACTTACATTTCATTAAAAGATTAAATGTTTTTACTGCAGGAATTACTTACATTGTATTAAAAGATTAAAGGTTTTTAATACAGGAATTACTTACATTCTATTAAAAGATTGAAGGTTTTTATTTCAGGAATTACTTACATTTCATTAAAAGATTAAATGTTTTTACTGCAGGAATTACTTACATTTTATTAAAAGATTAAAGGTTTTTACTGCAAGAATTACTTACATTTTATTGAAAGATTAAAAGTTTTTACTAGAGGAATTACTTATATTTTACGAAATAGTTAAAGGTTTTTAATATAGGAATTACTTACATTTTATGAAAAGATTGAAGATTTTTACTACAGGAATTACTTACATTTTATGAAAAGATTGAAGATTTTTACTATAGGAATTACTTACATTTTATTAAAAGATTGAAGGTTTTTATTTCAGGAATTACTTACATTTCATTAAAAGATTAAATGTTTTTACTGCAGGAATTACTTACATTTTATTAAAAGATTAAAGGTTTTTAATACAGGAATTACTTACATTTTATTAAAAGATTAAAGGTTTTTACTACAGGAATTACTTACATTTTATTAAAAGATTAAAGGTTTTTACTACAGGAATTACTTACATTTTATTAAAAGATTAAAGGTTTTTACTACAGGAATTACTTACATTTTACTAAAAGATTGAAGATTTTTAATACAGGAATTACTTACATTTTATTAAAAGATTAAAGGTTTTTAATACAGGAATTACTTACATTTTACTAAAAGATTGAAGATTTTTAATACAGGAATTACTTACATTTTATTAAAAGATTAAAGGTTTTTACTACAGGAATTACTTACATTTTACTAAAAGATTGAAGATTTTTAATACAGGAATTACTTACATTTTATTAAAAGATTAAAGGTTTTTAATACAGGAATTACTTACATTTTACTAAAAGATTGAAGATTTTTAATACAGGAATTACTTACATTTTATTAAAAGATTAAAAGTTTTTACTGCAGGAATTACTTACATTTTATTGAAAGATTAAAAGTTTTTACTAGAGGAATTACTTATATTTTACGAAATAGTTAAAGGTTTTTAATACAGGAATTACTTACATTTTATGAAAAGATTGAAGATTTTTACTACAGGATTTACTTACATTTTATGAAAAGATTGAAGATTTTTACTATAGGAATTACTTACATTTTATTAAAAGATTGAAGGTTTTTATTTCAGGAATTACTTACATTTCATTAAAAGATTAAATGTTTTTACTGCAGGAATTACTTCTATTTTATTAAAAGATTAAAGGTTTTTACTGCAAGAATTACTTACATTTTATTGAAAGATTAAAGGTTTTTAATACAGGAATTACTTACATTTTATTAAAAGATTAAATGTTTTTACTGCAGGAATTACTTACATTTTATTAAAAGATTAAAGGTTTTTACTACAGGAATTACTTACATTTTACTAAAAGATTGAAGATTTTTAATACAGGAATTACTTACATTTTATTAAAAGATTAAAGGTTTTTAATACAGGAATTACTTACATTTTATTAAAAGATTAAATGTTTTTACTGCAGGAATTACTTACATTTTATTAAAAGATTAAAGGTTTTTAATACAGGAATTACTTACATTTTATGAAAAGATTGAAGATTTTTACTACAGGAATTACTTACATTTTATGAAAAGATTGAAGATTTTTACTATAGGAATTACTTACATTTTATTAAAAGATTGAAGGTTTTTATTTCAGGAATTACTTACATTTCATTAAAAGATTAAATGTTTTTACTGCAGGAATTACTTACATTTTATTAAAAGATTAAAGGTTTTTACTGCAAGAATTACTTACATTTTATTGAAAGATTAAAGTTTTTTAATACAGGAATTACTTACATTTTATTAAAAGATTAAATGTTTTTACTGCAGGAATTACTTACATTTTATTAAAAAATTAAAGGTTTTTACTACAGGAATTACTTACATTTTACTAAAAGATTGAAGATTTTTAATACAGGAATTACTTACATTTTATTAAAAGATTAAAGGTTTTTAATACAGGAATTACTTACATTTTATTAAAAGATTAAATGTTTTTACTGCAGGAATTACTTACATTTTATTAAAAGATTAAAGGTTTTTACTACAGGAATTACTTACATTTTGTGAAAAGATTGAAGATTTTTAATACAGGAATTACTTACATTTTATTAAAAGATTAAATGTTTTTACTGCAGGAATTACTTACATTTTATTAAAAGATTAAAGGTTTTTACTACAGGAATTACTTACATTTTACTAAAAGATTGAAGATTTTTAATACAGGAATTACTTACATTTTATTAAAAGATTAAAAGTTTTTACTGCAAGAATTACTTACATTTTATTGAAAGATTAAAAGTTTTTACTAGAGGAATTACTTATATTTTACGAAATAGTTAAAGGTTTTTACTACAGGAATTACTTACATTTTATTAAAAGATTGAAGGTTTTTATTTCAGGAATTACTTACATTTCATTAAAAGATTAAATGTTTTTACTGCAGGAATTACTTACATTTTATTAAAAGATTAAAGGTTTTTAATACAGGAATTACTTACATTTTATTAAAAGATAAAAGGTTTTTACTACAGGAATTACTTACATTTTACTAAAAGATTGAAGATTTTTAATACAGGAATTACTTACATTTTATTAAAAGATTAAAAGTTTTTACTGCAAGAATTACTTACATTTTATTAAAAGATTAAAAGTTTTTACTACAGGAATTATTTACATTTCCCAAAAACATTGAAGGTTTTTAATACAGGAATTACTTACATTTTATTAAAAGATTAAAAGTTTTTACTACAAGAATTACTTACATTTTATTAAAAGATTAAAAGTTTTTACTACAGGAATTACTTACATTTCCCAAAAATATTGAAGGTTTTTAATAAAGGAATTACTTACATTTTATTAAAAAATTAAAAGTTTTTACTGCAAGAATTACTTACATTTGAAAGGTTGTTCTACAAGAATTACTTACATTTTATGAAAAGATTGAAGGTTTTACTACAGGAATTACTTACATTTTATTAAAAGATTAAACATTTTTACTACCGGAATTACTTATATTATATGAAAAGATTGAATGTTTTTACTACAGCGATTACTTACATTTTATTAAAAGATTAAAAGTTTTTACTACAGGAATTACTTACATTTTATGAAAACACATTTTCTTCTTCATTCTCTCGCTTTCAGGTAATGTCCACGTGTCTACGGCGTAGAAGGAGATAGAGAAAACAAATGCTCGCAAGAGTCGGGTTTTCTTTGTTTCGATATTCCAGTTCTTTCATATATTCCTCAGCTTGTCCATAGCAGACGCAGTAATCGTAAAAACACCTTTCTATTTCGTCAGTGCATTCACTAATGTTAGAAATTAATGCTTCCATATAGACATACAATTGAACCACATCGCAATTAGTTAGATATGTGACAACGGATGAGTTATCGTCAACACGATCAACAATCATCTTATTACGTTTAATTTTCAATCCGAATTTCAGGATGTTGCTTTCTATCTTTTCCACATGATGTAGATATATTAGTTGCGAATAAGGTAGTGTCATCCTAATCCTCATTTCGAAATTTTTCTGCCACCAACCGTTATTCTGTCTGTTCCTTTCCGAAAACTATTTTCGCTATAAATTCTATATAGCTGTTAAACAGAAAGCAATTATGTGCATGCGATATTATTCAACTAAACTTAATTTAATACCGCATTTTATAATAGACCTAATTTTTTTTAAAATTCCGGCTGGTTTATTTAAATTAATAAAAGTCATTCGTCATAAAATACGCTTAATATCTAATTATCTAAGTTAGATATGGTCGTTTTTACAATAGAAGATACTGCACTGCTGCGAATGCTACCAAGCTTCCCACTGATATCATCACGGCTAAACTCTTTGAAATGTCTTCAAAATTGTCTACCGACTAAAACGAAAATGTACCTTTGTCAAACACTTTTATTAACATTAATTGATTATGGAGATATGTGCTGCTATTCTAATCTTAATGAAGAATATTTGTGTAAGTTGGAACGTCTTCAAAATGTATGCATCCGGTATATCTTCGGCCTCAGAGAATATAATCATATTTCTGAATACAGGTCACTTCTCAAATGGCTGAAGAACCGTAATCGATGCCAACTTCACATACTTACACTCCTTTTTAATTTATTAAAAAATCCTCATAGCCCAAATTATCTTAGTGGCAAATTTAAAGATTTGTCTGCTCACGGCCGTGGGCTACGTTCACTCACCATATTTATTCCTAAACATACCTCTACCACTTACGAAAAACCCTTCACTGACATCAGGAAAATCACAACTCTAAATATTTTCAAAGATCGAGTGAAAAAGTCCTGCATCTCCTGAAACCTTTTCCTTTGTGTCCTTATCCTTTCCTGTCTTTCCCATCCCAAATCATGTCAATCGTTTTTTTTTACTTATTGCTTTTTCTTAAATTTTTTTTTGTAAAATCTATTACAGTCTACCAACTAAATTTCAATACAAATTGTTATGGTTGACTGGAAGAGATTGCTCATGTAGCAATAAGTCCCCATATGTACTATATATAAAAGATTATAAATAAATAAAATGGATACATATAACGTAACTAAATTCTAGTAATGGACGTGTGCGAGACACAGTGCGAAATAACTCTCCGGTAATTGCCCCAACGTATTTCATTTTTACGTGCTTATAAAAACAATTTAAATACGATATTCTGACATTAATTGAGTAAGTCGAGGTCTACCCTGGTGTATCAAATATAAATAAATTCTTTAGACACTTCACATTTAAATGAAACTACGTGGTGTAGTATTATTTCTACTTTCTTTAAGTTCTTTACCACGACGTAGGTTTCGTTGTATCGCAACATCTTTAGGTGTACTATTAGCAAAGATAATAGCTATAGCCTTTGCTAATAGCCCACCTGAAGATGTTGTAATACAACGAAACCTAGGTCGTGGTAAAGAAATTAAAGAAAGTAGAAATAATACTACATCACGTAGTTTCATTTAAATGTGAATAATGAATTTCTACAAAAATAACACCAAATATATTCATTTCTTTCCACACTTCTTTGGAAAGAATTTATTTGACGGGAGTTACGTATCGCGTTCCGTGGATACTCAAAAATATATCTTTAACTATTACTGCTCATAAATATACTTTATTTAATTACAATTTACAATAATAATTATTAAGATTAACAATTTTGAACAACGTTAACTCTAAGACGATGGCTGGTAGACTCTCTCCGTCAGTTGCTCGGATTCTATTTTATAGGTCTCCTCTGCTGACGCTTGCGTTCTGAGAAGCTTGGTTTTATTTGATGTTTTTGAAGCAGTCACCAGACTTGCTTCTTAGCTATAACGTCCATCGGATGTTGTTGGCTTCACAGCGTTCTTTGCTATAACGTCCATTGGATGTTGTTGGCTTCACAGCGTTCTTGTAGATTAATTTATTAGGCATTTATGCTGAGCGGCTTCCTAGTATTTTACTGCTATCCATCGGATGTTGTGAGTTAGCTTAGCATTCTTGTAACTTAATTTATTTTATGTTTATGTTGAGTGGGTTCTTAGTAGTTCGCCGTTATCAGATGTTATTATTTTGCTGATGGATTATGGTTACTTAACTCGGGCAATATTTTAATTTCATGAGAATAGTTATTAAAAATGTCACAAAACGAAAAGATAAACACAAATTTGTAATACGACTTTAATTCATTTCTTACTAGACATATAATATATTAACAACATTCAGCTAAGAAATAATAATATTTCTAACTTAATTTTATACTTTGTAATTATTTCAATATACCAACCGCTTCTCTCGCTGTTCGGGCTGTTCCACCCTGCGTAAAAACTTTTACATACCATCCATTATGCACGACCAGCAGAAAAGACGTCGCTCAAAAACAATAAGAGGAGACTAAATGGTCAATCTATCTCGCTTTTTCATGAAGCGGCGTCTCTCTCTGCTGGTTGTGCAAGATGAATAATGCTTAAAACCCTTAAAAGACTTTCGTCTAAAGACGCCAAAAAATATTATAGAGTATTTATTATTACAAAGCCAGTACTTTTTGTAACCAGCAGCTTTACAGACGAACCTGTGTCTTCATAAATATATTATTGTGAATGAAAATAAAACTTTAAAATATGCATAAAAATCCGTTTGGAAGATCCGGGAAATATAAATTGTTTGAATTTAATCTTTTTCTTTAATTTTTAAGAATGATTTGTTTGTTTTTCTTTGTTTGTCTATATCTAAATTATAAAATAATTGTGGACCTACGGGGCATAATGTAAGTGATATTTCTAGGTGGATCTCGAAATACCATCAAAATTAAATTATATATACAACGATTTATATTAATTATATGCCTATTTTATTTCTCAAAATTAAATTATATATACAACGATTTATATTAATTATATACCTATTTTATTTCTCAAAATTAAATTATATAACAACGATTTATATTAATTATATACCTATTTTATTTCTCAAAATTAAATTATAAATACAACGATTTATATTAATTATATACCTATTTTAATTCTCAAAATTAAATTATATATACCATGATTTATATTAATTATATGCCTATTTTATTTCTCAAAATTAAATTATATATACAACGATTTATATTAATTATATACCTATTTTATTTCTCAAAATTAAATTATATATACAACGATTTATATTAATTATATACCTATTTTAATTCTCAAAATTAAATTATATATACAACGATTTATATTAATTATATGCCTATTTTATTTCTCAAAATTAAATTACATATACAACGATTTATATTAATTATATGCCTATTTTATTTCCATTAAGTTATTATGTAGTAGCACAATTTTTTTGACAATTTTCATACTTAATATATTCTATTTCTTTTGATCATTGTCTTTATTCATTACCCGTTATTGTTTTTTGATTTATTCTTAATTGCTCAACGCATTAACACAGAGCTACAAGTTGGTCAAAGATTTTACTGAAAAAAATGGCACCTATCCAACACCAGCTTGTACAACGTACCTGTCTATGTTATCTTCGCCTCAAAGTCATCCCTTTTTTCTAAATTTCTTCCATCCTCTTTTTTCTCTCAAATATGCCCCAAAACTTTCAAGCGCACAAACAAGGGGCAGTGTGAAGTTTTATATAAATGAATAAAGAATGGTTTCATTTTATTTCAGGTTTCTACGTCCTATACTGCCCTCTGGTACCAATTCTGCTATTCAGTAGTACAAAATACAGACAACTTGTAGACAAAATATTTGCCTTATGGGAGCTGTACCCCGTGGTGAGTACATATTTCCTTTAGACCCGAATAATTGGAAAAATATAATGATAAACATAATTGATTTAATTTATTATTAACAATTAGTTATTAAAGATATTTTTGAAAACAAATTAATCATGTCAATAAATAAGGTTTTGCTAAGTTCAATAAATATTACATTTATGAAAATCAGAAAATTGGCATATGAGGTATCACCACATTGGATAAAACAAATTAAGCTGTAGTTTTTTTAGCTAAATTAATTTCCATCAACTGTTTTTATCAACAATTTTATATATTATATTTTTTAGGCACTGTTCCAACTAATATGTGGAACAAATGTAGTCATCCACGGAGACAAAGTCTGCCCCAAAGAAATGGCCGTAATCATAATGAACCACAGAACTCGACTGGACTGGAATTTTGCCTGGCTCTGTCTCTTTCAGGCCACAAGGCCCCAACAAGCCATCAAGAGGTCGCAGTCTGTGGATGCTATTATCGACAATCCCGACGGGGATCTAAATCAGGGAGATGGACCTTTGAAACACTATGACGGGTGGAAGATATTCAAGAGTGACAAAGCGGTCTTTAGGACTATTTTGGCAACTTTCAACCAGCAATCCAGATTAAAATTTGTGCTAAAAGATGAAATAAAACACGTGCCTGGATTGGGTAAGTGTTGTATTTTGTGGGTTTCATGTTATATTTAGTTTTAATTAAAAATGAGTAGCAATATCCCAATATGATAACAATAATAGAGATATGCTAACACTTTTCTTATGTAAGGGGCATGAAAAGATTCCGTTCAATCATAAGTCCATTATTAATTTTCAGTGACCCTGTGAAAATCTGACCCTGTATATTTTGTTATACGGGGCATTTAGGGGAAGGTTGAGGTTTAAAGAACATAATTAATTTCTTCAAAATAATCTAAGAATAAGTGGATAATAATTAGGGTTAAGTAATTAGAAGGGACAACGTTTCGTTGCCTTTTTTAAATACTTGGTGTATCTTACGTCCAAATCTTTGGGAAACAGTTATCGTGGAAAATGTGGTAGGTAATTTTTTTTCTGGGCAGATCACTGATTAGAAATCAGAAGCTACCCAGTTGCAGACTAACTTAATCGAAACAGATCCTGGAAAATTAAAAAGTGTGCAAATCACAATCGTCAGAACTGAGAGATTGGCTACGAAAGAACACATTGATGTAAAGACGCTATCACTGTCATTTCTACAAATGTTACTTCCATGATGATATATGTATCTTCAAGAAAGTTTAGAACCGCTTTCCTTAAAACATTTTTCCTTTAGCATAAACTACAATTTTCATTTCTTTTCTTTGCCATATTTCTCTCATTCTCTCATTTCTCTGTCTCATATAAGGTCTTCTGCTTTTAATACTATTTTTATTATCGCCTTTTAAACATATCTCAATCTGAACAACTATTCATTTCTTCCACAAAAGTCTTTTTGATAGTCTTTATCTATCTTTGATTTAAATAATATATATGGTACCGAGAGTACAAAATGTGTCAAGATATCCATGCGTACGTTATCATTCGTACTAAATCATATCTACTTATACAAAAATATTAGTTCCTCTCTCATATTCGTGATATGTAAGATCCACGATCTCTTAATTATTCGTATCTGGTACACCTCTTCAGCATCAAGGATATCGTATTGAGTCCATCTCTTTTTCTATCTCTTAGTGTTGATGCCATTTTGTAAACATTGGAGACACGTAATTATTTCTATATAATTACGATTTATTAACAAGGGGAACTTATACGTCTAATTTCATATTTTTTTTTATGTTGCTATTGGTGTTTTCACACTACCAGAATGAGCATAAAGTCATATTGGTTTCTACGAAATATGTTTTTTCGAAAAAATATCTGTTGATATACGACTGCTTGTAACGGCTGCCTTAAGCAACTGATACTATTATGTGTGCCTGCACACGATCTAATATGGTCTTTTTTTGTACGCGATCTTCGTGCCCTTCTCACAATAAAGATTATGGCTAAGTCTTCTTTATTAATTAGTTTGACGATAATTGAAATTGCTGTGTGTTTTACTATTTTATTTGTAATTTGCTATCCTATGTTTTAAAACCATTTTGTCTCTATAGTTCTCGCACATGTCCAACGCTTTGGATCTTAATCGCCATTTTGGATCTTAATTAGTGCTTAATTATTGCGCAGACATATTAAATGCATCAAGATAACATATTCAACATGGCTACAAATAGCTCATTTAGCTAGTCTTTTCCGGAAATATCAGATCCTGTGTTTTCACTCTTCTTTTAGGGTTCCGTACTTCAAAAGGAAAAATAAAACCCTTATAGGATAATTTTGTTGTCCGTGTATCTGTATGTCGATCAAGACCCTTTTTCTCAGAAACGCATGGCGTATCAAGCTGAAATTAATACTCAATACTTATGTCTATGGTTTCTTAGAGCTGTAAAAAAATCAAGCTTTGACACTTCCAAATAAATCGAAACCTAAAGGACACTTTCCGTTGACCTAGAATCATGAAATTTGGCAAAAAACATGATCTCACAGCACATGTAAAGGAAAAAATCCGAAAATGGTTAATTTGTAAAATTTGTTTTTTTAAATGTGCGCCTGCAAAAACTATAGTAGGCAATATATTTCCGTTTTAAAACTTTAAAATTTTGTAAATAGGTTAATAGAAATATTATGCACCATTAAATATTTATAAAAGCATAATGTGTACGGAACCCGCATAGTACGAGTTCTGCTTGTGCTTGGCAGGTTTTTGACGGAATGATGCTAACATCACTTTTCTCTAGATAAACTTGATTTTGTTCGGTTAACTTCAAGATTGTATATGAGCAAGCGGTTTACACTTTTTAGTGAAGAGGCACGCCTTCAATTTGATGTGCTGATTTTCACTCACATTATGTCTGGAGAAGGCATGGCTCCGCGGTCATCACAATGATTTTATACTAAAGATATCGGGGAAATGCTGGCAAAGTCATGCAATGATAACAAATCTTACATTAATTTCCACATATGCTTGAATTTTTTCCAAAATGGAGAAACAGAATGAAAAATTATTTCCTGAAGAATGGTGGCAGCAGGCGACTGGAGCTAAGTGAGAGCTATCAGGTCATCAAATAATGGAACCTTTTTCATACGTGCGGAGATCAAAATGTTGTATTGAATTAAAGTCTTCAATTTGTCCAAATATTTATATTCTAGGTTGGAACATGCAGTTAAACTACTGCCTCTACATCCGTCGGAACTGGTCGGTGGACCAAGCTAGCGCTGCCTCATTCCTGAAACATCACCAGCGTCTCCAATATAAGTACCAGCTCCTCTTGTTTCCCGAAGGGACTGACCTCACGCGGAGCAATCTGGCTCGCAGTGATGCTTTCGCATTGAGGAATAATCTGCAGGTGCGTGTGTGCTGTAGTGTAGTTGTGTTAGTATTCAAATTTTTTTGATAAAATGTAGAATAGATTGCCACTTGAAAACGCTTGTTTTAGCATCGTTATAATCGTATCTTCTAATTTATTACAATTAGGTTTTGATCCGATTATCTTTATTTTTTGTAATATTTTAAGGAAAATGTGAAAATTATTTTCATTAATGTAAAAACGGTTTTCTCTTTATAATAAAACCTGCTAATCAAGCGAGAATGGAACATGCACTACTAGGATTCTGTTTACATAACCGGGGACTCCAGTTTCCAAATCTACTTTTAAGTCTTATGTGAAAAAGTAGCAGTCTTATCTTCATTTGCCAAAGTATTTGAAACTGCTTTGCATCGTCGTATTTATATGCATATCCAATCCAAGTTAACGGATTGCCAGCATGGTTTCCGTCCAAAGTGTTCCACTGACACTGATCTAACTAATTTTGTAGATTATATGGCTGGAGAATTGGATCGAGGTCGTCAAGTATATGTAGCTTATTTTGATTTTTAAAAGGTATTTGACCGAGTCGTCAACGATATTCTACCGGTGAAAGCAGGTATGTCTTAGGCTCTAGTAAAATTCTTCGCCAATTACCTTAAGTTACTCAATCTGGAGTTAGTCAAGGTAGTAATTAGGTTCACTACTGTTTCCGATTATGATAAACGACTTTCCTTCAGTTATCAGCACTGCTCGTTGCCTTCTCTTTGCTAATTATTTAAAACTATTCTTAGATGTCAATAGCCAATCCGACAATGAGCTGTTCCAATATGATATCGACTCAGTATTCCAATGGAGTTTGAGCAACAAGTTATATTTTAATGTAAGCAAATGGGCTGTCTCCCTTGTCCCTCTCGTGCGTAATTATGAGCTGGGCGGAGCTATACTCATAAAGGTTCGTTGGTGCGGGATCTCTGTGTAATTGTGGACAATCATCTTAAATTTCACGGTCATATCATGGAAATCTGTCAGAAATCATACATGGTGCTAGGATTTGTCATAAGAAATTGCAAGATTTCCAAGATACTAAATCCATATTACACTATCCATCTCTTTAGTCGTTTGTATCCTTGAAACGAATGGACACACCTGATCTCCGTATGTACTTACATCCTCGTGCTGGAAAAATTATTAAAAAAATTTAATAGATTTTTGTATTATGAAATGTTTGGGTATCTTAACTTATTTCCCTTAGATTGTGGATAATGGGCATGGTCGTATGTAATTCCCTTCAGCTCCGGCGGGAATTGCTTTTGATCATGATTTTTTTAAAATTAGTTTATTGGCCCTTAATGCTGCGAAATGAAAAGACAATGTCATTGTTTATTTCACCTGCCTAGAGCGTGCACGAATATTCTACAGCGTTCACCTGTCTATCATGTACTCACATTGTTCAACGCAGTGTTGCGGAATGCATCCAGTTTAAATATTTTTTCCGCTTCAATCACCTCTTCAGAAGTGGGGTCATACACCTCACCTACATACACCTCTAAGCTAGACTTCTAAAAATCATGCCTCTGTTAATTTCATTCACTCCGTTTCTTTCTGGTTTATCTTTTTCCATTTCCGTTTAAATATGTATCCCGCATGTGGAGAGGTAACTACGCCCAAATGAGCGACAGTTTCCTTCAATTAAATTTGAAACTTCTGACAACTCGGTTAAATTAGTCATACCGGCGCTATCTCGTCACTGGTGTTGTTTTAAAGAGGAAGACTTTAAGTTTGAGTGAAGGATAAAAATGTGCCGCTACCTCGAGTGAGGATTTCTAACTTTACAGATTCTATACGTGTCCATAAATATAGTCATATATCAAAGACTAACTAACCGATAGATTTGACATTTGCAAGAAGAATTCAAATTATTTCAAAGCCATATCTAACCGATTTTTCATACCAATACTTTGTATTCAATTAACATAAATCACAAATGAAGTAAACGATTCAAAAGAAACATTCTCCATATACTATACACTATCGAGGATTTCACGAAGTTGTCTAGGGCTGTGTCCAACACAACAAAACATGGATATAATAAAACATAATGTTTTAGGAACTTTTTTGTTAGTTCCTTTGGGACCTGCAGTCTTTCACAGTTCACCTTGGAACTGGTAATAAATCCACCACATTTATTTTAAATTAATTACCCTTTAAATAAATAAATGAAAAAAAATCGCTCTAGTCCAAGCTAAATTATAATTAGTGTTCCGTACCATAGCCCCCCCCCCCCCCACCCACTGATTTTTTAGTAGTAATACACTCTGATTAAGTATTTAAAAGGGGACCATAGTCGGAGTATATTATTGTTAATTATTCTAGTGCGTTACTATTAATGAGCTGCGCTACCCGCCGCCGACCGCCCCAATGCTGTATCACATCGCATATGCGCGGAGCTGAGTGAGGAGTGTTTCGACTGAATCAAATTAATCATTTGGAAAAACGTTTTTCCTTACATCCTAAGAAATATAAATTTTTTTTTTAATTTTTCTCTAAAACCAGTGTTTCAGCAATTATAAGGAAACAAAGATTTTTGCATTAAAATCTAGACTTTCCGACTTATTCAGCTTGCAACTCAGTCCCTTGCGAAGAGCGTCAGCCACACGACCAATAAAAATATTATCAAAAGTGCGTGTCTTCTTCTACATTGTATCCATTATATAAAAATTTCCTCTTCGATCTGGAAATATGTTGTTCCTTACATCCTAAGAAATATAAATATTTTTTTTAAAGTTTGTCTCTAAAACCAGTGTTTCAGCAATTATAAGGAAACAAAGAATTCAATTATTCAAAAAAATTAACGGTGCTGGAATTTTTCAATCCTGATAACATTCATTTGGTCTATAGCTTATTCTCAATGTTCCTGATTTTCTTCAGATTTTCTCGAGCGATCCTTTTGGTAATAAGAGGCGAGCGATTGCAATTAATAAGGGATTTTCCCGAAGAATCTTTAAAGAATTTATAAGAAAATGCATCATATACAGCCTTGAATTCTTTGATTCCCTACACGATAACCTTCAAAGAAATGTCTTTAATTGGATTACCACACTCTATCTCTGTGATAAATTTCAATTGTATACGTCGAATAGTTTCCGAGAAAATCACCTGTCATAGATGGATGGATGGAAGAACAGACACCAATTTGATTTCATTAGTGTTCCGTTATCCACAGAACGACAAAAATGAGAAAAACTGTATTTTTAATTATTAAGATATTCGACATTATTTCATTTAAGTGAGCGTAAGTCAGACAAATACGCACCAAGAAATTAAAAAAAAATGTTTAAGCATTCTAATTTTTCATTTGAATTATGGAAGCCAGAAAAGAAAGTAATTTAATTAAATTCCCTTAGCGCTATGACTACGTGCTACATCCGAGGACTACGGGGTTCATCTACGTCACGTCCAAACTCCAAGAACAGAACACTCTAGACGCCCTCTATGACATCACCGTTGCGTACCCCGGATTAGTGGCTCAGACGGAGATTAGTCTGCTGATGGGAAATATACCGGATGAGGTCCATTTTCATATTAAGAGGTAAGATTATATTAAATTTTTTGATTTACAGCTTTTGACTTTCATTATATTTTCAACTATACAACATACCGGTAGCATTGCAGCCCAAATACTTTCGTTCGACTAACCGTAACAATGCTGTGATCTGGCAGAAGTAATGTAAAAAGTGGCAGATGCCTTAAAATAACTAGCTTTTGAGTTTTTAATAATGATAGAATGTGTTAAATTTAATTATTGACCGAATTTATTTGCTTATATACGGTCCTGGTGAAGTTATTGATAAAAAATATTGCTATATTCTGTGTTTAGGTCGACATTTTTAATGATTGTAAACCATATTGTTTTTGTCCGTTTTGGGGACAAAGCACCTAAATAAATTGGCCACTTCCCTTTACAAAGGGTATTGCATATTATTTTTCAACTCCTTTTGAGCTATGAAAGAATATTTGGGTAATTGGGTAAAGTCGTCTGTTAACCATAAGTCAGCCAGTACGTAACATTAGCATTGATAAGGTTTTATGTAATAAAAGAAATAGAAAAAATATTGTGAAGTAATACAATATAATAAATGAAGTAATATAACAATACTGCTACACACTAACTCAAGGGTTGTCTTAAAAAGCTACTCTTTAAGATTGAAGCTTAAACTAAGATATAGCAATGCCGTATTTGGTACTGTGACATGCACTTTTATACGACCCATGACAGAGACGGCGACATACGAAAACAGAGACAGAGCATTGCGATAAAAATTAGCAGCCAATGTGTGAGACAGAGCAGGCGACAGGCCCCGCGATCGACAGACCCGCACCAAGTCCGCTCTCTCTGTTTCTCTATCCATCGCCATAGGATGTAGAGACACACCGTATCCACACTATATAAAGGCGTCCAATGCCGCTGCCGCTCCGTGTGTTGCATAGTGCGGTGCTTGGTGAAAGTCATTGTTTACTGCATGCTGACTTCTTCTTTATGGAAATTGTCTAGAGTGCTGTTATATGGTTGTCTTCACAGGAATTATCTTTTGTTTTATTATTTAATAACAGTTTACTATTATTTGGTTACCGCCGTTCGATAAGTCAATGCAGCTACGACTCCTTGTTACACTTAATCTTCTTTGACTTTTTTTAAAATTTTTTTTTCAATAATATCTCACCTGTTTGTCAAAGAAACATGTCAAATTTAATAGATTATATTAAATTATATTTTTACTGCAATGATGCTTGGCTTTCAGTTTAAATTCCAGACGAATTTTGTCTCGGGTAATTATTTCCTAAAGAATCTTTTTTTTGCATTAAAGTCTAGACTTTCCCACTAATTCAGCTTGCAACTCAGTCCCTTGCGAAGAGCGTCAGCCACACGACCAATAAAAATATTATCAAAAGTGCGTGTCTTCTTCTACATAGTATGTATCTATTATATAAAAATTTCCTCTTCAATCTGAAAAAAAACAAAAAACCTGAGACATAACCTAAAAATACAAATATTGATGTTTGTAACCTAACTTGGGATACTGTCCCAAGTTACGTGCCTAAGTGCATTTTTTTGAAAATTGATATGTAACTAAATAGGAGATTTCTTAGTTAAAGAATAAAACAGTGACATGTTCTATTACCAAACGTAATAGATGAAAGAAATAACAAATTAGCATAACCTAGGATTCATTGGGAATTTCCTGGACATTTAAAGTTATTTAGCAAAAGAAATTTACCTTTTTTTGCGTAACATCCAAAGCGTATAATTCTGCCTTGAGGACTATTTCTGAATGTTTATGTCAACAGTAACCGAAGAAGTAGCTAACCCTCTATAAATAAATACCCCTTTTAGAGAAAATGTCAAGTTAACCAATGTGAAAAGTACCAATTTTTCCAATTGACTATTCCAAGAATAGGCACTTGACTCTACCCTTCTCAGGCAGTATTCATCCAATACTATACATGTTTTTCTTTTCTTTATTAATGTGAAAAAATATCAAACAATTTCGCTGTCATCTATTTAGTAGACAAAGAAGAAAAACAGTCGGAAAATTTTAATTTAATAGTGTCCATAATTTTCTAAATGATTTATTTTAATGAAACTATTTGATTAGTAGCTTGACTGTATAACTAGTAAAATGCGACATAATGAAATCGAGTAGTTTTTAAGAAAAAGTACCGAAATAAACATTTTTTATATCCCTTACGATACTTTCGGGGGGAGGGGGGGAGTGAGGTAAATTGAAAGTAGAATTAGTTTCAGAATTGTGCTTTATTTCCACATTCGAAAAAAGTAAATACATAATTTTTTCTGTTGTTATCTGGGTTTGCTCAAATCATGACAATCTGGTACGGTATTGTTTATTCTCCTTCTAGTACTTTGGTTGTGAGCCACTTACCTGTTAGATATTGCTCTCGTAGCATTAAGTCCGTCCTATCTATCAGTATTAGTAGCTACCAAAATCCCTTTTAAGTACAAATAAACTCACAACTTTTTCTCTTTATAATGTTAGTTGACAATAGAAATAAATTAGTATAAATAGTAAATGTTAATTTAGGCCCTGAAACGTTTTGTACACATTCACTAACAAAAGTTTCGTCGATCAGTAGGAATTATTGATTAACAAAAGTTTCGTCAATCAGTAGGAATTATTGATTAACAAAAGTTTCGTCAATCAGTAGGAAGTATTGGTTAACAAAAGTTTCGTCAATCAGTAGGAATTATTGATTAACAAAAGTTTCGTCAATCAGTAGGAATTATTGACTAACAAAAGTTTCGTCAATCAGTAGGAATTATTGACTAACAAATGTTTCGTCAATTAGTAGGAATTATTGACTATCAAAAATTTCGTCAATCGGTAGGATTATTGACTAACAAAAGTTCCGTCAATCAGTAGGAGTTAATTTCCCATTTTTAGAACTTGGGAAAGCTGCAAAAATAAAACCCGAAAGGAAGCTTATATCAAAAGTTTGTAAAATATTTTAGGATTATACTGTCGGTCCCTATGGGAATACTAAAACTGCTACTAAAATTATGAATGAATTGTTTGATCATAATATTGCTATGCTAAGTGCAAATTCTGTATCTGACATTTTTTCGAATTTCAGTTCATGATCTCAAATTGTTCATTTCGTCAATCCGAGCTAGGTAATATATCAGTGGTCACATCAAAAATTTTTATAAGCTTTACCTAAACAATCAATATTAAATATTTTATTTCTAGATTTATGTGGAAAATAGGTAGCGTTCGTTCTCCGTTTTATAAAAATTAAAACAGATATACAATCTAGAAACAAGAAACAAAGTTCTAAAAGTATTAAAGAAAATGAGATAACTATAATATTTACGTGGGTGTTTAGTGAATAGTGCACTAACCAAGGGTTAAAAAATAATCATTCAATGACTATTTCAAGGTTGGGTTGGCCGGAAAATTTTTTGACCTCCATAGCAATATGGTTCTCAGCTCTAATGTATTTATAGTTCTTAGCTACTCTAGAAGTATTTTTTCTAAATGAGAAGTATTTTAAATTTTGTTGAACACTTCTCAACAATTCTTGTCCAAAAGTCATAATTTGTGAACAATTTTATCATCAGGTATTTTTTGTATTTCTTAAAGGGTACATTTCAAATATTCAGATTGTTAATATTGATGGAGCGAAGGAAGATGTGGGTTTAGTATATTTAGAGCAAACAACCATATTGCTATGGAGGTCTAAAAATTTTCTGGCCAACCCACCTTGAAATAGTCATAGAATGATACTTTTGTTACCCCTTGGTTAGCACACTATGCACTAAACACCCACGTAAATATTATAGTTACCTCATTTACTTTGATAAATATTATCCACTAAATACAAGTATATAAACTCACAACACATTATTAGAACTAAAAAACTATTAGTATAATGTATGTTTTTAATTATTTATGTAAATAAAACATAACACTACACTAACAACAGGTACTTTCAACGAAATGAAACTACGTGTTGAGTATTATTTCTACTTTATTTAAATTCTTTACCACCGCCTAGGTTTTGTTGCATTACAACATTTTCAGGTGGACAATTAGCAAAGATTAATTATGAATAATGAATCTCTGCAAAATTAACACCAAAATATATTCAATATTTGAAAACAGCCGAGTTCGCTACATTGGCGATACTGTACCGTCAACTCCAAATTAAATTTGGGAAGACGGTACAAAAGCATCTTGTTCCACATCAAGACTAATGGAATAACTCAAGCAGCCCACAAAGCAACAGCAAAAGTCGTCACGACCTGGCTGAAGGAAGAAGCTTAATATTCGCTAATAACCGACCTAAAGATGTAATACAACGAAACCTAGGTCGTGGTAAGGAACTTAAAGAAAGTGGAAATAATACTACATCACGTAGTTTCATTTAATTGTGAATAATGAATTTCTACCACATTAACGGCAAATATATTTAACAGGTACTCAGCTAAGAATTTGCCAACTTCTGAAGATGCGCTGCGAACCTGGATTACAACCTGTTGGCAAGAAAAAGAACTCCGTTTGCGGAACTTCTATGATAATGGTCTGTCGCTATTATTCTTAATAATGAACATTAATGATTTAGAAATTTAACTGTCTGTTTGCCAAATTATCTTGTTTGTTTATTTTTTAGACTTTTGATATTAACATTAGTTAGTACATTTATATTTGGTAAGTGATCATGTTTATGTATTACGAAAACTATTAGAAAATTTGCCATTAAACCTTCTTGTTCATTTCACATTCCCAAATAGAAAACTCCATCGTCAAAAAATATCTTTTAAGTTCATGGCCGATTTTTACAAAAAAAAATCGTCTATAATGTTGTCATTTACCTGCTAATTAGACATATTGTAATTCAAATTAAATAACTAAATATTTATAATAGAATTTTTTTAAAAGGATTTGAAATAACATTCATATTTTGAGGTAGCAATTCACTCATGGTAACCTGATTTAGTTATGTCAGTCGTAAGTTGGTCATTCATTCTACGTATTCAAATTAATCGATCTAACTTTTATTTTTTTATTGTGTTTTCCACCATTCATTTTTCCACGTAGAGTATGAAAATAGTCAATATTCTCAAAAAAGAATTTTCTTTCTCATTTTTCTATCGTGTTTAATTTAAAATCTTTATTTTTGAATATAATTGAAATTATTTTTTAACGAGTAGTAATGTTACTACTAGAACAGAAAGCTGTATTGAAGATTAATTTATATATATAGTTTATTTTGTACCTTTAGGTAGTACTCTATTTTGGTAGTAATGTTTTTCAAAATTATATTTTGTGAATTCTAGTTTAAAAAAAAAACGACTGTGCTTTAGACTACACGACTGATGTAACACTTCAAATTCACAATGTGAACTTTAAAATGAATTTACAATTTTATTCACTTTAAACGTAGAATATTTAATGTATTGAACAAAATAATAATTTATAAAATTGTTCAAGAACGAAATGAAATTACAAAATAATCAAAAAATCACCGTTCGCATAACGCTAGCAAACTCGCATGTATATATATATATATATATATATATAAATATATATATATATATATATATATATATATATATATATATATATATTTCATGCACTGGCTATGAGAGGAAGAGAGAAAGAAAGAAGAGATGTGCGCGCGCACTGCTATCTCTTGCTCCTACAGTGTGATACAGACAATAGGCTTGCACTGTGTCTTAGATATACGAAACATAACTGGCTATGAGAGAAAGAGAGAAAGAAAATATGTGTGCTCGCACTTCTCTCTCTTGTCCCTACAGTAATATACGAAACGTAACTCTCTATCTTTCTGTCTTCACTAACTTACATCTCCCTCTCAACTTCCGTTCGCCTCGTCCGATCACACTTTTCGTAACGCTCTCGTCACGCATTCACCAGCTTACTCCCCAAGTCAAGCGTGCGTAAAGAAGTTTTACTTCAAAAATTTGGTAAAATAAATGTAAAGGTTGAATTAGCACTATTGCTCCCTATATTATAGTTCATTACTCCCTATATATACTCCCTATATTATAGTTTAGTTGAAATATATAATTTATATTACAGGAAATTTCGACAACGCTCCAAACCCGAGACTTCAAAATGCAGCTTATACTGAGGTGGTGGTCGCCTTTATATTCTGGACGCTGCTCAATTTCAGCTTTACATTGGCCCTCTACAACTTTTATGCTGTGAAGGTATATGCAGTCATAACTACTTTGACATTTGTCACTATCAGCCACTTGTATGATGGATTTTATAATTTTGAAAGACGCATTTATAATTGGAAGCATGCTTTACAAATGTGAGCTGAATATAAATGTTATTTTATTAATTTGGCGTTAAGTTTTTGATCGTGACAGTTTTTAACAATCGTTTATTAAAATGATGCAAACAATACTATCAGCTATCAGTCACTATCAGCCATTTGTATAATGAATTTTATAATTTTGAAAGACGCATTTATAATTGGAAGCATACTTTGCAAACATAAACTGTATATAAATGTTACTTTATTAATTTAGCGTTAAGTTTTTGATTGTGACAGTTTTTAACAATCGTTTATTAAAATGATGCAAACAATACTATTAGCATGCTTTGCAAATGTAAGCTGAATATACACGTTATTTTATTAATTCGGCGATAAGTTATTGATTATGAAATTTTTTAACAACGTTTATTAAAGTAATGTAAACAATGAAATACTATGGACAATTAATTAAATGAATGTGTAAGACTATAAAGCAATTTTGTAGCTAAGTATTTGCAATTAACTTTTCGGAACATGTTTTTTTCAAATACTTAGACAATAAACTAGAATAAAAAGATTCACAAAATTAATTAATTTGATTCACAAAATAAAAAAAACTTGTAAGCCGTACTGCGTAAACGAGTGGCCTGCATGGCCACCGGGTACGCCGGCAGATGATGAGAGGGTGCAAGTGGCTGTTAACTCTCATTGTTTGCAAAGTCACGTTACTTCTGACAGAATGAGATATTGTGAAATCCCAAATATGATAATTACAAAAACCAAAATAAACGAACTGACGTGCTAAGAATAATGACAAATTTTATTTGATCTAATGCTAATAAAATTTGCAGACAGGAAACAAATATTAAAGTGTCTCCATATAATAAAAAAGAAATTTTAACTCACAAAGTTATGTGCAAGCACAAAAGACGTAAACAAAGCAAAATGGTGTATTTAAATGCTTTGTTTTTTTTGTGAGATAAAAATTAGCCATAAAATATAAATAGCAAAAGTAAGTCATTAAATATTACTTTCTTTGTCAATTTCTATATTTTGTGTGTAATTAATTAAGAAATTGCAAGCCCTAATTATATACAAAAATATAGACATTGTATTGTTAACTATAACAACCCACACTGAATTGTTAACTATAACAAGGGTAACTGACATTTCTGTCAAAAATTAATTATTACTATATCTCTAATGTTCTCTAATGCATAATATATCTCTAATGTTCTCATAGACGAAATTTTAATTTTTCTAATAGGAACGTCGATATTGGTATTCCTAACACTAACAAACTAAAACTATTTTCATGGTTGAATCATAATCATATGCACTATATACTCCTTTATGTGACATTGTTTAACTAATATAATATATCTAAAACACATAAAATTTAAAAAGGAATATATCTTAACCAGATTAAAAATCACGCTTTTGAACATACGCTAAAAAGAAAAACATTAACTTATTCCAAACACTAACTAAAGCAATTTTTATGGTTGAATCATAAGCATATGCACTATATTATCCTTTACGTGACATTGTTTAATTAATATCGATATCTAAAACACATCAAATTTAAAAAGAAAAATATCTTAACCAGATTAAAAAACACGCTTTTGAACATAGGCTAAAAAGAAAAACAAACTTATTCCAAACACTAACTAAAACAATTTTCACTGTTGAATCATAAGCATATGCACTATATATCCTGTACGTGACATTGTTTAACTAATATCGATATCCAAAACACATAAAATTTAAAAAGAAAAATACCTTGCCCAGATTAAAAAAACACGCTTTTGTACATACGCTAAAAAGAAAAAACCTAAAATAATAATGGCAAGGAAACTAAAAATTTCAAGTCGATGCGACATCGTGATTCGTGTTACCTCAACAGTATTGAATTTGTTTCCGAGTCACAACCAAATCAAGGTGCTTTCAGAAATCCATATATATCCAACAAACATATTGATTTCAGAACCATGTCTGAACAAAATCAATACAAATTGATTGTTCATGTTATCATACATATTTATTCCCCAAAGTGTATTGGCTCATAAAAGGGTAGGAACGAAATAGAAACTCTGGCAGGTATGCAGGTTCATTATTCTGTCCCAAAGGGTATTCATTTCGTTACATTCTTGCTCGTGTATTAAAACAAACTATACGCTACTGTAACGAAACAATATTTTGTATGTCACAAACAAACAGAATATACTTTTGTTTGTATATCTCATCATTGGAAAGAAATATTGTGTTTTGTATTTCTATTCAATATTCAAATTAGTGACATTCAACTTTACGGCATGGTTACAAAAAATATTTTCAATATCAATTGTCAGACAGCGCAATTTAAAATATCATGTTGGAGCTCACATGCAAGAGTTATATTTTTGCATTACCTCCAATAATATAATAATGAAAATAGTTGACAAGCCATTTAAAAGTATTTTAATTGCAAACACACTTGTGACAAGCATTGAAGAGACAATGGACAAATACAAAGTGTATATTCGTTGTAAATTACTTAATGGCGAAAACCATGATGAAAAGGGTCGTAAATTGGTGTAAAATTTTTCATCAGCTATTACGACAAATTTGATCATGAAAAAGACTTAGCCACAGATAAACGGTACACCTATAAAAAAGTATTTGCTTGCCAACTGTGAACAAGGCACAATTATGAAAATGGGAGACGAAAATGAGTTCAAAGGAGTCTTACTCATATTTTTTAACACTTTGACAGCTAATCACGTACCTGGTACGGCACGACGATGTTTTGTCAGGACGCTGATCACGCACTCTGTACGTGACTGACTTTCATATCGTTTATTTGAAAATCACGCGCGCGGTACGTGATTTGCATATAATCCTGGTTGAGCGTAATACTTTAGCTACACACACATGTATCATTCACCGATGTAGGATGCGGGGTGTAAGCGGGGCGGACGAGTTCAGCTGGGTGCGACGCAGTGCTCCCACGTTGCTAACGCGAGAGCACGTCTACGCATCTTTTGCGCGAAATGGCATCCGCACGTCGGAGTTTTCATCTTGATTCGAAAGAAATTGTTGAAGTTTTGATAGATGATGATGATTCGGACGTTGAGGAAGCCCTTGATAATCAAATGGAAGGTAAATTATTGTTTTTCATTAGTGTATTTTTGTCAGTATATATCCACTTTTCGTCGTGCATGTTTTTATTGTTTTTTTTTCTCTCTCCAGAATTACTTCAAGACTTACAAGAGGTTGTATCGATACAAGACCAACAGGACATTGTTGATGAGACGCCAGACAACGTTATTGAACCAGAACACGAGCAGGATCGTTCTAGAGATGTACAAAGAAGAAATACGAGATTGCGCCGCAATCGCGGTCGGTTGGCAACGCGCTCGTCTACTTGCAGTTGCGGCGGCAGACGCGCATCAAGAACAAAACGAACTATCAGGGAAATTGATGAAAGCAATGGATGGTCATACGAAGCAGTGCAAAAGCCGCCTGACAATCCTGTATTCATTTGAATGACAATTCAAATTATAAACCTCGTGGTCAACCAGAATGCGATGCATTTTTCAAACTCCGGCCGTATTTCGATGAGGTTTATCTATTGTATGAGAATAATTTTTACCCCAACGAAAACCTGATTATAGATGAAGGAACTTGTGGGTTTAGGGGACGAGTACACTTCCGAGTTTACAACAAAGATAAACCTGATAAATATGGCCTGAAAATGTACATGCTCTGTGATGCAGAAACTGGCTACATGTTGATACATGAACTGTTTTTTTACGATACATGAACCGTTTTTTTACCGATGACCATATACATGAACCGTTTTTTACGAGCCCACCAATAGCAGAGTCGCTCTGGATAAATGATACTCGTGTTGTTGGCACAATGATGGGGAATCGTCATAGTCTGCCTCAGGATTGGCGTCAACAACCATTAGACAAAGATGAAAAAGCCTTTTTTTACCGGGGTAATCTTACCGCCTGCAAATGGAAATATAAGCGTGATATGCTCATGCTCACAACAAAACACGCTGCTAGCTGGTCAGAGGTGGATTCCAAACTCAAAGGTGTTGGTAACCAAAAGGCTGAAGCCAGATTGCATACTGGATTACAACCATTATAAAGTCGGGGTAGATCTCAATGACCAATATGTCTCTTGCTATTCATTGAATCGGAAGAGCATGAAGTGGTGGAAGAAAATGTTTTTCAATTTGGTAACGAGGGCTATGGTAAATTCTTATGTCATTTATAATAAGTGCAGAACCTAACGACGCCGCCCGCGATTCTCGCATTTTCTGATGTATTGTGGTGACGAGCTGGTGGAAACTACATCAGCTGATGAACCACGACCCTCCCATGGTCCACACTTTGTTGGCAAGAGCACAAGACTGGTGTGAAGGCACTTTCTGGAGAAGATACCAAGCTCCGAAAAGAAAGAAAAGGTGGCAAGAGTTTGCAAAGTTTGTGGAGATACTATAAAAAGAAAAACGGGGAAACGTGGACGCAAAGAAACTGTTTTTTAATGCCCAGACTGTAACGTGCCTTTATTTTATTATCCTTGTTTCAAATAATTCCACACACGTAGGGATTATACGTGCTAAAAAAATGTTTTTGTAGAGTTTTTTTTCAATTTTAGACACTATCTGGAGGTTGATTTTCAAATAAAAATAAATAATTTTAATAATTTTTTTTAATTTTATCCTCGAAATATATAAAACTATCGTATATATAAAAAAATAATTCTGCATGTAACACAGATAGTTATTTTATAAATCATACAATATCAGCAAAAATCGCCGGCGTACCAGAGAAAGTGCGGTATATAAAGGTCAACAGTGAATGTGTTAAAATTCTTGAAAGTCACCAAAACACCTCACGCACTTAAAAAATGATGCTTATTATGAAATTGGCTTGACCTAGGGATCTAAGTCTAATTTAAGCATTCAGATGAAGTCATTGTCGCTCAAGCACTAGTAATATAGCATTACAGTCACGAAACACGATCTTTGTTTATTTCTTACTTTGCATGAGATATGTTCTTCAGCAAAATAATACCATGAACTCAACATATATATATATATATATATATATATATATATATATATATATATATATATATATATATATATATATATATATATATATATATATATATATATATATATATATATATATATATATATATATATATATATATATATATATATATATATATATATATATATATATATATATATATATATATATATATATATAAATATATAGTCGTAATGTGTTTTATCATGTAAGCAACATATATACATATATAAAAAATGAAGAACACAAACTTAACGAAACAGAGTCGTAACCGCCACTTTAAAATTTTAAAAAGAAGACTATTAGGCTATTGTAAAGACCAAATTTATATAAAAGAAAATAATAATCTTGTGATTATCAGGATCAAAATGTGTTTTGTTTAGCTCCGATGGATTCAAGTGTTTCGTGTGATCAAACAGATACTTGGATTACATTTGTTTAAACGGCGACAAAGTAGGTGCTGTACAGTGACTATAGCTCTGCATGAAAGCCAGACTGAAAAGAACTACTCGTAACTTTTTAAAGACATGAAAGTGTACTTGGAAAAAGATGCAGATTTTACTTTTAATCGAAAAATAATTACGATCCAAAGAACATTCTTAAGGAATGCTTTAAAAACTGTCTTTCCAAACACAAAGCTGTTATTGTGTGTATTCCATGTCACACAAAACTATGTGACATTGGTTCTTTGTCAAAAAGGTACTGAAATACATAAGCAAGACAGAATTGATTTTACGAATTTGTTTTGAAAAATATTGAAGAATTGCTGGTGAGATTATTGTTACTAATACAAATTGATTCGATAAACTGTGGCAACGTCGCCAAATATGATCTGTAGCATATCGATTAAATATTTTTCACAAGGGCAACAATACCAACCCTGAATTGTTGATACGTATTTTTAAAGATTCAATGTTGCAAACATCCAAATGTTTTGATATCTGCCCTTTAGCTGATTTCTTCATCACAAATTGTGAAAACTATAATACAGAAAGGCTGACTCACTTCGCTAACTTGCAGGCATGTGTTATTACACTTGCATATGAGAAATCGACTGAATTACAAGATATTACACAAATAAATGAAATAAATTTTCGCGTAACAAATGTATGTGGATACATATACTGTTGACACTTAGGTTATAACATGCACCTATTACGGTAATGGTGGCCGATATTGCAGAAACACATTTGTGCTGTTGAAGAAAAAGAATGTTGCAGTCAAAACATCACTCAATTCAACTGAAATAGACCGACAAAACTAGCATATGGGAGGAAACGCAACTATATTTTTTTAATGACATCAATAAAATTGATCAACCAACATGCTCGACGAGCCACACTATGATTCAGAATATATTCAATTTAACAATAAATCCTGTATCAGAAATAGAAAGCAATAAAGGACGCAACCAGTTCCATGGAGAAAGAATTCCAGCAAATGGTAAAAGTCCTACATACTAACAAAGAATTTAATGCCGCCACTTATATACAGTCATTTCACAATAAGCTGAAAAATTTTAAATCAACTTCACATATAAGTAATTTTATTACACACAACCCTCACGAAGAACTGACATCAATCTGACTACGATGTTACACAGCGAATGTTCCTGAATAACAGCTGGCAATAGATATTATTTTTATTCAATTACATTTTACATAATCGTTCGTCTAAAATGTCCCATTTCAATTAGATATTACCCCCATTTATTCCATTTATTATTATTACCTGTATTAAAATGTCCCATTTCAATTAGATATTACCCCCATTTATTCCATTTATTATTATTACCTGTATTAAAATGTCCCATTTCAATTAGATATTACCCCCATTTATTATTATTACCTGTATTAAAATGTCCCATTTCAATTAGATATTACCCCCATTTATTCCATTTATTATTATTATCCATTTATTACCTGTATTACACCATTAATAATATACTATCAGCATAATAACGATACTCATAGCCTGTGTTCCAATGAAATAAAATAATCTAGTTGCAAATTATCAAACTGGTCCTTTAATCATGAATATTAACAAATGAATAGCAACCAATGATCATATTATATGTATAAATATTTTCGTGAGAATAAAAATATAATTCAATTAAAAATAATTTGTAAACATTAAGATGTCATTCTTTTTAAATTTTATTGAATAATTCAGTTCAAATGCTGAAAGACGTTGACAGGAAAGTCCACACAATATTTTTGGCAACATATTAAATACCACTCTGGCGGCTATGAAGTATTAATAAACTTTATTAAATAAAATACACTAAAATGAATAATTCAATTACTTTGATTAATTTTAAATTTATTACTTTAATTATAAATCACCTGCACTAGTAGACAAATAAAATACGCTTTTGCAGAAAACCGATAAGACAAGAAAGTTGAACAAATTCATGTTAATTTTGACTACATATTTGAGGGGTGTATAAAGATTTTCTAAAGCACATCGATTTGGCTTCGAATTTCAGTTGAGGTAATACGCTATCAGGAAGTGATTTTGAATTGCAAAATTTGCATACGTAATAAAAAAGCGTGTTAATAAATCTAATAACATTCGATTGTGACTAAACATTAAAAGTGCTAACGTAATAGCACAATTTGATAAATAGAAAGAAATTGTGCGGGGATTTTAAAAAGTTCCAATAAATATTTCCTATGGCTAAAAACTTTAAAATTACTGCTAACTTCTCCTTTACAGGTATAGATTTACTCGAAGTTGTATCTTACTCGATAATGTGCAGTTCGGTACTATTCGGAAAAATCTTTATTAGTCAATCTTAAAAAAACCAAAGAACATGTTGTTAGTGTCTTGATGACTTAAATGAACTTTTTATAATTTTCTAACATGATGGTGCTGTTTTACCACATACTTTTTTATAAACTTGGCCGAACACGATGACTTCCTGCTAGGTTCAGTAGTTTTTGTCAGAGGCCCAATTATGCCGGTGGCAAATGCCATTAGCCGTGTTAGCAGCATATTTTGTAGGATCCATTATGACCATAAAAAACTACTTTTAATATCAGCAACATTTGAATTTTAATTATATTTTGTACAAGTCATCTAGTTACGTGTTTATTTATAATATATTATGTGATTACCATTTTCATTACAACAGAATTGAATTCATGAAGTGGAATTAATTAGTTTCATATTTTCGATAATACGTCATTATTTTTTAAAATTATTTACTGTAATGCGTGTACATTTTAATGCTCACATTAGAAATTTAATTATTAAGGAATCGTTAATTAAGAAAAGTAGAATAATTAAATTAATTTAATCCTATTAAGTTACTATTTTCGATACATTTCATAATATAACTTATAGTCATAATGACTTTCAAAATGAGTATCCCCAGTTATTGTGTAGTCTGTAAATAATATTTATAATGCATAATTGCCAAGAGATGCGTTTCAATCGTATATATAACTTGTAAATAGCATTCATAGGTACATTAGTTATATTTTAGGATAACTACAACAAGTAAACCACTGTAATTTTATAAAATAAACCTAGGACGATTAATTAACTTTACATAGAGTATCTGTGGTAATATTCAAAACATACTTAATTTTTATAATATCATAATTAGATTTTACATTATATGGATGCACTTTAAAATATAACTTTTACTTGACTCCAATTTTGTCGTTAAGTTTTTTATATATAGTAAAATATTATATTTGTTTGTAAATCGAAGTTTTGTGTCATAGATATTTGTATTAATTCACTTCGAACTTCCAATATCTACCTATTAAAGTATGATAAATTGTAAAAACTTATTCATGAAGAAATAGAGTCAAAGTTCTTCCTAAAAATGTACATTTTCATTTCATATCCCACTAAGTGGGAGTTATAGAGGTAAAAAATGGCCTATTGCACAGACGTGCCAAAACAGCGTCCATATTTTATGAAAGAGATTTCAAATGTATGTTATGTTCAATATTTATAATAAGTATAATTTAGTAGTCGATAGGTTTATTAATAGAATGGTAGATTTAATTTAAATAATATACATATTAGGTAGTTGGGAGAATATTTCTGATCCAAATGAAATTTACCCAAATCTTTTTAATTAATATTTCTGATCCAAATGAAATTTACCCAAATCTTTTTAATTAATATTTCTGATCCAAATGAAATTTACCCAAATCTTTTTAATTAATATTTCTGATCCAAATGAACTTTACCCAAATCTTTTTAATTAGTATTTCTGATCCAAATGAAATTTACCCAAATCTTTTTAATTAATATGATACTTTATACTAAAGTTATTAACCAATTAACTACAGTACTTACTTTTAAAGCTTGCTAAGCTGCTATGCTCATTTTTTTTTTTTAATTATGCTGGGTTGAATAAATTATTTTGCTTAAAATAATGATTTAAAAAAAAATTACTATTTTAAACATAGACACATCACATGTTTGGTATTATTATATTGATCCAATGCTAGAAACGTTAAAAAATTACATAAAAACTAAAACAGGAATATTTAATAGGCACCTTCGGTTTTCATAAAATATTGGAACATTTTATAAGTTGTTAGGATAAAAATATGTAGTTTAAAAATATGCACATGTGTGAAAATTGGTGGGAATTACTGTTTATTGTGTAGAAATCGTAAGTTTTATTATAGTATAATATAGCATAGTATAAATACAATATAGGTCTATCATGCAAATTAAATTCTGCGAGGTTACTCTTCTTAGATGATATTTAAGTTTTAATCAATGGCGACACTAAATCTAAGCTTATTTAATATAGTTTGAATAATATAATTTGAGGTATAAACTTTTTGTCAAGAAATTAAATTTCATGTGACGCTGAAAGTAAATACCTTGGTAACTATTTGTCATTACAAAAGTATAATTTTGAATAAGAATATAAAATAAAATAGCTTTTTGAACATTTTTTCAGAAAATTCTTCAAAAATGGCTGTACTTAATAGATATAACTGACAGATAATGCTCACTTCTAATATAAGTAGATTATTACGTGTTATACTATATATTATGAAAAAGTAGCATATATTTAAAAAAAAAATCCTATGTCCTTTTGTCTCTAAACTTTTTAAAGGCATGGTGTCTGGCAACACTCATCCATGCTAAATATGTTAAATGCGAATGATTCCAGGGGAAGAAATTTTCATTAAATTATTATCAAATATAGATAAATTTCAAAACAATCATCAATGACATTCTTTGGTGGTTCAGACAAGGGCTCCCAGTAACCATGTACCTGAGTTATTAAAAAAATTCAATTTGCAAAAACAACATTTCTGAGACTGCCAATCAAAGCTGAAAACATGTCATGTTATGGTTTTGTATTGATAAGCCCTTTTAACTATGCGTTAATATACAGTGTGTGCTCAATATAAATTAAATAATTAGTTGCATACGTTGGTGTTGAACTGTATAGCAATTTTTGAAAAGTTGAATTTTTTTAGTTATTAATGGTAAGATTTTAGCAAATAAACAGAATAAAAAATGTTCATGTTACATAATTTTATTACATCAATAGATATAAAATATACAAGTACTTACTCATAAAATGTTCATGGAACACTTCTACAAGATAATATTAGAATCAATATAACAATAACTATAATTAATTCTTTTGTTAATTTTTCATACATTCAATAAATAAAATAATATTAACAGAATGCAGACAGATTATAAAATTATTCAATGCACATTTTTGAAATTGAAAATTGATCAGTACTTCTTCGAATAAAATTTTCACTTCTTGGTCTCTACTTAAAATGGAATCAAAAGTTTGAAAAACCATTGCGATTGATTATCTTTCACCCGTTATATTTTTATTATGTCAGTCCATTTTATTCACATGTAAAAAAAAATAAAACGAACACAAAGTAGTTTTCTCATTTCTATTCCACATTTTTGGTAATACAAATAGAGGAAAACCAATTTAAATGGATCGATGTGATAAAAGTGGCTGGTGGAAGAGCAAACAAATCAACCAAGATTTAAAGTGAAAATTACTAAAATACAATACAAAGTGAAATTTCTAGATAATAGCTAAAGCCGATATAAAAACTCGGATTGCATCATATTTTAGCAAATAAACAGAATAAAAAAATGTTCATGTTACATAATTTTATTACATCAATGGATATAAAATATATAAGTACTTACTCATAAAATGTTCACAGAACACTTCTACAAGATAATATTAGGATCAATATAACAATAATTATAATGAATTCTTTTGTTAATTTTTCATACATTCAATAAATAAAATAATATTAACAGAATGCAGACAGATTATAAACTTATTCAATGCACATTTTTACTCAAAACTTCTGTTATAAATTAAAATCTTTTGTATAAATATTCCGTAACACATTCCTTAGTATCAAAATGTTTGATACAAGTATTCTACAGCATATTTTGAATATTATAATAATGTAATAAAATATATAAAGTGCTTGTGCACATGTAATGAAAGTGTGAATACACATTTTATAATTTCATAGAAAACAATAAAGAAGACACGTGTAGGAAATCATAAGTGATTATTATAATGCTTAATACCAGCATGATTTTATCTAGAATACTTAAAATATTCTATTTATTTATAAATCAAAAAGTCTACAGATATTATTTATATATTATACAATTAGGACAGTTATTGTGCTAATATTGGTTTATTTAATATTAATTTTCATAAACATTATAAAATAATCGTTTGAAACATTCATTTCTTTTAATTACAAAAATACACTTTGATCACTATCAATTATTTTTATTTACAAAATGATTATTGAATTATTCAAAATTAATATAATGCACTGTCATTCACACTTGAATATTTACATAAATATGTAGTATGTATATTCATATACTGTATATGTATATATTTTATGTACATATATACAAATATATAATCAAAAATTATGAGTTAACAAACAATAATAACAGTAAAACTCATTGAAACTTTTCATCTAAAAGTATGAATATATATTATACACTTTAATATTGGAATATAATATGTATGTTATATTTATACAGAAAACAGTACAAAGAAATAGCCCTGACATAACAAGAAATGAATTACTACTAACATCTGATTAAAATAAAAAGTTAAAATCACTAAAAGCATCAAATATATTTGTAATTATAGTGTATAAGTAAAACTATTATATAATATTACTTTAATTAAATTAAATTATATAAACTTTTTCAGTATTATATAAAATTTATTAACTACAGTGAATTATTTCACAGTAGTCTGCGAATTCATATATGTGCCAAATATTAATATAACTTTAAAGTTTAAAATTTACAGTTCCATGAAAATGTATACTAAAATTGATTACAGTTCTAGTAAACTAGTAAATATTTAAACAAATAGGTAATAAAAATAATTAATTACCTACAAGTAATTACCTATCCTATGACAGGATATGATCGTAATTACCAACAGTTGTATTGCACGCATAAACAAGTGTACATTGAAACGAGATAGAATTTAGTGAAATTAACTATGAACTCATGAAAAATGAATGAAACTTTGTAACAATGAATATGAATTTACGTAAAATGAATATGGTGAACATAGCAAACTAATAACATTTCGAATGTTGAATCTATTGCGATTAGTAGAGAAAAATTGTGTTATTCACGTGTTTTCAACTGTGTTTCGAACGTCAAATCTTTTCTTAATGAATATTGAATTATGTCCAAAGAATATCTTTAAGATAAAGAAATTGCATGAGCATTAAACTAATTTGTTATGCACAAGAAATTGTCAACAAACTATAAAATATTCTTTCCAAAAACCATTAAAAAATGTTTCGTCAAATCATAGACAATTGTATATCAAACACATTTTTTATGACAGGAATTGTTTCCGAAATTTCCAATTTATGTTTATGGCAGGAATTGTTTCCGAAATTGAAAATTTATCAGTACTTCTTCGAATGAAATTTTCACTTCTAGCTCTCTACTTAAAATGGAATCAAAAGTTTGAAAAACCATTGCGATTGATTATCTTTCACCCGTTATATTTTTATTATATCAGTCCATTTTATTCACATGTTAAAAAAAATAAAACTAACACAAAGTAGTTTTCCCATGTCTGTTGCATATTTTTTGCAATACAAATAGAGGAAAACCAATTTAAATGGATCGATGTGATAAAAGTGGCTGGTGGAAGAGTAAACAAACAATCAAGATTTAAAGTGAAAATTACTCAAATACGGACGACCATTATTTTTAAAAAAATATAAAAGATAATAATGATATCTGGTAATCTAATTGTTTTTTGATGTGACAATGTCTTTCGAATCGATATCGGGTATTTGGACCTAAACGCGCTGAAATGTCGCACCTAAATATATAGCTGTTTTTGAAGAAATTTCCAACTTAAATAACTCTGTTAAAAATAGACTTAGTATCGTTTTAAAAAAATCTTAATCGTTTTTTAAAAAAAAAAGAATAAAAGATTGTGCCAGTACCAACACTCGTAGCGGTCAAACGATGCGAACTATGACACACACAGAGTGAATCCACAATTTTTGACTCTACAGATTCGAAGCATCTCTGTAAACAGAATCATCTGTAAACGGAAGCACCTGATCTTAACTATCCAAATGTTGTTTTGAAAAGGAATATATGTATTACAAACTATCTTAAGGTTGGTACACGTTATGCTGGTAGCACAGCTGCTAGGCGTAATCCTGTCCTCGATGATTTTATATCTGGCAGCTATCTAGCCTTGCAGGCGTGTCGCACAAAAGAGCCTCCGGCGAGGTTGCCGGGATGTGACCAATGCGCAGCGCAAGCGACAGTTCACTCCCTGTATTTGAGTGGATTTGCTGTACTACCTACTAAGGAAGACAAGTAAAATGTATTTTAATGCAACTGAGGAAGCCGTGTTGCTTCCTATAGAAAAATTTCATGAAAATGAGATTTTGTGGAATACCAGCTTTCCTGATTACAAGAATAGAAATAAACGGGTGAATGTCCTGAACTTTTTAGCAACTTTACTTGACACAAATACAAGTGAAATAGAAAGTTATGTTCCATTGTTTTCGTGAAAAAAAGAAACTTGAAGAATCATGAAAATTGGCCGGCTCAGAAGATACGACCGAACCAAAAAGATTTTCTTAAGCTTTAGATTTTTTGTAAGCCAAAAATAGACCGCTTCAAACAATAAGCAGTGAAAATATTTCTGTAAGTACTTCTGTCTTTATTAATTTCCATACTGGTTTTTAAGGTTTGTTTATCAGTTCTGCTTACCTATCAAAACTAATTTAAAGTATAAAGATTTCTCTATTTTTAGATCTATTAAAAAAAAATTAGTTACGGTGGCGTCAATATTGAAAATATAAATTGTTCGTTTGTCATGTTGTATCTACTTTAATAAATAACTATAACTACAATTCTATCAAAAATTACGCATAACCAATAACCGCTCATGCTGTCGCCAGCTTTCAGTTCCTAGAAATATTATACGATGCCTTCACAGCTCTTGCTACTATGGTTGTTTTGCTGCTCATCAAATATCAGACATTAGATCGAAATAAAAAGGAAGGGTAGAAGTTTAATTTGTGTGCGCACTAAACCTTCTGTGTGTTTGTAATCTAACCCCCTTTCTTGAATTATATATGTAGAGGGTACTTTATCTTCCCTTTTGTTTTAATCTAAACGTCAAATAAATAAAATTATTCATATTATATTTTTAAACCATAAAAAAAAGGTTCTCTTCTTTCTCGGTATGTAATATGCTTATTTCTAATTTTCAGCTGGATTAAATTTTTCTCTATTGACATCCACATTGTATTGCTCATCATAGCTTACAGAATCGAAACAAAGTACACAAACAACAGTAAATTCACAAAAAAGAAGAAATAATCTTCATGGTGACGGCGAAATTTCTGAAGCCATAGGCTGAGCGCACTTTGCATGTTTTCGCACAAAATGGAGTAGTACAAATATGTATGATTACGAATAAAACTTCCTGAATATAGAAGTACTATAGGAGCTTGCAGACTGGGTACGAATTAGTTGTACGTATATGCCCATATAGTTCCGTCATCCAACACATATCCCATTTTGTTGGGAATATTTGGCATTTTCGTGTGAACAAACCACCATGGACACTGAAAAATTTATTAATTTAGTGCATGGGCCCCTCTGTTTGTGGGATCAGAGTGATTCCAGTTATCATTTAAGAGAGCATCAATGCAAATCATGCCAGGAATTCCATAATATGATGGAATTCACTAAAGTCATCCCTCTTTAAATGTATTTCGTTCACCCACTCGATTCTACGATGCTGACGACGCCGCAATCTACGAGTCAGAAGAGAATCTTCTAGAAGTTACAAATTCATTTTGCACAAGTGTCACTGGGACGGAACAGAAAACAACTGATTACAACGGACATAAAACGCACCCAGTGTGCGCACTCAATATGTATAACAAAAATTGTAAATTTACATGCGATACAAATATGTATCCAAAGTGCACTCAGCCTTATGTGTAATAAAAGATATAACAGCATCTTCATTTATACGCTACGATGCTTTTGTTTTGGAGAATATACAGCAAATAAAAACAGAAAATAGACCGTACAGCATCATATAAACTACATTATTTATCTGGATGAAATGGGCGTTTATTTGCAAAAGCCTTCCTTGTCTACGGTCTCTCTGGCATATTTCCTTGCTTCTATGTTTGAAAACTTGCACTCTTCCTCAAGTCAGTCCGATTGTAGCTTTAATGATACTACCAATTCAGATACACATGACAGCCTCTATACATTATGGGATAATAATGTAACTGAAACATATATTTCATGATATATGTTAATTGATAGAAATATAATTCCTAATTAATACTTAACTGTAATTAATATTAGGGTTATTCACTTTTGATAAATATTAAATTAATGTTGTACTAAATTTATGGTCTATTCATGAAATGTAATTTCATCATGACAGTTGTTCTTGTTCTCAAATAACATAGTTCATCAACTCGTTTCTACCAGGTGAAGGTCCAAAATTCTGATTCATTTCAACGTTTTGTTCCAATGGTCTTTCTTCATCTTTAGCAACAACGTTGTAAATTCGGTACTGAATGAAATAATCCAAATTTTTCGGTTAATATTCCAAAAGCATTTTCTACAACTCTCTATGCTCTTAATTACATATTCTTTCTAGAGATCCTTGTTCATGTTGCCTGGGAAATGGCTTCATTATGTTACACAAAATTGAAAATGCAATATTGCCGAGATGCAATAATGCAATATTACAAAGGTTTTGTTGTAGACCAGTAGATGTATTTTGTAATTTCTCAAAAAGAGAGTTACTTCTGAATACAACCCTATTTGATATTCTCACTTGACAACCTGTACCAACATATAAAAAATTATAATTGGCATCGACTAGTGATAATAAAACAATTCTGAGATACGATTTATAGTATGTTATGTTTCCCATCATTTGCACCATACAATTCAGAACATTCCATTTCTTGAAAAATAAACACGTGAAACTGGAAACCATTTTTCTCGGCATCTAAAACAAATAAGCACATTGAATACAAATATTAATAAATAGATGTCTATATACCAAGATATTTATATAATTAATTCTTGAATTTTAAATTAAATTAAAACATATAGATACGATTGAAAAATGACAAAAGCAACCACATAATTTTAATGTTGGTACTTTTGCTTATTTCTGTTTTTGGTCAAGACCAAGAACAGGAAAGCTTGGGAGTTGATTCTTCAGAAGATAGGGCCCATCCTGGGCTGTCCAGCCTTTGAAAAAGACTTTTGCTTAATTCATTGATATTAGTATTAAAATTAATCGGTTTAAAATAAGTCTCTACATTTTGCGAGTTTGCCGGGAAATATTTTGTTTAAAATAATATCCACAGATATATCTGTGATAATATCTAAATATGTAAAAATAATCTAAATACTTAAAGACGTGGTGGTCGGTAGCGATATTAGCGCAAGCGCAGTGCTTGTGTCTTTAAATAATTTTCCAAGGCTCCAATAACTAACACCGATAGCTAAAAACATTAAGTTTACTGCTAAACTCTTCTTGGCAGGTATGGATTTATACCAAGCTGAATTTTTTTAACAATGTATGATTCAGTTCTATTTAGCAAAATCTCAAATTCTTCGTAGGATATTCTTAAAAATATACTGTTACATACTGTTACGCAAGTGTCGACAATGAATATCATCTTCTTTATGGTTCTCTATCACGATTGCACTGAGATATTTAAGCATTTCCGGAAATGTGGGATAACACCTTCCAAAGTGCAGATGCTATTATTGGAAGTATTGCCATATTGATTTTGTAGCTGTTTTAATGCATAAAAGTTTTATATACTTTCTGAAGTTACTTATTAAGACTATATGACATTCGTTAAAAAAAACAACATATTTCATGAAGTATGTATATAACAACAATCATTTCATAAAATATTTTTCTGTCAGACTTATAATCACCAAATAAGAAAATTGTCTATGGCTACAAAAGAGGTTTTTCCAGTTGATTGCCTCAATGCCGGATATTTTAATAATAATTATTCTTAACAATAATTTTATTAAAATGTGCAAAGTTTTCCATATGGCAGTAGAATGTTTTAAAGAAGACTAAATGGAATAACGTTCAATTTGTACAAGTCAATTTTAATTGGGAATATTCTTAATTTCCTGGCAAGGGCTTTATAATTTTAAATCATTTGAATGTCAACAATGGCTAATGTGTTAAATAATACTATATATTATAGACATGACATTACTGGTTTAGAACTCCTCAAAAGTTGAAATAATCTAAAATAGATTATCTCAATTTTAATTAGCCATCATTAGTATGCATTTGTGACCCATAGTGTGTGGTTGTCTATTGTCACTGTCTTCTTTTTAAAAAATATCTATGAAAAAGTTTTCCTATACAAATTGTTTTAATTATAAGGCTACTACCAGCAAAAGCCCAGAAAAAAACATTTGTTTCTGAATAATATTTAATTTAGATTTTTCGCAATATTTATTTTCAATTTATTTCGAATTGTCTAGAGAGCATGAGTGAGATAACTATTGTGAGATAGAAATATTTAGTTAATGTCACACTCGCACATTGACAGCAAGTGTGACAAGAACAAACTGAATTCCTTTGTTTCATTATAATTTTTTTTTTTGATTTGTTTTGAGGGCAAGAGTGGGATAACAATAGTGAGATAGCAATATTTAGTTGTTCTCGTCACACTCGCACTTCATCAGCAAGTGTGAGAAGACCAAACTGAATTCTTTTGTTTGATTATAGATTAGTATGATGTTTACCATTATCTACGAAGAATGGGTTAATACCACTTACCTTGCCCATTTCCATCTGTCCCATTTTCACTTATGTCATATTAACTCATCTATAATATTAAGTAATAGACTCATAATTTTCGACATCTCATTTTTTATATACATTTTTCTTTTAACTTATTGTCTGATTCTTCGAACCAAGTTATTTAATATTTGTATGTGTGTGTAAAATTTGGTATTTATATACTCCCTATCTGGAATCATATGTTTCGTTTCGTTTTGTAAAACTGCAATGTGTTTTTAATATAACACTGTTAAGTGCAGAGAGCCAATTTGAAGTGTTACAAAAGATTTACAATTAGTACAGAATTTTGGAACTGACATATTTGTTGGAATATACATATTTATTGGAAAATAATGAAGGGAAAATAATATTATTTCCATATCACTTGGTGAGAAGAGTGAATAAAATGTTAATATCATTCCCATTGATGATTAATTGACATTCTGCTGAGCCAAAGGTTTAAAAAATTTGTGCAAGAAATGTTTCTTTGCCAAACCTAATGGCCAACCAAAAATATGATCATTGATATGTGGAATTTATACTATGACCACATTGTACGATCTTGATGTGATGTAAAGAATAAAAGGAAAAAAGATTAAAATAATGATATTTTATAAGAAAACATATATACATAATCCATTTAGCAAATAAAAACCAGATTCTAAATAAGTATATAAGATTGATATTCATAACAATAGAGGTATGACCATTTCATTGGTGCGTGGTGGGCTTAATGGAGAAACCATCGATAATAATTTAAATGGGTGCACGCCTACAACTCAGAGGGGAGGTGAAATTAGTGAGGAGCTTAAAATATGATCCTCTGTTTCGCTCTCAATCATTTCATTTTTACAACTGAACTGTATTTCGTATAACGAAGTGACAAAAGTATATCTTTCCTTGCCCATGTGAAAGTTGCGTTGGCTTCTCCCTTAGGGGTTCCACAGCTCCATGCTCATGACATATTTAAAAATCATCGCTACTAATCAAATGTCAAAATATATCATATTAAAGAGATACTATAGATAAGATTAATCAAAGCTACACTGTGCATATTAAGAGTTGAGTGTGTTCATTTCTTTAATAACACATAATAAATAGGTATGATACAATATTATATATAATTTATACGTTTTAGTATTTCCAAACGATAATATTCAAATTTCAATCAATACTGATAATATTGCTCACACAAGATAAAGTTATATAAAATATAGATATATTGATACTTTTGTAAGATATAATTAAAGTTCGACGTATAAATATTATTGTTTATATTAAGTAGACGAAATAACGTATTAATAACACATTAATTAAGTAAGCTCAATATTTATCATTAAAATATAGATAAATATATATGTATTTAAACTGATTTAGGTTGTATATAGTAAAAATATAATAAAGGCAATTTTCAGTAAAAGATTTTAACTCTACATATATAATACGCGTATGTACATATATGTGCCCATTATACATGTAAGTACATTTTAAGAAAAGTGAATTTTTGAGTATTTTGCTTTTTTGAAACAAACAATATTTACTGAAAAAAACAACATATTTAACATCTATGAAGGCGGCTCACAACTATAGTTGTATTACTTTCATTATTATTATTTGTCTTTCGTTATTGTATATATTTTTATTTTTCATCTTTATTTCAAATATATCAATTACTTCAGTGTTTTCTTAGTTTAAATGTGTTTCTATTACTTAATTTAAAGTAATGCAATGTGTTGTTTGATATTGTTTTCATTTTGTTTACATAGGATTAATTACTTTGATATGAGAATATTTAGGTTTAGGTTACCACTTATTTTGAGTGAAAATGTTGACGATTTGTTTATCCAATTCCCAATCTCAGCCCTGAAGTTTACCAGTACTTATTGGTGATGTGTAAAGTATTATAAAGGTGTCCTACTTAATCATTATCTCTATTATAACATGTTATATAGTATACAAGCATTATTTTAATAATTTTGTACTTTATAGTTCTATTTTAAGACTTGCAAACGGGAGATGCGTGGTCCAATGGGGTAAAATTTTCTGCCCTCATCCTTTATGCTATCGGTTATAAACTACAATAAATAGTTCTTTCAGTCGTGATATTTGAATACTGTACACTTCAAGTTTCTGTACACAGTTGTAATATTTTACTGACACATTCTCCACCAAAGCTATCAATATTTAGCGCACTAGAGCCAAACGTAGATTTTTTTCATTTCTATAGCTGTATTTATTTATCACTAAAATAACTAATATCATGTTAAATATTTTGGTTTCAAATTCTTTCACATTAGTTGTCTATGTCTTCAAGCAGAAGACACGCAGATATTGGGTATGTCGCTTAATCGTTTTACCACCACTCTCAGACGAATAGGATGATAAATGACTCCTTAAGTTTCCAATCTCAGCCCAAAAGCTTGCCTGCTCCAAGAATCTTCCTCTAGTTTAGAATATTCATCTTCGCATTCCCTTTTATAGCTCTGACAGCTACGTTAGTGTTGTGCATGTGAGTAGAGTGTGGATTCGTTATGTACACTCCATATTACGGTTAAAATTAAAAGCCGTGCCTGGACAAAATGATGTTAATGATAGAAATGTTGTAAAATATGGTAAGCCAAAATTCTTGATCGAGATAGAGAATGAAAAAATCCAACTATTATCATTTAAAATTTATTCAAAATCATTTAGCATAGCTATAAATTAAAACTATTTAGTATTGACAATCATATAATTTTCAAAAATTAAGTTTAAGGTATTAAAATATATATGGAAATATCTGTTTGTACACACACATATATATATATATATATATATATATATATATATATATGTATATATATATATATATATATGTATATATATATAAATATATATATATATATATAGTTTAGTAAGCATAAGGCCAAAAATGGAATTAAAACTAGACCTAATCCTAGATTTGAACAGTAGATAAAAAGGATTTGATTAAGTATAATAATATTGGTAGGTATAGTAAGTAATGTGTAAACAAGCAGCAAGTCGCAGATAGAATAAGAGATTTTCCAAATATTATAAATAATTTAAGCTTTTTATTTTCTGTGGATATCATTACGTGATTAACATGCGTAGCTTTATATTTTTTTGAAAAATATTGAAAAGTAAATTATTTTTATTAATAATCTTTTTATTAAAATGGACCACATTATTTGAATTTGAATGATTTGAATAAAACGGACCACATGATTTGAAACCTGGCTACAGCCAGTATGTGTGCAAAGCATGTCCCACATACTGGCTGTAGCCAGGTTTCATAATATGACTGCAAATATAAATCATTATTAAAAGAGTCAAGTTAAATTCCCTTTTACTTTTATTATGACTGTATTCTGTTTCACGTGTTCAATGTTTGTCAAATTTTCCTTATAAGATAAATAGACTCAGAAATTACACTCTGACATGTATAACAGCGCCATAAAACAATGATTTATATTTTTTTAGGATTTGAATCATCGTTTTGGATTATTGTAATTTATGTTTTTCAATTATTGATACATAGTTAAATAAAAGATCTAGTGGTATTAAGAAATTATTAAACAATTATTTATTAAACTTTAATTGCAACTAAAAAAAAATAATTTTATTTCAACATAAACTGTAAATAATTTCAAGGGAGTTTTTAATATATTTCTATTATTGATTATATTATCAATTATTGATTTTGATACAAAGTGTACAATTATGTATTGAAAAGTAATATCTTTAGCTATAACATAACTTGGACAAAGCTATGTGCGATTATTTAGTGATGATGCAAAATCATTAAACCTACTAACCATTTATGGTTTTACTGTAAAAAAATATAGGTATTATTAATATATATATATAATTAAAAAAAAAAAAATATACATATATATATATATATATATATATATATAATTTACTCATAATATTATACCTTTTCATTCTCACTAAAAATCGTACATGGCTTTGATTGGATGGAAAAAACTAGAAATAATATTTATAAACTAAAGCTAAAATTATCCAAATAATGATTTGAATGTACAGGGACTTTTAAGAAATTTATATAATTTTACATCTTTTCTTTTAAACTGTCTTAATTTGAAAATTAACTGACAAACACAATTTTGAAAAATTGATTTAAAATGTAAACTATTTTTATCTTTATGGCTATGCTGAAATATAGTTATTTGGCACGAAAAGGCAATCTAATGTTGGTTCCGTCACAAATCAATAAACTATACTTACTATCTATTGTTGATTTTTAACGAAATTATAAAATTAATATACTTGGCAATATTTTCATTTTTAATAAATTATTTTGAAACTTATTAAATATTATTTTATATAATGATAAATATTTGTTAGTTTGTAATATGTAAGATGTAAAAATAATTACTTTAAAATAAGATTAAAAATTTCGCTTAAAGATCCAGCTTTTTATTGTTTTGATAGGTGATAGGAACAAATGAAAATTTTTTTTGTTCATTACAGCATAAAAATGTCAGTACAATAGTCATATAAAACTTTATGGTATGTGCTTTTTCTTATTGTCATCAAATTTAATGAAAAATTATTCATCACATTTTTGATTAATAACAAACTTTGTTAAATCAAATTGCATGTAGGATTGTCTAAATTTGTTCCATATACAGGTAAATTAAGGTTGTTCTACATAGGATATAATCCATTATATAATAATTATATGTCTATTTAATCTAATCTGTATAAAACAATTATATAATAATTATATGTCTATTTAATCTAATGTGTCTTGTTTTATTTCTCTCTATATAGATGGACTATTTTGTTTATTCAGTAATTGAGATCTTGATATTTAGTCAATAAAAAATCATATCATTTTGATTAGTAACCTACCAACCTAGTAACCTGTTAGCTTTTTGCCCTTAAGCCTTAGGCTAAGCGCACTTTGCATATGTTTTCGCACAAAATGGAGTGGTACAAATATGTTTGATTACGAATAAAACTTCCTGAATAAAGAAGTACTATAGGAGCTTGCAGACTGGGTACGAATTAGTCGTGCGTATACGCCCATATAATTCCGTCATCCAACACATATCCCATTTTGTTGGGAATATTTGATATTTTCGTGTGAACAAACCACCATGGACACTGAAAAATTTATTAATTTAGTGCATGGGCCCCTCTGTTTGTGGGATCAGAGTGATTCCAGTTATCATTTAAGAGAGCATCAATGCAAATCATGCCAGGAAGTCCATATGATGGAATTCACTAAAGTCATCCCTCTTTAAATGTATTTCGTTCACCCACTCGATTCTACGATGCTGACGACGCCGCAATCTACGAGTCAGAAGAGAATCTTCTAGAAGTTACAAATTCATTTTGCACAAGTGTCACTGGGACGGAACAGAAAACAACTGATTACAACGGACATAAAATGCACCCAGTGTGCGCACTCAATATGTATAACAAAAATTGTCAATTTACATGCGATACAAATATGTATCCAAAGTGCACTCAGCCTTAAGTGTAATAAAAGATATATCAGCATCTTCATTTGTACCCTGCGATGCTTTTGTTTTGGAGAATACACAGCAAATAAAATACAGAAAATAGACCGTACAGCATCATATAAACTACATTATTTATCAGGATGAAATGGGCGTTTATTTGCAAAACCTTCCTTGTCTACGGTCTCTCCGGAATATTTCATTGCTTCTATATTTGAAAACTTGCACTCTTCCTCAAGTCAGTCCGATTGTAGCTTTAATGATACTACCAATTCAGATACACATGACAGCCTCTGTACATTATGGGATAATAATGTAACTGAAACATATATTTCATGATATATGTTAATTGATAGAAATATAATTCCCAATTAATACTTAACTGTAATTAATATTAGGGTTATTCTCTTTTGATAAATATTAAATTAATGTTGTAATAAATTTATGGTCTATTCATGAAATGTAATTTCATCATGACAGTTGTTCTTGTTCTCAAATAACATAGTTCATCAACTCGTTTCTACCAGGTGAATGTCCGAAATTCTGATTCATTTCAACGTTTTGTTCCAATGGTCTTTCTTCATCTTCAAAATCTATTATACCAAAGTTAGTTCTTTGTATAAAATTATGCAGGCATACCTAAAGTCAACTGCAACAAGTTTTATTTTCCGTGGTTGTAAATTCGGTACTGAATGAAATAATCCAAATTTAATCGGTTAATATTCCAAAAGCATTTTCTACAACTCTCTGTGCTCTTAATTACATATTCTTGGCTTCATTATGTTACACAAAATTGAAAATGCAATATTGCCGAGATACAATAATGCAATATTACAAAGGTTTTGTTGTAGACCAGTAGATGCATTTTGTAATTTCTTAAAAAGAGAGTTACTTCTGAATACAACCCTATTTGATATTCTCACTTGACAACCTGTACCAACATATAAAGAATTATAATTGGCATCGACTAGTGATAATAAAACAATTCTGAGATACGATTTATAGTATGTTATGTTTCCCATCATTTTCCATTTCTTGAAAAATAAACACATGAAACTGGAAACCATTTTTCTCTAACGTCGGCATCTAAAACAAATAAAAACATTGAATACAAATATTAATAAATAGATCTATATATACCAAGATATTTATATAATTAATTCTTGAATTTTAAATTAAATTAAAACATGTAGATACGATTGAAAAATGACAAAAGCAACCACATAATTTTAATGTTGGTACTTTTGCTTATTTCTGTTTTTGGTCAAGACCAAGAACAGGAAAGCTTGGGAGTTGATTCTTCAGAAGGTAGGGCCCATCCTGGGCTGTCCAGCCTTTGAAGAAGACTTTTACTTAATTCATTGATATTAGTATTAAAATTAATCGGTTTAAAATAAGTCTCTACATTTTGCGAGTTTGCCGGGGAATATTTTGTTTAAAATAATATCCACAGATATATCTGTGATAATATCTAAATATGTAAAAATAATCTAAATACTTAAAGACGTGGTGGTCGGCAGCGATATTAGCGCAAGCGCAGTGCTTATGTCTTTAAATAATTTTCCAAGGCTCCAATAACTATCTCCGATAGCTAAAAACCTTAAGTTTACTGCTAAACTCTTCTTGGCAGGTATGGATTTATACCAAGCTGAATTTTTTTTAACAATGTATGATTCAGTTCTATTTAGCAAAATCTCAAATTCTTCGTAGGATATTCTTAAAAATATACTGTTACATACTGTTACGCAAGTGTCGACAATGAATATCATCTTCTTTATGGTTCTCTATCACGACTGCACTGAGATATTTAAGCATTTCCGGAGATGTGGGATAACACCTTCCAAAGTGCAGATGTTATTATTGGAAGTATTGTCATATTGATTTTGTGGCTGTTTCAATTCATAAAAGTTTTATGTACTTTCTGAAGTTACTTATTAAGACTATATGACATTCGTTTAAAAAAACAACATACTTCATAAAGTATGTATATAACAACAATCATTTCATAAAATATTTTTATGTCAGACTTAAAATCACCAAATAGGAAAATTGTCTATGGCTACAAAAGAGGTTTTTCCAGTTGATTGCCTCAATGCCGGATATTTTATTAATAATTATTCTTAACAATAATTTTATTAAAATGTGTTAAATGTGCAAAGTTTTCCATATGGCAGTAGAATGTTTTAAAGAAGACTAAATGGAATAACGTTCAATTTGTACAAGTCAATTTTAATTGGGAATATTCTTAATTTCCTGGCAAGGGCTTTATAATTTTAAATCATTTGAGTGTCAACAATGGCTAATGTGTTAAATAATACTATATAATATAGACATGACATTACTAGTTTAGAACTCCTCAAAAGTTGAAATAATCTAAAATAGATTATATCAATTTTAATTAGCCATCATTAGTATGCATTTGTGACTCATAGTGTGTGGTTGTCTATTGTCACTGTCTTCTTTTTAAGAAATACCTATGAAAAATTTTCCTATACAAATTGTTTTAATTATAAGGCGTGACAAGAACAAACTGAATTCCTTTGTTTCATTTTAATTTATTTTGATTTAATTTGATTTGTCTTGAGGGCAAGAGTGGGATAACAATAGTGAGATAGCAATATTTAGTTGTTCTCGTCACACTCGCACTTCATCAGCAAGTGTGAGAAGACCAAACTGAATTCTTTTGTTTGATTATAGATTAGTATGATGTTTACCATTATCTACGAAGAATGGGTTAATACCACTTACCTTGCCCATTTCCATCTGTCCCATTTTCACTTATGTCATATTAACTCATCTATAATATTAAGTAATAGACTCATAATTTTCGACATCTCATTTTTTATATACATTTTTCTTTTAACTCATTGTCTGATTCTTCGAACCAAGTTATTTAATATTTGTATGTGTGTGTAAAATTTGGTATTTATATACTCACTAGCTGGAACCATATGTTTCGTTTCGTTTTGTAAAACTGCAATGTGTTTTTAATATAACACTGTTAAGTGCAGAGAGCCAATTTGAAGTGTTACAAAAGATTTACAATTAGTACAGAATTTTGGCACTGACATATATGTTGGAATATACATATTTATTGGAAAATAATGAAGGGAAAATAATATTATTTCCATATCACTTGGTGAGAAGAGTGAATAAAATGTTAATATCACTCCCATTGATGAATAATTGACATTCTGCTGAGCCAAAGGTTTAAAAAATTTGTGCAAGAAATTTTTCTTTGCCAAACCTAATGGCCAACCAAAAATATGATCATTGATATGTGGAATTTATATTATGACCACATTGTACGATCTTGATGTGATGTAAAGAATAAAAGGAAAAAAGATTAAAATAATGATATTTTATAAGAAAACATATATACATAATCCATTTAGCAAATAAAAACCAGATTCTAAATAAGTATATAAGATTGATATTCATAACAATAGAGGTATGGCCATTTCATTGGTGCGTGGTGGGCTTAATGGAGAAACCATCGATAATAATTTAAATGGGTGCACCCCTACAACTCAGAGGGGAGGTGAAATTAGTGAGGAGCTTAAAATAAAATCCTCTGTTTCGCTCTCAGTCATTTCATTTTTACAATTGAACTGAATTTCGTATAACGAAGTGACAAAAGTATATCTTTCCTTGCCCATGTGAAAGTTGCGTTGGCTTCTCCCTTAGGGGTTCCACAGCTCCATGCTCATGACATATTTAAAAATTATCGCTACTAATCAAATGTCAAAATATATCATATTAAAGAGATACTATAGATAAGATTAATCAAAGCTACACTGTGCATATTAAGAGTTGAGTGTGTTCATTTCTTTAATAACACATAATAAATAGGTATGATACAATATTATATATAATTTATACGTTTTAGTATTTCCAAACGATAATATTCAAATTTCAATCAATACTGATAATATTGCTCACACAAGATAAAGTTATATAAAATATAGATATATTGATACTTTTGTAAGATATAATTAAAGTTCGACGTATAAATATTATTGTTTATATTAAGTAGACGAAATAACGTATTAATAACACATTAATTAAGTAAGCTCAATATTTATCATTAAAATATAGATAAATATATATGTATTTAAACTGATTTAGGTTGTATATAGTAAAAATATAATAAAGGCAATTTTCAGTAAAAGATTTTAACTCTACATATATAATACGCGTATGTACATATATGTGCCCATTATACATGTAAGTACATTTTAAGAAAAGTGAATTTTTGAGTATTTTGCTTTTTTGAAACAAACAATATTTACTGAAAAAAACAACATATTTAACATCTATGAAGGCGGCTCACAACTATAGTTGTATTACTTTCATTATTATTATTTGTCTTCCGTTATTGTATATATTTTTATTTTTCATCTTTATTTCAAATATATCAATTACTTCAGTGTTTTCTTAGTTTAAATGTGTTTCTATTACTTAATTTAAAGTAATGCAATGTGTTGTTTGATATTGTTTTCATTTTGTTTATATAGGATTAATTACTTTGATAGGAGAATATTTAGGTTTAGGTTACCACTTATTTTGAGTGAAAATGTTCACGATTTGTTTATCCAATTCCCAATCTCAGCCCTGAAGTTTACCAGTACTTATTGGTGATGTGTAAAGTATTATAAAGGTGTCCTACTTAATCATTATCTCTATTATAACATGTTATATCGTATACAAGCATTATTTTAATAATTTTGTATTTTATAGTTCTATTTTAAGACTTGCAAACGGGAGATGCGTGGTCCAATGGGGTAAAATTTTCTACCCTCATCCTTTATGCTATCGGATATAAACTACGATAAATAGTTCTTTCAGTCGTGATATTTCAATACTGTACACTTCAAGTTTCTGTACACAGTTGTAATATTTCACTGACACATTCTCTACCAAAGCTATCAATATTTAGCGCACTAGAGCCAAACGCAGAATTTTTTCATTTCTATAGCTGTATGTATTTATCACTAAAATAACTAATATCATGTTAAATATTTTGGTTTCAAATTCTTTCACATTAGTTGTCTATGTCTTCAAGCAGAAGACACGCAGATATTGGGTATGTCGCTTAATCGTTTTACCACCACTCTCAGACGAATAGGATGATAAATGACTCCCTAAGTTTCCAATCTCAGCCCAAAAGCTTGCCTGCTCCAAGAATCTTCCTCTAGTTTAGAATATTCATCTTCGCATTCCCTTTTATAGCTCTGACAGCTACGTTAGTGTTGTGCATGTGAGTAGAGTGTGGATTCGTTATGTACACTCCATATTACGGTTAAAATTAAAAGCCGTGCCTGGACAAAATGATGTTAATGATAGAAATGTTGTAAAATATGGTAAGCCAAAATTCTTGATCGAGATAGAGAATGAAAAAATCCAACTATTATCATTTAAAATTTATTCAAAATCATTTAGCATAGCTATAAATTAAAACTATTTAGTATTGACAATCATATAATTTTCAAAAATTAAGTATAAGGTATTAGAATATATATGGAAATATCTGTTTGTACACACACATATATATATATATATATATATATATATATATGTTTATATATATATATATATATATATATGTATATATATATATATATATATATATATATATAGTTTAGTAAGCATAAGGCCAAAAATGGAATTAAAACTAGACCTAATCCTAGATTTGAACAGTAGATAAAAAGGATTTGATTAAGTATAATAATATTGGTAGTTATAGTAAGTAATGTGTAAACAAGCAGCAAGTCGCAGATAGAATAAGAGATTTTCCAAATATTATAAATAATTTAAGCTTTTTATTTTCTGTGGATATCATTACGTGATTAACATGCGTAGCTTTATATTTTTTTGAAAAATATTGAAAAATAAATTATTTTTCATTAATAATCTTTTTACTAAAATGGACCACATTATTTGAATTTGAATGATTTGAATAAAACGGACCACATGATTTGAAACCTGGCTACAGCCAGTATGTGTGAAAAGCATGTCCCACATACTGGCTGCAGCCAGGTTTCATAACATGACTGCAAATATAAATCATTGTTAAAAGAGTCAAGTTAAATTCCCTTTTACTTTTATTATGACTGTATTCTGTTTCACGTGTTCAATGTTTGTCAAATTTTCCTTATAAGATAAATAGACTCAGAAATTACACTCTGACATGTATAACAGCGCAATAAAACAATGATTTATATCTTTTTAGGATTTGAATCATCGTTTTGGATTATTGTAATTTATGTTTTTCAATTATTGATACATAGTTAAATAAAAGATCTAGTGGTATTAAGAAATTATTAAACAATCATTTATTAAACTTTAATTGCAACTAAAAAAAAATAATTTTATTTCAACATAAATTGTAAATAATTTCAAGGGAGTTTTTAATATATTTCTATTATTGATTATATTATCAATTATTGATTTTGATACAAAGTGTACAATTATGTATTGAAAAGTAATATCTTTAGCTAAAACATAACTTGGACAAAGCTATGTGCGATTATTTAGTGATGATGCAAAATCATTAAACCTACTAACCATTTATGGTTTTACTGTAAAAAAATATAGGTATTATTAATATATATATATAATTAAAAAAAAATATATATATATATATATATATATATATATAATGTACTCATAATATTATACCTTTTTATTCTCACTAAAAATCGTACATGGCTTTGATTGGATGGAAAAAACTAGAAATAATATTTATAAACTAAAGCTAAAATTATCCAAATAATGATTTGAATGTACAGGGACTTCTAAGAAATTTATATAATTTTACATCTTTTCTTTTAAACTGTCTTAATTTGAAAATTAACTGACAAACACAATTTTGAAAAATTGATTTAAAATGTAAACTATTTTTATCTTTATGGCTATGCTAAAATATAGTTATTTGTCACGAAAAGGCAATCTAATGTTGGTTCCGTCACAAATCAATAAACTATACTTACTATCTATTGTTGATTTTTAACGAAATTATAAAATTAATATACTTGGCAATATTTTCATTTTTAATAAATTATTTTGAAACTTATTAAATATTATTTTATATAATTATAAATATTTGTTAGTTTGTAATATGTAAGATGTAAAAATAATTACTTTAAAATAAGATTAAAAATTTCGCTTAAAGATCCAGCTTTTTATTGTTTTGATAGGTGATAGGATCAAATGAAAATTTTTTTTGTTCATTTCATAACCATTAATTTTATATAAAATTTACAGCATAAAAATGTCAGTACAATAGTCATATAAAACTTTATGGTATGTGCTTTTTCTTATTGTCATCAAATTTAATGAAAAATTTTTCATCACATTTTTGATTAATAACAAATTTTGTTAAATCAAATTGCATGTAGGATTGTCTAAATTTGTTCCCTATACAGGTAAATTAAGGTTGTTCTACATAGGATATAATCCATTATATAATAATTATATGTCTATTTAATCTAATCTGTATAAAACAATTATATAATAATTATATGTCTATTTAATCTAATCTGTATAAAGCAATTATATAATAATTATATGTCTATTTAATCTAATGTGTCTTGTTTTATTTCTCTCTATATAGATGGACTATTTTGTTTATTCAGTAATTGAGATCTTGATATTTAGTCAATAAAAAATCATATCATTTTGATTAGTAACCTACCAACCTAGTAACCTGTTAGCTTTTTGCCCTTAAGCCTTAGGCTAAGCGCACTTTGCATATGTTTTCGCACAAAATGGAGTGGTACAAATATATATGATTACGAATAAAACTTCCTGAATATAGAAGTACTATAGGAGCTTGCAGACTGGGTACGAATTAGTCGTGCGTATACACCCATATAATTCCGTCATCCAACACATATCCCATTTTGTTGGGAATATTTGGCATTTTCGTGTGAACAAACCACCATGGACACTGAAAAATTTATTAATTTAGTGCATGGGCCCCACTGTTTGTGGGATCAGAGTGATTCCAGTTATCATTTAAGAGAGCATCAATGCAAATCATGCCAGGAATTCCTTAATATGATGGAATTCACTAAAGTCATCCCTCTTTAAATGTATTTCGTTCACCCACTCGATTCTACGATGCTGACGACGCCGCAATCTACGAGTCAGAAGAGAATCTTCTAGAAGTTACAAATTCATTTTGCACAAGTGTCACTGGGACGGAACAGAAAACAACTGATTACAACGGACATAAAACGCACCCAGTGTGCGCACTCAATATATATAACAAAAATTGTAAATTTACATGCGATATAAATATGTATCCAAAGTGCACTCAGCCTTAAGTGTAATAAAAGATATAACAGCATCTTCATTTGTACGCTGCGATGCTTTTGTTTTGGAGAATATACAGCAAATAAAAACAGAAAATAGACCGTACATCATCATATAAACTACATTATTTATCAGGATGAAATGGGCGTTTATTTGCAAAAGCCTTCCTTGTCTACGGTCTCTCTGGCATATTTCCTTGCTTCTATGTTTGAAAACTTGCACTCTTCCTCAAGTCAGTCCGATTGTAGCTTTAATGATACTACCAATTCAGATACACATGACAGCCTCTATACATTATGGGATAATAATGTAACTGAAACATATATTTCATGATATATGTTAATTGATAGAAATATAATTCCTAATTAATACTTAACTGTAATTAATATTAGGGTTATTCACTTTTGATAAATATTAAATTAATGTTGTAATAAATTTATGGTCTATTCATGAAATGTAATTTCATCATGACAGTTGTTCTTATTCTCAAATAACATAGTTCATCAACTCGTTTCTACCAGGTGAATGTCCGAAATTCTGATTCATTTCAACGTTTTGTTCCAATGGTCTTTCTTCATCTTCAAAATCTATTATACCAAAGTTAGTTCTTTGTATAAAATTATGCAGGCATATCTAAAGCCAACTGCAACAAGTTTTACTTTCCGTAGTTGTAAATTCCGTAATGAATGAAATAATCCAAATTTTTCGGTTAATATTTCAAAAGCATTTTCTACAACTCTCTGTGCTCTTAATTACATATTTTTTCTAAAGATCCTTGTTCATGTTGCCTGGGAAATGGCTTCATTATGTTACACAAAATTGAAAATGCAATATTGCCGAGATGCAATAATGCAATATTACAAAGGTTTTGTTTTAGACCAGTAGATGCATTTTGTAATTTCTCAAAAAGAGAGTTACTTCTGAATACAACCCTATTTGATATTCTCACTTGACAACCTGTACCAACATATAAAAAATTATAATTGGCATCGACTAGTGATAATAAAACAATTCTGAGATAAGATTCATAGTATCTTATGTTTCCCATCATTTGTACCATGCAATTCGGAACATTCCATTTCTTGAAAAATAAACATGTGAAACTGGAAACCATTTTTCTCTAACGTCGGTACCTAAAACAAGTAAACACATTGAATACAAATAATAATAAATAGATGTCTATATACCTAGATATTTGTATAATTAATTCTTGAATTTTAAATTAAATTTAAACTTATAGATACGATTGAAAAATTACAAAAGCAACCACATAATTTTAATGTTGGTACTTTTGATTATTTCTGTTCTTGGCCAAGACCAAGAACAGGAAAGCTTGGGAGTTGATTCTGCAGAAGGCAGGGCCCATCCTGGGCTGTCCAGCCTTTGAAGAAGACTTTTGCTTAATTTATTGATGTTAGTATTAAAATTAATTAGTTTAAAATAAGTCTCTACATTTTGCGAGTTTGCCGAGGAATATTTTGTTTAAAATAATATCCACAGATATATCTGTGATAATATCTAAATATGTAAAAATACCTAAATACTTAAAGATGTGGTGGTCGGCGGCGATATTAGCGTAAGCGCAGTGCTTATGTCTTTAAATAATTTTCCAAGGCTCCAATAACTATCTCTGATAGCTAAAAACCTCGAGTTTACTGCTAAACTCTTCTTGGCAGGTATGGATTTATACCAAGCTGAATTTTTTTTAACAATGTATGATTCAGTTCTATTTAGCAAAATCTCAAATTCTTCGTAGGATATTATTAAAAATATACTGTTACACAAGTGTCGACAATGAATATCATCTTCTTTATGGTTCCTTTCACTTTTTGCATTGTAAACTTTGCAGCACCCAAAACAATATTTGGGTTGCGATAACTTCGTTTTCCGTTATTAATTATAAACACAAAGTATACACCACTAATGTTCCGACCGAGTGTCACAAACAAAAGTGATGCTTCGCATTTTGTCCCATGCTTCCACTCTTGCATCATGTACCGGCGGCCCATTAATACCGGCATCATATGCGTACAACAAAAACCTGGCAGCTGAACCGCCGGTATAGTGTGTAGGAGCCATCAGAAAATGCAATAAATATGTAACAGAAATCATGCAAGTGTGGTGGAAATATTTTACAAATGATAGAATGATCATTGAAAAAGTTTCTCATTCGGAATGAATATATATATATATATACTAGCGTGACCCGTGCAAAGTCTTCGCATTATAAATTATTCAACTCAATTTAATAAATCAAAATTGATTGCAGGTATTCAATTCATTTCTAATTTTGCATACTGCTTATTAAGTTTTTATTCCATTATGAAGCTCAGATGACAGATCAAACAAATATTTTACTAAAATTGACATATAGAGGCGCAAGTATCAAAAGCATTGAGCTAAAGCGCCACTTTATTTATACGTGAGTGGATTTGAAATTAAACAAAAATTTTACCGACCGTCAATCATATTGACGTTGGGCCGTTAGATGGCAGCATTGCTGTTTTGTGTATATAATTTTAATAATTAATTAATTTGCAAAAACAATAGCAATAATAAATTTTTTAGTTGTGGATGCCGGTAGAGCAAGCAATTATCTTCAAAATTATATATAATTTATGTGGATTAGTTGTGAGGTTTTTTCTAAAAAGGGAGAGTAACATCTTAACCTTAGCGTATTAATATATATGATATAAAAAAGAAGAAAACTAACTATATATCAATGATGAAATTTCAAGAATACTAATTAGTTATTCTTGAAATTCTTTCAGCTTCCATTGTTTCAATATCAATCGTCTCAAGTAACAATGGTGGTAAATATTTATTTCAATTTCCTGTTGGCTTGAGAGATATTTAAGCATTTCCAGAGATGTGGGATAACGCCTTCCAAAGTGCAGATCCTATTATTGGAAGTATTGCCATATTGATTTTGTGGCTGTTTTAATGCATAAAAGTTTTATATACTTTCTGAAGTTACTTATTAAGACTGTATGACATTCGTTTAAAAAACAACATATTTCATATAGTATGTATATAACAACAATCATTTCATAAAATATTTTTATGTCAGACTTATAATCATCAAATAGGAAAATTGTCTATGGCCACAAAAGAGGTTTTTCCAGTTGATTGCCTCAATGCCGGATATTTTATTAATTATTCTTAACAATAATTTTATTAAAATATGCTAAATTTTCCATACGGCAGTAGAATGTTTTAAAGAAGACTAAATGGAATAACGTTCAATTTGTACAAGTCAATTTTAATTGGGAATTTCATTAATTTCCTGGCAAGGGCTTTATAATTTTAAATCATTAGAGTGTCAACAATGGCTAATGTGTTAAATAATACTATATAATATAGACATTACATTATTGGTTTAGAACTCCTCAAAAGTTGAAATAATCTAAAATAGATTATCACAATTTTAATTAGCCATCATTAGTATGCATTTGTGACCCATAGGGTGTGGTTGTCTATTGTCACTGTCTTCTTTTTAAAAAATATCTATGAAAAAGTTTTCCTATACAAATTGTTTTAATTATAAGGCTACTACCAGCAAAAGCCCAGAAAAAACATTTGTTTTTGAATAATATTTAATTTAGATTTTTTGCAATATTTATTTTCAATTTATTTCGAATTGTCTAGAGAGCATGAGTGAGATAACTATTGTGAGATAGAAATATTTAGTTAATGTCACACTCGCACATTGACAGCAAGTGTGACAAGAACAAACTGAATTCCTTTGTTTCATTTTAATTTATTTTGATTTAATTTGATTTGTCTTGAGGGCAAGAGTGGGATAACAATAGTGAGATAGCAATATTTAGTTGTTCTCGTCACACTCGCACTTCATCAGCAAGTGTGAGAAGACCAAACTTAATTCTTTCGTTTGATTATAGATTAGTATGATGTTTACCATTATCTACGAAGAATGGGTTAATACCACTTACCTTGTCCATTTCTCTGACCCATTTTCACCTATGTCATATTAACTCATCTATAATATTAACTAATAGACTCATAATTTTCGACATCTCATTTTTTATATACATTTTTCTTTTAACTTATTGTCTGATTCTTCGAACCAAGTTATTTAATATTTGTATGTTTGTGTAAAATTTGGTATTTATATACTCACTAGCTGGAACCATATGTTTTGTTTCGTTTTGTAAAACTGCAATGTGTGTTTAATATAACACTGTTGAGTGAAGAAAGCCAATTTGAGTGTTACAAAAGATTTACAATTAGAACAGAATTTTGGAACTGACATATTTGTTGGAATATACATATTTATTGGAAAATAATGAAGGGAAAATAATATTATTTCCATATCACTTGGTGAGAAGAGTGAATAAAATGTTAATATCACTCCCATTGATGATTAATTGACATTCTGCTGAGCCAAAGGTTTAAAAAATTTGTGCAAGGAATTTTTCTTTGCCAAACCTAATGGCCAACCAAAAATATGATCATTGATATGTGGAATTTATATTATGACCACATTGTACCATCTTGATGTGATGTAAAGAATAAAAGGAAAAAAGATTAAAATAATGATATTTTATAAGAAAACATATATACATAATCCATTTAGCAAATAAAAACCAGATTCTAAATAAGTATATAAGATTGATATTCATAACAATAGAGGTATGGCCATTTCATTGGTGCGTGGTGGGCTTAATGGAGAAACCATCGATAATAATTTAAATGGGTGCACCCCTACAACTCAGAGGGGAGGTGAAATTAGTGAGGAGCTTAAAATAAAATCCTCTGTTTCGCTCTCAGTCATTTCATTTTTACAATTGAACTGAATTTCGTATAACGAAGTGACAAAAGTATATCTTTCCTTGCCCATGTGAAAGTTGCGTTGGCTTCTCCATTAGGGGGTCCACAGCTCCATGCTCATGACATATTTCAAAATCATCGCTACTAATCAAATGTCAAAATATATCATATTAAAGAGATACTATAGATAAGATTAATCAAAGCTACACTGTGCATATTAAGAGTTGAGTGTGTTCATTTCCTTAATAACACATAATAAATAGATATAATACAATATTATATATAATTTATACGTTTTATTATTTCCAAACGATTAATATTCAAATTTCAATCAATACT